>VZRI01011781.1:87200-99092 GCA_013397515.1 Upupa epops
GCAGGCCCCGGGCCCGCCCGGGGGCCGCCATCCCGCCGCCGCCTCCCGGCCCTGCGCCTTGCAACTGTCCGGGCCCTGCGCACTGTCCCGGAGCGGCCCGCGGCTGCCAGACATGACCGCCATCATCAAAGAGATCGTCAGCAGGAACAAAAGGCGATACCAGGAGGATGGCTTCGACCTGGACCTGACCTGTATCCTCCCGCCGGGACGGGCCCGGCAGCCGAGCGCTGCACGTACAGCTATTGCATCAGACCTGCGCCGCGGTTACCTAACGCGCTTCCCGCGGCCGCTCCGTCGGCAGCCCGGGGCTTCCTTGGCCCGTGGGCCCGCCACCGTTCCGGCATCCCTTTGTCCCGGCCTCCGCCGAGATGGGCCCCGGCGGTCGGGCAGATTAACGAGAGCTCCGTGATAGCGAGGATTAACGCTAGTGCTGCTTGGCGAGCGCAGCCGGCCTGCTTGCCGCCGCCACCCCCGTGTTCCCCCCCGACTCTACCCCGGCCCGGGGAGCCCCTGCTGGCCACGCGGGTCTGCCGCTTATTTCTGACCGTGGTGATTTTTCAACTTGCATAGCACATAGTCTGTCCTGCTGTGACTCACGTCCAGAGCACTTTTTTTTAATATTTATTTAGTAACTCGAACCGCAAATGTAATTGTGGCAGGCCTATCGCTTTACTGGGATTGCTTCAGTCTGCGCAGCAGGAGTGGTGAAGGCTGTGTTCTCTGCCCTGATTTCCATGCGTTCTGTGAGGTAGAGCTTGAGCTCTGTTGCGATGTCGTGAAGCAGGGTTTTCTGCGGTGAGAGGTGGCAATCGCTTTAAAATTAGAAAAGCATCTCTTCGCCCGATGTAGTGCATGGATGGCGCTTTGGGATGATGCTGTGTACAGTGAACGTGGTGATGTGTTACAACTAGGAGCACACTGGCGCTCATCAGGGAGGATTGCGAGGAGTGTAATCCTGGAATAATACCTAGTTAGTATGCAATTACGACTAAGGAGTTAAAGCATTGAGAAGCATTGCTGTTGTACGGTTCTGGTGACCTTTGCAACAGATGTGGTGTGCTGGTGGCAGGCAGATGTTCAGCTTCAAATGCCTTGCAGAGTTAATGGTATTTTAGGGGCTATGCTATGGACATGGTCTTTCCCAGGTGAAAAGTATGAGAGGTTTTGAAGCAAGAACCTCCCTTAAACACTGCAGCTATCTTAGGAAAAAATTATATGGACAGTAGCACTCAAGAGTTAGGGTTACTGCTATAGAGAGAACACTTCTGCAACAGGATCAAGGGGAAATGTACTGGGTTTTGGAGCAGTTCTGCTTGTGTCATAGTGTTTCAGGTAACTCCAGTTCTTGTGCAGGATCAAAAAATAACTGCTGTAACTAGCACAGAGCTTGTACTGTTGCATTGAGCCTTGGCCTAAAATTTTGATGGCTTCAAAGCAATTTGAAAGGTTCTTGACTTGTTATCACTGAGCTTTTCGATAAAAAGCAGCAGCTCTAGTGTGTAAATTCTTAATTCTGCTCATGGGTTACTGATCAAATAGAATTTGAGGCCTAGGTTTTGGAGTGTTTTCAGTCAGTGGTTACCTTTGCCTATGACTAGGGTAGCTCCAGCACTGGCATAGACCAGTGAAGCACTTACTACTGACAGTGACAGAAGTCAAAGTTAGATGTTTTGTTTGGTTGTGTGATTCATTTGCCGGGAGCTTTGGGGCTATGGAAAGTACTATGTGATGGTGAGGTGGTGAGGATGTGGATTCACAGTTGAAGACTTTGGTGTTTTGTGTATCTTTGCTTAGGTACAGATACTGATCTTTCTTACACACATAGACATTTTTAACCAGACATATGCTTCCACCAAAAAAGAATGTTGACTGTTGAATCTGAATTGTTTTGCTCAGAGTTGTTAACAATCTACCACACAACTTATCGTTCATTTTTGCTCTTGTCATCGTTGGTAGAATTATATATTAGAAGTAGGCCACTGAACACTGGCCTCAGAGTGATTTTTCTAAAAGGAGGAGCTGGCACCATTTCTGTAATTACCATTTGAGAAAAGGTAGTTTATTTCCTAATTGCAAAAATATCCTTGGAAGATGCCTACAGTCAGTCTTTTTGGTTTTGGGTTTTTTTTGATAGCCACACGTTTTGAAGAGATAATTAATGGGAGAATGCTGCCTGTACAGAAGACTGGCTCTGCTTGAAGACTGACACCACAGAACAGAGAGTTAGATATTTTGTCAGTGTCCAAGATTCTTGGAGATGTTCTTTTAGCAGGACTCTGATAGAATTGTTGGTTGTTGTAACTCTTAGATGGAAAATAACCTGTTTATTTCCTGCATGGGTAAACAGCTGAACTGGGAGATGTGCCATGTTTAAGAAAGAGAAAACTCAAGGGAAATGATGATGTGTAGTGAATCATTGGAGGAATGGGGTTTAAGCTCTCAAAAGTACTTTTTACCATGTGCCGGAACTCAAAATGTTGAGACCGAAATGAGCTACCATCTGCATTTCTGCTGTTGGTTAGCTCTGCTTTCCTGCACACCCATATCTGTAGGAGGTGCCCTCTGTTACAGATTACTGGTTATTTCAGGGTAGCTGCTTCTGTCAAGCTAAAAAGGAAAGGCTGACATGAGTTTGATAGCCCAGTGATTTGGACATTTAGCTGGGATAAGGGAGATGGGGGTGTGAATTCATTCCACAGTAAATATTTCTGTACAAGTAATTCAGTGGTGGTGGCTCCAAAATACTCAGTAGCTGGTGGTTACTGGGCTTTCAGAGGTGAAGAATAAAATGAATCTACAGTGAGTCCAGCATGAACTGCCTGATCTCAAGCTTATGTTCTGTGATCTAGATAGTTTAGAGACTAGAAAAAAATGGATACTGAGGCATGACTTCATAAATGTTGATCAATATGGAAAGGGTGAGAGTCAGGAGGATGGGACCAGGCTGTGCTCAGTGGTGTACAAGGGGCATCAGGTACAAGTTGGAGCAGAGAAGATTCCATGTGAACATAATGAAAAACTTTTTCACTGTGATGGTGACAGAGCTCTGGCACAGGCTGCCCAGAGAGGTGGTGGAGTCTCCTGCTCTGGAGACATTCAAAACTTGCCTGGACGTGTTCTTGTGTGACCTGATCCTAGGGGATAGTGCTCTGGCAGGAGGAGTGGACTGGATGATCTCTTGAGGTCCTTTCCAACCCCTAATTTCCTGTGTTTCTGTGATTTCTTTTGGATGCAGTGACCAGTTTATTTTCTGAGGCACTACAATTTTTGGTATTTCTGAAATTGTGCAGCTTGACTGTTGTTCGTTTAATGCAGGAATTAGTGAAAAGAGAGTACTTGTGTAAAAGTCTTGAGTGTTGCACTGACTGCCTGTACCTTGAGGTCCATATGTAACTGAGTGTAGAAGGTGACTTAAACATTTGAAACTAAAGTGGAAAAAATATATAGCTTTTCTTAAACTTGGTCTTGTATTACCAGGCCTTCTGTTAGGCATGAAAATGGCCATCTAGCCTGAGCACAAGCTAAAGCATGATTTCCGTGATGCTGAGCAGAAGCATGTGTAGCTCATGACCTACATACTCATACAAACTGCTGCAATGTTCGGTAAAGATGAGATGTTGGGTGCAGCTTGCTTAAACTCTCAATTGTAGTTTGTCTAATATAGTGAAAGGAATAGAATGCTAAAATTGGGAGTGGAAGCTTTTTAGAATCACGGAATTTACAGATTGTTAGGGATTGTAAGGAACCTTGAAAGACCATCCAATTCAATCCCCCTGCCATAGCAGGATGCCCTAGGTTCCGTTGCCCAGAAACATGTCCAGGTGGATTTTAAATGTCTCCAGAGAAGGAGTCTCCACAACCTCCCTGGACAGCCCCTTCCAGGGCTCTGTCACCCTCACCAGGAAGAAGTTTCTTCTCATCTTGATGTGGAACCTTTTCTGTTCCAGCTGACACCCGTTGCCCCTTGTCCTAGCATTGGGTGTCACTGAGCGGAGGCTGGCTCATCTCTCCTGACACCTGCCCTTTACATATTGATCAACATTCATGGGGTCACCCCTTAGGCTCCTTTTTTCCAATCTCGAGACCCAGCTCCCTCAGCCTTTCCACATCAGGGAGATACTCCACTCCCTTTATCATCTTTGTGGCTCTGTGCTGGACTCTCTCAAGCAGCTCTGTGTCCTTCTGGAACTGAGTGGCCCAGAACTGAACACAATATTCCAGGGCAGAGTAGAGGAGAAGGAGAACCTCCCTCGATCTCCTAACCACCGATCTTCTAATCCATCCCAGGATGCCACTGGCCTTCTTGGCCACCAGGGCCCATTGGTGGCTCCTGGTCATCCTGCTGGCCACCAGGACCTCCAGGTCCTTTTCTCCTGTGCTGTTCTCCACCAGGTCATTCCCCAGTCTATACTTTCTATACTGGTGCCTGGGATCGTTCTTGCCAGAATACCGTACTGCTTTATAATATTTATGGTCCCCGCTGTTTGAGTTCGTGCTCCTTTGTGCTTTCCTTGCTGCATCCGTTCAGAGTACCCTAGCCCTTCTTTGCCCTGCTTTCTGGCTGCTGTTGCTTGGAAAGAGACTTAGATGATGCTTGACAAATAGGAGGCAATCTCTTCAAAAGTGTGATTTACAGGTCAATCGGAGTTGGTTCTTCTCCTCAACTTTGCCATTGTGAGGCCTCATTTGGAATACTGTATTCGGTTCTGGATCCCCCAGTGCAAAAAAGGATGTGTGAGTCCAGATGAAGGCTGTGAGGGTGATCAGAGGGCTGGAGCACCTCTTCTTTGAAAACTGGCAGAGGAAGTTGAGACTATTCTAGGGAAGAGAAGAAAGGACACCTTATAGCAGCCCTCCAGTGCCTGAGTGGCTGCTACAGGAAAGCTGCAGAGGGACTTTTTACTAGGGCATCTAGTGATGGGACAAGAGAGAACTGAACTTGGATGGGACAGGTTTCAAACTGAAAGAGGTTGTAGGTTTAGATTAGATTCTTGGAAAAAAAATCCTCACTATGAGGGTTGAACAAATTGCCCAGATGACTGCCCCTTCCCTGAAAGTATTGAGGGCCAGGTTGGATGGGACTTTGAGCAACCTTTTCTAGTGAGAGGTGTCTTTGCCCATGGCAGGAGGGTTCACACGAGGGGATGTCTGTCTTCTAACCTGAACCATTCTATGATTCTTCGCACTTGCTTAAATGCAGTGTAGGCTTCCTAATGAACTGCTTGATCCTGCATTATCAGAAGTTTTTAATCAGTGTGCAGCATTGTTGGAGCCTGTTTGCACAAGCTAAACTTGAAGTTAAAAATTAACTGCCTGTGCACACGTTTACATTGACAAGAGCTACAAACTGATTCTTGGTTTCACTTGGCTCTGCTGTTGAAGTGGTTGATAGATGTTATGTTCTTTTCAAGGTGGAAAAAGAATAACAGTAAACGTGGGCATTTTGCAGTATTTCTTATGTGGTAACCTTTCTAGACAAAACCAGAACTGACACTAATCTTAGTTTTTAAGTTTAATTCACTCTAATCTGCAGAAAATTCAGAGCCTTGCTGTTAACCATTAAGAGGGCAGTGCTGACTAAAGGACTGATGCTGTCTTGAGCATTTATTTCAAGAAAAAATATCCAAGTTCATAATCTTTTACAGTGAGAGATTGACCTTTGAGGTACTTGAGAAATTACTGTTGCTGAGGCTGCTCAGTGACTTTGTGGACTTAGGTCAGTGGTGAGGACTTGTGAAAATCCAACCTGCTAAGTTCTTCCTTTAGCTCTTGAGTAATGAATTGGCCATTAATTCAATTCAGCTGTGAATAAGATTGATGAATTCTGAAAGTGCATCTTTCTAGGAACTTCTGTAAGTCAGGAAGGTCGTTCTGTCATCAAGATAATGATGTGTGATGTCCACTGACCCCACAGGACAGTTACGGTTTACTTAGAGGAATGAGGCAGCCTTGAGTGTAGGGCGTATGCAATGCTCAGAGTGGCGCAGTGGAAGCTTCAGGTGGGTTTTGATGGCTGGTGACCATCATTATTTTGGGGCAAAGAGTGTGTTTTTCTTGTGCTATCCAGTGCTACACTTAATCTCACCTCAGAACTTATTTTTTATTAAAAAAGAAGGTTCTGAAATAACAATGATGTACAAAAGGTTTAACTTGTCAATGGCTGTGTAGAGGAATATGGAATTTCCTTATGTTGTTCCAAAAGTGAGATGGCTTGAGTTTTCTGTTTTCTTACTAGCGAGATGATTTGGACACTGAAGTCCACTTTGTTGTGGAAGTAATTGATAGAATTTGTTATGTAATAATATGACTGAAGGAATGTGTTTTGTTCACATGTATTACTAAACTCTGTGCTAAAGGACATTGAGTCACACCGAAACTAAACTCCAGAATGTGATAACTACAAAGTGGAAATTCCATATAGGAAATTTTTATCTGCTCAGTTGCTTTTGCCAGTCGTGGATCTCTGAATAGTTTCCTAACTGGCTGTTGCAGGTCTCTTCTTCCAAATTCCTAATGATAGGGTGAGTGGAAATGGCCTCAAGCTGTGTCAGGGGAGGTTTAGATTGGATCTTAGGAAGTTCTTTCTTGAGAGAGTGATTGGGCACTGGAACAGGCTACCCAGAGAGGAGGTGGATTCACCATCCCTGGAGGAGTTTAAAAATTGAGTAGCAAGAGCACTTGAGGGCATGCATGGTCTAGGGGTTAGGGAGGTGTTGGGATAAGGGCTGGACTTGGTGATCCTGGAGATCCTTTACAGCCATGAGGATTCTATGAAATGAAAGGATATTTTTGATGTTTTTGTGGTTGCCACACTAATAATAAGCTGACAAATTATACCTCAGGTACTGTAGCTTGGAGTCTTGCCTTACAACATGTTTGAACACTGAACTGCTTATTATATAATGATTTAAATGGACAGTGTTTGTGTTCTGACAAACTATAAAGGAAGGAATAGGCAGCTAGCTGTCAAATCCCTTAATTACATTACAGGCCACAGTTGCTGTCATTAGCCCTAACTCCTCCCTAAAGCCCATCTCCTTTCTACTTGGAGTATCCAGCGAGTAATCCAGAGCTTGGAGCTGTATGTGTTTTGTATTCATTTTCTGTGCCTCATGTAGGGTGGCTGTTGAAGGTTAATAATTGCATAGCTTTTTCAGGGAGGTGGATGGGATATAGCCTGGAGTTCTAAGTAGTCAGCACTGGATATGCTTGATGCCTTGTCTTAAATACTAGTAGTTGTGGGCTACTTTGGCATTTCCATTAAGTGGTTGCTTGGTTGTTTGTGTTTTTTTTTTCATTAAAGCTGTGTAGGTTTGTGAATTAATTTTGGGTTATGGAGGGTGGTGATTTCCAGCCTTTTAGAAGGGATTTTATTTGAAAATAAAGGAAAAATACTTAAGTAGTCCTGGGTTTCTTCTGAAACATGAATGCTCTGTGGATAGTGCTGTTAGTTTTTCAATGTCTTAGTCCCAAATTGAGCTTTCCTTGTTTCAGTTTCAAGTTCAAACTAGCATCCTCTTTGCACTTCTGTCGTTGTCTGTCTGGCTCTCAGGGAGAGAAAAGTTGTAGAATGGAAGTAAATAATCATGCCATTAGGCCATATATCAAGCTGCATAAATCTAGGTTATCTTAATGATTTTTAGGCAGTGTAGCTAAAGTGGGCTCTCTGATTCAAATGGTAATTGACTACAGCTAAAAAAAGAAACTCAAGTGCTCTGTCTTTTGAGATGATGACTAGTGCAAAAGCTGGCATTGTTTCCTTTAAACAAGGCCCTGCCTCATGGCCTAGACGTGCAGCAGTGCATAAAAACTGTTTAATATCCTTTTTTTTTATGTTGGTTGGTTGTTTTAAGTAGTGAAGTGCCTAAGTTACGTCTGTTTATTAGTACTGCCTTAGTGGAGCTGTAGTATAATGGCTTTTAATTGCATGATTAATCTTTGTAGAGTGCTCGGCTTAATTCTTTGCATTGCACGAGTATATATCTGGCTAGAATGGAAGCAGTTGTGTGTATTTCTCTTTAATTTCTGTGTGAGTGCATTAGGAAATTAACATCCCCTTTTTTTTTAATTTAATTTAATTTAATTTTAATTTAATTCTAGTGAAATCTAGAGTGTTTTCTAATATCTGCTCAATATCTGAGAAGTTGCCTAGAGAAGGCTTATGTCTTGTTTTTGTCTTTTGGTGATACATGAGGTTAGGGTATGCTGATGTACATATCAGTGCTTCTTTAAAGGAGATCCTGAGATGTGTGAAGTGTTCATACTCTTGTTTTGAATTTGTGTTGAATTTGGTTCACAAGTTAGAATAGCGAAGTTTGCCACTGTGGGCATCTCAAACTGACACATGTGAGACAGGCTTTTCGTATATGTTGCTTGCTACCGAGAATATCCACTCAGCAGACAGGTTACCTTGGGGATAGCTGCCCAGCCTTGCACATGCAGTTGTCCTTTGGGGACAGTACAGCTCTTTAGGCTGCTGTGTGTTCGTGCTGCAAGTTGGGATGCCAGGGTAGTTTGCATGAGATGTGGCATGAACAGAAGCAAAAAGCCTTCATAACTGGGCTGCTGCATGTTCTCATCTCTAGAGACCTGTTGGGATTGTAGGACTTTGTTCAGTGCTGTAGACCTGCACTTAAAGTTTGATAAGAAGTTGAGGCCCAGTCTTTGACTCCTCAAGACAAAGACTTGATCTATCTAATTTTGTAGTAATATTCCAGTGTATGATTGCATCATTTGTTGTGTTTCTGTTTGCTCTTGGCTTTTTCTAATGGAAAAGGTGGCTTTTTTTAGTGTCCCGTAATACCATCAGCTATTTCAGAGGCATTTGCAGCTTTTCACGACAAACTTGCGTTCCCTTTACTATCTGCATGCTTTTCTGTCTTTATGATTGCAAACTATGTTGAAATGGAAGTTTAAGGTGTCATCATTTCCCAGTCTTTGTCAGAAAAAGATACTCTGTAGAGTAAGCGTCTTCTTTCATGCTTCTCTGTTATCTTATATTTATTCTGTGAGGTTCTATTATCTTTGCAAAAAAAAAAAAAGGTGTATTGTGCTGAAAAGATTAAATAGCTGAAAAGCTGAAAGATTAAATATTTTTTTTAAAAAAGGGTGACAAAGGGTTGTCACCAAAATACTGAGTATTAAGAAGCTAAATGCATTTCTTCCAAATCATAAAATGTTTCTCTCAGCCACAACTAAGTTGGTCTCTTTTAAGGCACAGATGGTAGAGTTGGCAAGTGCAGCCAGCTGGCTACAAGGAGTCCTCCTTTGCTCTGAAGAACCTTCTTCCTGTTCATTTCCTGTATGCTTCCCAATTATTGGGACAATCAGAGAAATAGTAAACTGGTTTTGCATTTTGTGATGGATAACAGAAATGGCGCCTCTGAGAAAGAAAAGCACATGTGTGTGGTGGCTACCTGGTGTTTGTGCTAGGGATTCTTTCTACATTTATTAGGATATATCCTTCCCCATTTTTTGGTGGTTTTTTTTTTTTGAGGGATGCTGTTGAAAACTGCACTAATAAGAGCTTGGCCATTTATCAGGACTCTTAAATCTGTTTGAGAGTGGAGTGTGGACGCTTCTTTTAACACTCTCGCTGTAGCTTCAGGCTGTCAAGCTGTTGAACAGCAAGAACAGTTGGGTTTTTTTTCCCTTCCCTTTGCTCTGTGGATTTGTTTAAGCTGGAGTGAAGGGCTAGAGGTTAGTGCACTGACATTTCCTAACTGGTAGGGCCAGATGCGGTGCTGGACCATGCTGGGTGGTTGCTAAACTCAGACTCCTGAGAACTGCAGTGAGAGGAGACAAAGCGAATTGCAGAGGTTTAAGACACATTGTTTCATCTGCTCTGCAGTGTCACTATCAGATGGGACTTAGCAATTGGAAAGTTGGTCACCCTGTGCTACAGGCCAGGTTTTTTAGCAGCCAAGAGGGTGATGGGGGGTACACAGCGGAGGAAAACTGCCAACACCTTGTGAACAAATGAGGAGTGGGCTCTTTAGGAGCAGATTAAAGCAAGTACCTGCTTTGCTTGCCTGAACTGTGAGTGAAAATTTGCATTCCTGGCAGTTGTGAAGCTTTTTCAAGGCACAGATTCACCACTTTGCATCTATTCTTTGTTAAATAAGGTTCGCAGTTGGAAGTGGGAAACTGTGGCCTGGGGAAAATGGACTGCTGTCCTTTTATTTGTAGGTGTCAGGTTCAGGTTTTGTAATGAGTTTTTAGCTTCAAATCATGACTTGAGCAGTGACCGTCATTCACAGCTTCAGGAACTCAGCTTGGTTTAGTTCACAGCTTCAGGAACACTCAGCTTGGTTTAGATTTCCTTTTTAAAGAAAGATGAACACTTAATGCCTGGCAGGACTTCCTGAAGCCTTTGATTGTAAAGGGGTGATAAGAACTGAGGGAGCTGGGATTGTTCAGCCTAGAGAAGGCTTTGGGCCTTAGACTTTAGAGCCACCTTCCAATATTTGAAGGGGAACTACAGGAAGGCTGGAGAGGCTCTTTTTACAAGAGTGTCCAGTGCTAGGACAAGGGGAAATGGCTTTAAACTGAAGGAGAAAATGTTTAGATTGGAACTTAGGAAGACATTCTTTGTACAAGAGTGATGAGACTCTGGGATAGATTACCTGGAGAGGTTGTTGATGCTTAGTTCCTTGAGATATTCAAGGCTAGTTTGGATGAGGCTTTGAGCCACCTGGTCTAGTTATGAGGTATCCTTGCCTGTGGCTAGGAGGTTGGATTAGATGATCTCTGATGTCTCTTACAACCTGAGCCTTTCTGTGATGGTTTTAAAGTTGTTCTGTTTGCATTTTGATTTAAAATCTGTTGGAGTTTGGTTTAAGCAGCACTGTCTGAAAGCTTATGCACTGCATGCTGTAGCGTGCTTATAGAAGAGGAAGATTAGGTCATTCTTTTTTTCTGTTAGAGCTGCCTTCATGAACAGAGTGAAGATGAGTTGAAATAATTTGGTTCAAATAGATTCTCATAAAATTAATTAGAAATAGTAAGGACTTATGTTCTAGATGTGGAAAATCAATCGATCTGAGACGGACTGTAGCTGCCTGTTATTTCAACTTTCCTGTGGCTGTTTAAGAAATAAAGAATTGGTAAATCTTTCAGTATGCATTTTGGCTGTGAGGGTGCTGTGGCACTGGAATAGGTTGCCCAGAGATTGGCCAAGGCCAGGTTCGATGGGGCTGTGGTGAGAAGTGTTGCTGACCATGGTAGGAGGTTGGAACTAGATGATCTCTCAGGTCCCTTCAAAGCTGTGGTTCTACGATTCTGTGGCTGGCCACCTTCCATTATTAGGAAGAAGCTAAATTTGTGAACAGAATCAGTTACTGAACCAAAATGAGTAATCTGCATTTAATCTATATGTGTATGATAGAGACGTGCTTGAGAGAGTCCAGGGGAGGACCATGAGGATGATTAAGGGACTGGAACACTTACCTTATGAGTAGGGACTGAGAGACCTGGAACTTTTCAGTCTGTAGAGGAGAAGACTATGAGGGGACTTAATAGCTGTCTATAAATCAATGAAGGTTGTGTGTCAAGAAGAAAGAAACAATCTCTTGTGGCCTGTGATAGGACAAAGGACAGTGGGTGTGAGGTACAGGAAGTTCTGCCTCAATATGAGGAAGAACTTCTTTACAGTAAGGGTTACAGAGCACTGGAATAGGCTGCCCAGGGAGGTTGTGGAGTCTCCTTCTCTGGAGACATCTCAGACCCTTCTGGCTGTGTTCCTTTGTGACCTGCCCTAGGTTCTATGGTCCTGCTTGAACAGGGAGGTTGGACTCAAGGACCTCTGGAGGTCACAGTATCACAGTAATGATGAGGCTGGAAAAGACCTTAAAGATCATCCAGTCCAACCTAAAACGAACCAAGTAAACCTAA
>VZRI01011781.1:99290-149283 GCA_013397515.1 Upupa epops
ATGCTAAGTTTACTGTCCACCAGTACCCCCAAGTTTCTTTCTACCTGGGTACTCTCCAAGATCTCCATTCCCAGCCTGTAGTTCTGCCTGGGGTGTTTATAATCAAAATGCAGACCCCGACACTTAGACTTGTTAAAGCTCATCCTGTTAGAGTCTGCCCATCTCTCCAGTCTGTCCAAGTCCCTCTGCAGGGCCCTCCTACCCTCCAACAGATCAACACAGGCTCCAAGTTTGGTGTCATCTGCAAATTTGCTCATGATGGATTCCAGCCCATCATCAATATCATCAATGAAGATGTTGAACAGGACCGGGCCCAACACTGAGCAGCGGGTGACCCCACTAGTAACAGGTCTCCAGCTAGATGTCACACCATTAACCACCACTCTGTGGGCTCGTCCATCCAACCAGTTCCTGACCCAGCACATTCCTTTCCAACCCCTAATGATCTGTGTCTATGTATACTTGTATATTATTTAATGTTTTCTTGGTATCATATAATTATGAACAGTTGCTTTTTTGAAAGTGATTATAACTGGTGATTTGCATAAAGATGGAGGATTTTTCTCATAGCAGCTAGATAAACTATGATCTTTAGCTTGTGGGTATGATTTCAGGCACTAAGAACACATCTTTGTTAAATCCACAAACAGCATTAGAGCAAAGACTTCTGTGAAGTGGCATATGGTTTATTTGCTAGGTTGTGTCTTCAATATTGACAAAGCATCACTTCCCCTTTGTGGCCTCTGAAAGCTGAGCAAATGATTGGGTGCTTTCATTGAAGGCTCCTTGGGCAGAGGGTAGTATCATATTCGTTCATTTGAGAGTTGCAAGTTTTGTAATTAGTTAAAAGTATGAACATGAGTACAGGATGGCTTTTTAGAGTGTTGCTGTTGGGTATCTTGAATCTGGGGACTAGAAGAAAAGTTGGCAGGAGAGGCTTCAGAGCTGGGGTTGTTTAGCCTGGAGGAGACTGGGGGGGACCTTCTCCCTCTCTACAACTACTTGAAGACAGGTTGTAGTCATGTGAGGGTTTGGGTCTTCTCCCAGGCAGCTAGCGCCAGGGTGAGAGGGCAGGGCCTGAAGCTGCACCAGGGATGGATGTTAGGAAGCCTTTCCTCACAGAAATGGTGGTTAGATGTTGGAATGAACTGCTTAGGGAGGTGGTAGAGTCTTCATCCCTGCAGTTTTTCAAGAAAATAATGTAGCCCTTAGTGCCCTGGTCTAGCTCATTGTGATAATGTTAGGTCATAGGCTGGGCTGGATGATTTCAGAAGTCTTTTCCAGCCTCAATAGTTCTATGATTCTGTCATGTGACATTTCTTTATGAGCTCTACCTAAAACGCCAGCCTCTTGTATTGAAAAGAGTGAGAAAGAAATTAGTGCTTTAAGAACTGTTGAAACCATTTTTAGGGAATGAATTTCTTAGGAAAGAGCTACTTTGGCAAAATGTAGTAAGAGTGTATTGTATAGAGTCATAGAATGTTCCAGGCTGGAAGGGACCTTCAGAGGTCATCTAGTCCGACCTCCCTACAAAAGCAGGGACATATCTACCTAGGTCAGGTTGCTCAGAGCCTCATCAAGCCTGACCTTCAGTGACTCCAGGGATGGGGCCTGTGTCACCTGCCTGGGCAGCCCGTTGCAGCCATCAACCCCCCTCACATTGAAGAACTTATAATCTCCAGCCTAAAGCTCTGTTTTTCCCAGCTGGAACCTAGTGCTCCTCATCCTATCCGTGAAAACCCTTTGGAATAGACCTTCCCCTGCCTTCATAGAGAACCCCCTCAGGCACTGGAATTTCAAAATTTGAAATTGTCCATTTCAAATGTTGGTAGTCATGGCAGTTTGGTTAATTTTGTTTTGAGTGTGGTGAACAACTACCCCAGTAAGTGGTTGAGGTTTTTCTTTTTCCCCATTATTATATGCCTGTTTAAGAGGAATAATAAAATAAGAGCTTGGAATTGATAACAAACTTGTGTGTTTTAGAATGATAGAATCCTCATGGCTTTAAAGGACCTCCAGGATCACCTAATCCAGCTCTTGTCCCAACCCCTAGACTATGGCCTCAAGGAGTGTATGTACTTGCTTTTTAAATCCCTCCAGGGATGGTGACTCTGCCACCTCCCTGGGCAGCCTGTTCCAGTGTCCAACCACTCTTTCAGGAGAGAGCTTCTTCCTAAGATCCAGTCTAAACCTCTCCTAATGCAGCTTGGGACCATTTTAAATCAAATCCTTTCGAGTTTTTAAAAATTACCACTATCATTACCAGTTTCATAATGATTCAAAATTCTTGCTGTGAATGTAAGCCCAGCTTTCAAGCTCTTCTCTAAGAAATCTCATTGATAGCAAATACCTTAATTTCAGCTCTGGAAATGAGTGTTAGTGGACTCGGGTGTGAAAGTGCCTCAGAACCACTGAGCATAGCTAGTGGTAAAAGAACTAGCTGAAGGTGATTCTCATCTGACTGGCATGACTCTGTGTGGGCATCACAGAGTGTCTCTGAGGAGGACTGCTTTTAACTGAGAATCAGGAAAGAAGCAGCCTAGTAGCGGTGCAGTAACTACCATCCCCTTCAGTTGCTGCACATTTTGGGGCATCTTTCTGCAGGAGTGAAAAGGGTGTAAGAGCCTGTTTTGTTATGGCAGCATTTTCAATTAAGTGATGAAACTGCTGTTTCTGCTCAGTTTGTGTCTGCAAACAGCAACCGCACTTGCACTGTGCTCTACATCTAACTTGCTGCTTACAGCAGAAAGCATTCTTCAGTTGCTTGAACCAATAAAAGAGTTCCCAAATAACACACTTCTTCAGCATGCTTGGCAGAGGGATATATTAAAAAGACATAAAATGGCCTTCACCAGCAGTACAAATGCATTTGTCAGTCGTCACCCACTTTCATGCAGTGCAAGTGAAGCCTGGCAGCCTTGCAGGTATGTGCTGCATGGGTGTCATTTGCTTACTGTGGTCACTGTCCTTAAATGCCAGATCTACTGCAATCAGAAGAGTGAGTCAGCAGTGGCTTGTGAATTGCATTCCAGTCTATACTTTTGAGATAATACCTTAGGTACTCCAGAACAATTATATTGAGGTGAGGGAGAAACTGACTTGCCTGTTCAAAAAAACAATGTTTTTCTAAAAACAGTCCTGCACCTCCAGGCTCACGCTTTATAATTTGCTTTTCAACAACATTTCAGTACCTGGGCTGTCAGGTTATAAACCTCATGGGCATACAACATTGTTATTGAATCGACATCAGTAAATTGATTCATACTTCAGCCCTCTCTTCTCCGTTGGAAGGGTTTTTCCATTTTCTTTACCATCTAACCTGTTGTGTGACTTGTTTTGCCAAACCAGATCTGGGTTTCAAATGCACATGTAATGGTCATAGAATCATAGAATCCTTATGGCTGAAAAGGACCTCAAGGATTACCAAATCCAGGCCTCAAGTCCCAGCAGCATCTCAACCCCCATACATCTGCATGGTTAAGCTTAAGCGGCTGTCTCATTCCTATTCAGAGGAAGAAATGCACTTGAGCTGTGCACATACTGGTTGTGCATTGCCCTTAAGGACTAGGGGGGTGCACAGGAGGTGTGTGAGCCAACTGGGGATTGCTCTTTCCAAAATCATGAGGCTGCTGCAGTTATTTTGGAACTTATTATCTCTCTCTGCCTGCTGTTTGGAGGCTTTGGTGTTTGGACAAGTCTGTGAGCCTGCAAATCCTAATGTTAAGATGTTCTGTTCTCTTGGCTTGGGGAGGCAGGTGGTGGTGGTGTCTGCTTTGCTTCTGTCTTGCACTAGCTGGGAATCTTGGAAAGTATTTTGTTCATATCTCTTGGAGAGGAATATGCAACGGTGGATGAAAAACATCTGAATATAAATTACAGGCTGAAACATGTGAGGGGGAGGGAAAGTGTATAGTCAGGTTGATGATGTAAATAGAAATTTGAGCAAGTTATGTGGTAATTTGGTGAAGTTTGGGTGTCTGTCTCCTGGGTGATCCTGTAGTTGAAACTGAGTTCTGTTTTGATGTGGTATGCTAAAAGGAGTTCATTTTACCCCTGTTGTCAGCGTGAAGTGCTGTGGAAATTAGATTGGATTGTTTTGCTGTAGTAACTTATATAGCCCTGCTGCTCAGAGCAGGGTGTGAGAAGAGGTGGTTTTGAGTGGAACTACTAGGAGTGACTGTTGAAATGAGAAGGGTGTGATCAGCTGCGATAGCTGAGTGTCAGGTAATTCACTGTGTATAGGCCCAGACCACATCCCACAAGCAGACATAACTGGGTAGCACTGCTAACTAGCACCTCTTGTTGGCTTATGAATAGAGTGGATTGAAGTACTTCTGAAATGCAGTTCAAAATTTAAGATGTATGTGATTTGATAGTATCTGAAGTTATCACAAGCCCTGAAAGATAAGTAACTTAATGTTTAAGAAGTGTATTTTTTCAAGATAAGGCTTCCTAGGTTTTGGGCAAGTACAGAATAAATTGGAAACTAGATGTGAACCCCTCAGTGTAGGTATTTAAAGCAGCTACAGATAGTTGATTTTTTTAAAGCTTTCATGTTTTTCTGTATCAGGAATAGCATGGTCAGCAGAAGTTTTCATGTCCTTGACCCTTGTGAGGCCTCATGTCAGGTACTCTCTTCAGTTCTGGGCCCCTCATGATAGGAAAGACATGGAGATGCTGGAATGGGTCTAGAGGAGAGCTACCAAGCTAGTGAGTGGGTTTAGAGAACCAGTCATATGAGGAAAGGCTGAGGGAGCTGGGCATCTTTAGAGAAGAGGAGGCTAAGGGAGGACCTCATTGTCCTCTGCAGCTATCTGAAGGGAGGTTGTAGAGAGACGGGTGTTGGCCTCTTTTCCTTGGTGACTGCTGACAGAACCAGGGGCAGTGGTCTGAAGTTGAGGTTTAGATTGGCTCTTGGGAAGAAATACTTCCTAGAAAGAGTGGGAGGGCATTGGAACTATCTTCCCAGGGAGGTGATGGAGTCCCCATCTCTGGAGGTATTTAAGAATCATGCAGCCGTGGTGTTTCACACCCTGCTCGAGTGGCAGCATGGAGGGGGTTAGTTTGTGTTTTTTCGACTGATCAGGTACTGAGGTTTTTTGTTGATGGTGGGGATGGTTGGACTGGGTGATCTAGGAAGTCCTTTCCCATCATTATTGTTCTGTGATTCTCGTTAGCATAAATCTTTTGACTTGTTGAAGCACACAAATGTCTGTTGATACTGATTACAGCCTAGTAGATGCAAATCCTTTTTTGAGAGTAGAAAATATTATTTGCACATATTCAGTCCTTAATGCTTTACTCATGTTTCCAGGTTAACTGTGTAAGTGCAGAACTTGATGTGTGCAGCTTCTCTGTGGGAATTCTGCAAGAATGAAGAAACTAGTATCCTGCTTCAGGCTTTTCTTTGTAACTGGATCATTATTATCTTGAAGCTGCTTGAGTGACTTGCATTCTGGTATTTACTGCTTGGAGCTTTGTTACATTTTTATGGCTAAAATAAAACAAGATTCTTACAGTTGTGGAATAATTTTGCTTGTAAGAACCTCTGGAAGTCACCTGTTTTCAGCCTTCTTGTTGAAAGCAGGGCCAGCTTCAAACACATTGTACTTTGTTCTTACTCCTTCTAAAATTGGTTTGAGGAGGAGTATGCTAATGTGGTAGGGTATGGTCTGTTTTCAAGCTGCTAGTTTAATTTCTGTTTTAATTTTTAGTGAAACTTCTGAATGACATAAGTTCTAATAGTGCTCAGATTCTTTTCATGAGGTAATTTTAAAAATGAGGTCCTAGCAATGTGTTGTAAAATCATTACTACATCGTCCTTAGATATAAAAGAATGGTTTTATTATGTGGCCTTTCACGTTGACTTAATTTTGCTAAGAGGTAGTTTTCCAAAGTTATTCAGTCACTTTTTCAAGTGACTCACAGGTAGTTCAGAATAGGGAACTTGGGTATTTTTCCAGAAGTGGGGTGTTGGTTTTTTAATAAATAAGATATCCTTTGCAGATCTGTACGTTCCCATCTTGGCATCATAGAATCGTTATGGCTGGAAATGACCTCCAGGATCAAAAAGTGCAGCCCTCATCCCAGTATCTCCCTAATGTGCTGCAGCTGCTCATATTGCAGGCAGTCAGAACTACCTTTGCAGCTGTTGTGGTGAACTGTTAACATAGGTTACATAGAAATCATAAAAACTGCTGAAAACAGAGGCGTTTTTCTGTGTCCAGGACTTGCTTGTCGGTGTGAAATGCACTCTATTGTTTGTTTTAGTTTTCTGTGGGCCGTACTTGTGGGAACGCGGGGGACTTGAGCGTCATTTTTAATAAAAGGAACTTGTTTGAACAGTGAGATGATGAACGAAAGAAGTGGATTACTTGACCAGAGTAATCCACTTTTTCTAGTGGCCTTCCTAATAGTTGTTAATCATCAGCCTGTGCTATTGGACAGTAGCACAGATTCTGATAAGTTATCCGTTTGATATGTAAGGGAGCTTCTGTTGTAGCATCAGTGGTCAAAGTACTGTGTTTTCCAAAGTTATTTCTCCCCCATTTTTTCCCTTCTGCTTTTTTGGGAAAGCTTTCTATTTTTGGATAAGTTTCCTTATTAGGAATGTATGAAGCTGAATTGTTCACCCAAGTCAGTCAGTTGTTGCTCTGACTCACTGAATGTGATGAACGTCCATTTTGCGCTATTGTAGAAGTTCCCCATGTTTTACAAGTGCTTCCGTAACTTGCATATTCAGATATTTATCCAAACATAATTGCTATGGGTTTTCCTGCAGAGAGGCTTGAAGGAGTATACCGAAATAACATTGATGATGTAGTAAGGTAAGGCTTGCATTTTGTTTTCCTTAACTTACTCCTCTAAATGCAATGTATCCTTTTCCACTGTCGTTTATGGTCTGCTATCTAAAGGATGTGTGTTCTGACGTAGGAAGGGCATGTTGTAGTTGTTGCTGTATTAGGTTTCCTAAAAAAAAAATGTTGTGTACTATGAAAATGACTTGGAAGACGTTTAGGCCAAACTGCTGCTGTTGTTTTGCCTCAAATGTGTGTAATGTGCTTTTTAGTGTGAAAAACTGATGTAAGTACATTTTGGTGGAGTAAAAGAATTTTTTTAGAAAGGAGGAGTTTCCTTGGGTTGCATTTCACAAGACATCTGCTCGTGACCTTTCTTCAAGCAATAAATGCAATGTTTGCTATATTAATGTTGATTTACAGTAGTAAATGGAAGTGTCTTCATCTAAGGCTTTTACGTCTGACTGTAGTCAGTACTTATGGGTGAAGTGAAAAATTAGCTAGAATTCATTGTGCTGGTGATGCTTTATAGCACAGTTGGTAAACAGCAAAAAAAGCCCCTACAGGTAGTAATTTTTAAGATCAAACCAAGTTTATGTGCTGCTAGATACTACTGTAGGAGGGGTATTTAGTGTTTTAGAGCATTGTTGTAATTTATTTAACTTGCTACCTGGAGAATGTAGTGTCAGAGGTTGCACTAATGATGCTCATATTTTTAGGATCCTGAGTTCTAGGTTTTTTGAAGTCCTGTGCAATGCTTTCTTCATCTTGGACGTCTGAGGTCCTGAGTTAACTCTCCAAGAGACTTGCTATTAGGGGATGGAAGGGTAATGCAGTAAAAAGTACATTTGCAATGAAGTTAGAAGTAGGTGTAGCTCGGCAAAGAAGGTGCTGCTTCCACGACAGACACCATGTAAAACTTATGATGATCGTTGGCAGGCAGAATTAGTGCTGCTCGAGTTTTACTGGTAATTCTTTGCATCTGTAATTGTACAGAAATGAGTCAATAAGCTCCTTGGTCCTTGCGCTGGGAGCAATGCTAACGCTCAGCTAAGAGTTGTCTAGAGACAGTGACTTCCCTGCAGTTAGCTTCAGATGAGTTTGAGTGTGTTTTGCTTTTGCATATTTAATCATTGTGACAAAGCTCACTGTCCACAGCTAGGATTGAAGATGTCAAAGGCTGGATTTGACCAAGCTTGCAGAAGTGACCTGCTGGCACATGATAGTGAGAAAACACTTATCCAGAGCAGGTTTTAACATAGCAATCTGTAAATACTCCTCTAAATTGTATATGTCTGTGCTGAATTGTTAATGGAGACTCAGAGCTGTGTTTTCTAATCCTGTTACTGCACACAGTTTGCACACAAGCTGGCCTTTGGGGGCACAAACTCCTATCTAGCTGTCTTGGAGCTATCGTTTCATTAAGACTTGGGCATTACCTATGCTAAGTGAAATAGCCCCTGAGAGCCTCCACCTTTAGAAATTGGAGGATAGGGGCAAAGGCTGGACTTGCAGCAACTGTAATGGGAATAGAGCAAACAAATAATTCCAGACAGTAATCTTTGAAGGCCCTCTTCCATTGGCAGCAGTGATTTCTGTTGCTTCTGTGAGGACACTAATGTTGTGTTGGTTAATTATGTATATTCCTTTTGAAAGGAAATCATTATTAAGTTGTCTATAAACACTGATCAAAAGGAGTCATGATTTCCTAAAATTTTAATCAACCAAATTAAGAGAGATGTAATGAAGTGGCTGTAGGGTTATGTGGCTGTTAGGAGTTACACAAAGCAGTGTTACATTTGCCTCCTGTTTGTAAAGGGAATTACATGCACAATGTGATCGTGTAAAGTTTTGCCTGTTGTAGTCAGCAGTTCTTGTCTGCTCCTATTGTCTTTTAATTGCTGATTTTCTTTTTTTTTTTTCCAAGATTTTCTAACGCAGAAATTCACTATATTTGAGCAACTGGTGCTGATGCAGAATACACCAGTGGGCTGTTTGTGAATATCTGGTATCCTGACAAATTTAATGCTAGTATTGTATGAAAGTGAAGCTTGGTCTGCTGCCTGTCTTTTGTGACTGACAGCAAAAAAGCTTTTGGGTAGATTTTTGTCCTCAGAAGAAGATCTATGTGAAAGCTTGTACTCAGCTTTGAGGGTATGACTGGTGGAAGTGGAGTCAGCTCTTCTTGCTCCCCCAGTATTTTAAACAAGGGGGGACATCTGAAAAAAATGGCCATACCCACCATACTCCTTAATCTCTTGGAGTCTGCCAACAGGAATCACCAAAGATTTTTGCTGATGAAATAGGAATCTCCTATTCAATGCTTGCACAAGAAGCATTGCCATCTGTTCTTATTTTAACACACGAGTTCTGAGTTCTTTGGAAATACTAGAACTGATAACTAGACCTTGGTTTTGCTTGAGCTTTCATGGGATTTTAGCAGCTAGCATTTCTTTTCAATGTGAACAGTGTGTTCTCCTATCTACTTGAATGCCTGCTGGCTGATGTGCACATACACACTGTAAACATTTGAGTGCTGTTTCTTCTTGAACAGTGCCAGGTGACACATCATATATAAGCACAGCAATTCTGATGAATCATGGTTGCCATTTGGCTCTCAGACACTTGTATGGGAAGCTTTTGTTACTGCTCATGTAAGTGAAAAGGTGTAGGGTCAGTTTTCTGAACTTAGGATATCATCAGGCTTCATGGCAAGTAATAAACCTTGATATTAAATTCTCCTAGCTGTTCTAATTGGAATATGAAATGGATTTTAACTGCTTTGTTGTTTTTCATTGGAAATAATACTGTGGAAAAATATTTTCTTTAGATGACTAAATTGGAAGTCTTTATGGCATCCTTGGTTTTAAAAAGCCAAACAGCCCTTCCTCAACCTGGTAGGTACATTGATGTGCAGGCATCTCTGAAATGAGTGCACATTGGTCCACACAGCAAGCATTTCCATTGCTGATCAGATATGGGGCTCCTCAGTTGCAGAAGTATTCTTGTACTACTGGATGACTTTTGTAAATGAAATTTGCAACATGCTGCCTCCTTGACTTTGAGGCGCTGTGGGGCCAGCTAGGACCTAAAATGCGGAGCTGCTTGTGCTGCACAGTGCTTTAATGATGCTACAAATTAAGGTCAATGTGATTGTGCTGTATATTAATATTTGCCTTGTTTTTTTTCCCCCAACTCTAAGGTTTTTGGATTCAAAGCATAAAAACCATTACAAGATATACAATCTGTAAGTATACTTTTATAAATGTATTTTCCAAAATAATGAGTTGAAAAATTGTCTTGTGAGTGCAAGTGGCTTGTTGCTGTACTGAAACAGAGCTAGAAATGTTTTTTCACATTTCTGAAAACAATTAAGGCTGATTGAAAACACTTAGTTCATTTAGTGGAGCTGAGTGAGGTTAAATGAAATGCTGGTGTGTGTTTGTATTACTTGAACACTTTTAAATGACTTGGCATCTGGCCCACCTGGAGCTCATATCATGTGATTAGAAGTGAAAAGTCATTTACAGCAGCCTTGTGCATAATGCCTTTATGTCTATAGTGAAGAAATTGCCATATGAAGATTTTCCTTGTTTTTAATCTTTTTTTGTTTGCAATTGAATCAGTATTGGTACCCAGGTTTTGTTTTGCTTCCTACTCTTCTTGTCTGTTCCTCTTGTAATGTGATTGGTTCTGGCTCTTGTAAGTTTTTCTCTGAAAATTTAGTTGTGCAGGACATCTTGAGGTGCTGGAGTGGGTCCGGGGGAGGGACTGGAAGAAAAGTGTGTTGAGGAGAGGCTGAGGGAGCCGGGGGTGTTTAGCCTGGAGAGGAGAATGCTCAGGGTAACTATCTGAAGGGAGGTGGGGGGTCAGGCACAGCTCACAGGGGAGATTTTCATTGAATGTTAGGATGCCCTTCCTCATGGAAAGGGTGCTCAGAGCCTGGAATGGACTGCCCAGGGCAGTGGTGGAGTTCCCATCCTTGGAGATGTTGAAGGACAGGCTGGCTGTGGCCTTTAGTGCCTTGGTCTGGCCGATGTGGTGATGTTAGGTCATGGGTTGTGCTGGATGAGCTCAGATCTTTTCCAGCCTCAATAATTCTGTGATTCTGTTCTTGCTACAGAAGGGATTTTTGTTGTTGTTCCTGCATCATCTTTACACATTAGCTTGGTCTAATTTCATTTGTGTAAATGATGTGGTAATGTCAACTTAGGTTGAAAACTAGGTCATGATTTTCCTACCTCTATTTTTTTTTTTCCCAGAAATTTGAGTGGAAGATGTATTGGTTCTCTGAACTGTTAAGGCTTTTTTAAAGACAATTAGTATGACCCTAAATATTGGTAAAATGGAAATCCAGGTAATCTGTTAGACTGTAATTGTCCTGTCATTAAAAATAAGTTGAAGGATTATGCATCAAGCAGCTCTTATTTCTGGTGTTGCAGCAGAGGGATACTAGAAGCTGAGAAACTGTATCCTAGTTATTGTGAATGTTGTAAATCTTGGGGTAGGAAGAGACAGAAGAAGCTATGTAAATAAAATATGCATTAAAATAAACTCATTGTTCTCTTCGCATACAGTTAAGTGTTTCTAGCTTAGAAGCTCTCATTAGCCATATAGTAAACACTGGCTAGGTGGCACTGATGGGTAGGAAGAACAGTGTGCTTCCTAGAGTAGCTGAGAGCTCATGTGCATAGGTACAGGTCTCTAAAGAGGTGACTTTGGGGAAGTCTTTCTTTGAAATCTTCTGGAGCTCAGTGCTAAGTGTCTGGTTTGTGTAAAATCTAACTGCTGTAGTGTGAGAACCACACCCTGAAGTCTTCTGACTCTCAGCTGCTTCTTGGTTTATGCAACAAAGCAGAACAGGACAGGTAGAACTTAATTTCCTCCTGCTTCTTGGGGCTGAGTTCAGCTGTCAGCTCCTGTGAAGAGTGTCTCTGGTATTGCTTACTGGATCAGGGCTTGCTGAGCTGCTCATTTTGAATTGACTTGAGAAGTGATGGGTAAAGACAGTAAGTGACTGTGTGAACTCCTAGACTTGGTCTTGAGTTCATCTGACCAAGTAGCATCTTGGGGATGTGGTGCTTGAAAAGTTTCCATTTGCTGTACATTAGCAACCTCATTTTACTTCAGACAAATGCAAACACTAATCAACAAACCCTGCACAGGAACCACTGGAACATCATTGAGAGGAAAGAGCTGTGATGAGACAACAGCTTTTACAGACATTGCTGTGTGTGCTCACATGTGGAAAGAACTGGTGCAGGTGTGATAAGGGTTTTTATCCTCAAGTTCTTCATATAAAATTCTAGTTTTTTAGTGGTCAAGGAACCTCACCCATCAATTTTAATATTTTTTAGCTTCAAAACAACACTGAAACTTACTAAATTTATGTTATACCTTCCGGATTAAATGTTCTGCAGGATAAAACCATCCTTTTAAAGTGACTGGAAAGACCAAGCAAATTATGCCCTTCATAGACTGATAGGAGTGGCTTTGTGTTCACAAGCCCCATGATCCTCATGGGGTACTTGAACCACCCTGACATCTATCTGTTGGAGAGACAGTGTGGTGGGGACGTAAGCAATCCAGAAGGTTCCTGAAGTGCAGTGATGATAAATGCCTCCTCCAAGTGGCACAGGAGCTAATGAGTAGAGTTGCTGTATTGGACCTTGTCCTCCCCAGTGAGGTGGGGCTGGTAGGGAATGTGAATTTCAAGAGAAGCCTTGGCTGCAATGATTGAGAGATGGTGGAGTTCAAGGTCCTTAAGCCAGGGTGCAGGACACCTAGCAGATTTTTCTACCCTGGCCTTCAGGAGAGTGGACTTTAGCCTCTTCAGGGAACCTCTCGATATAGTGCAATGGAATAGAACCATGAAGGTACTGGGAGCTTGAGAAAGCTGGTTAATGTTCAGGGAACCCCGTCTGCAAAGCTCAAGAGCACTACATCCCTATGAAAAAGTCAGGCAAAAACATGAAGCCTGCATGAATCAAAGCAACTACTGGACAGAAGGAGCCTACATAAGGTGGAAGCTGCAGGAACAATGACACTGAGTACCCCTCTGAGTTTGCCTGTGACACCAAACTGGGTGGAATAGCTGACACTGGAGGGCAGGGAGGCCGTGCAGAGGTACCTGGACAGGCTGGAGAACTGGGCCTGTGCAAACAGTGAGGTTCAGCAAGGCCCAGTGCAGGGTCCCACATCTGAACCAAGCACAAATCCATGCTGGGTTCTGAATGGATTGGGAGCAGTCATGAGGAGAAGGACTTGAGGGTGTTGGTAGAGGAGATCAACATGAGTCAGCAGGGTGGGAGGGCAGCCCAGAAGGCCAACTGTGTCCTGGGCTGGATAAAAAGTGTCAGTAGCAGGGCAAGGGAGGGTATTTTTCCTCTGTGCTTTTGAGACACCACCTAGAGTAGTGGATACAGTTCCTCAGTCTCCAATACAAGAATGACATGGAACTGTTGGAGCAAGGCCACCATCTTTTCCATAGCCTGTAGCCCTGTTGTCAGCAGAATCATGGTTATAAGCAGAAAGGTGTCTGTCAGCAGTTAGGATCTTTGAACTTGCTTTAATCATAAGGAGAGTTACAAGAAGATCCTAAGGAGGTTGTACAGGAACCATGGTAGCCCACTCTCCACATCCAAATTCAAGTGTTCAGGTCTCCTCTGGAGATCTGATTCTGTTACATGCCTGATAGTATTTTAAAACGCCCAAACAGCACCAAACACAAATTCATTTGAAATGCTAAGTGATGGAAGCATACTTCCAAGGGTGTGTTGGTGGGGTATCGGTGCATTTTGGATAGTGGGGTAACAGCATGTGCTGTGTAGCCATTCCCAGAGCTCCTCTAAGAGGAGATGAAGGACACAGTTCTGTTCAGAGTGTTTCTTTAAAAGGAAGAAGGATACTTTCTTGAATATGATGCTCAGTGCTATCTACTAAGAAGGCCAGTGGAGTCCTGGGATGAATCAAGAAGAGTCAGTCCAGCAGAAAAAGGGGACTTCTCCTCCCTGCTCTGCTCTGCTCTGCCCTAGTGAGGCCACATCTAGAATATAGTATGCAGTTCTGGGCTCCCCAGTTGAAGAGGGACAGAGATCTGATTGAGAGAGTTTGACAGAGGGTCATGAGGATGGTTAAGTCACTGGAGCACCTGCCTTATGAGGAGAGTCTGAGAGAGCTGGGGCTTTTTAGTCTGCAGAGAAGGTTATGAGGGGACTTAATCACTGTCTATAAATCCAAGAGGCCTGGGTGTCAAGAGGAAAGAGACAGTCTCTTTCCACTTGTACCCTGTGATAGGATAAGGGGCAGTGGATGCAAGTTGGAGCACAGGAAGTTCCACCTCAACATGAGGAAGAACAGCATTTGCTGTTAAGGGTTACAGAGCACTGGGAATGGGCTGCCCAGGGAGTTTGTGGAGTCTTGTCTCTGGGGATTCTTAAGACCCATCTGGATGTGTTCCTGTGTGCCCTGCCCTAGGCTCTGTGGTCCTGCTTAAGCACAGGAGTTGGACTCTGGAGGTCTTTTCCAACTTCTAATGATCTGTGTATCTGCTTTGCTTCCTAGCAGGCTCAACTTCCCAAGTTCAGATGGTGATGAGCTTGTAGCATGCTTTGCCTCATAGGGCTGCCCCAGGTGTAGTGACTCCATTTAGAGTGTACATACCACACAGAACCTTTCTCCTCAAAGCCCCAAAGGCTGAAGTATGTCTAGTGGTTTTCTGAGTCCTATCTGCCAGCTCAACCTGCACTATATCTCTTCTGATCCAGAGCAAGTGGCAGTGTCAGCTATGTGATCTGAGCCTCAGAACCGGCCAGACCTTTCCCTAGCAGAGGCTCGAGTTGAGAGGGCTCTGGAATTCAGAGAAAGGGGAGCTCTGAGTACATGTGCAATCCCAGCAGACCTGTCACTGGTGTTTCTGAGTCTCATGGACAAGAAGTCTCACTGCAGCACATGATAGGCTCTACTGATATGCAACAGTCTTACCAGTAGAGGCCTAAATGTTTGCATGTCTGAACATGTGAGGTAAGCTGTAATTATACCTATTAAGGAAAGATAAACTCACACCAATGCTGAAACTGGTGTGGATATTTGAAACCAATGAAGAGCACAGGTTATCATCACAACAGATGATCTGGATGTGATTTGTTTACTGAAATTAGTCCCAGTCACTGTGTTTCATCCTGGAATCCTGTTGTTTCAGGACAGGATTGTGCTCATTTCCTTTTGAACTGATTGTGAGGGACACATCATTTTGTTTCAGAGAGCAACTCCAGGAAAAATGATGGAGGGCCTCCACTTCTTACTTTTTCCTTTTACGCCAACATCTGACCTAGCTTGTGCCCTTACAGTGTATCATTTGATTTTGTCTGTCTTAGAGACCTAAAGATGGGTTTACTTATAGCTTATACTTTGTACCTCACAGATGTCCCTAGGCAGGTCATTCTGGCAAGACTAACATCTTGGGGTTTGTTGCACTGCAAGGTAGTGCAGCTCAGGTCATCAGAAATGTGTGGTTTTCCAGGATCAGTGAGAGAAGAACCGATTGACTGGTCTTTTGGGTTTTTTTTTAGTTCAGCTTTATGTTTGTTCTTGAAATTAGGTGGAGAGCAGTATCTCCCTTGTCCTCTAGTAAAAATGTCCCTTTTCAGCCTGCCAGTAGTTTCCTTTCAAATATTGGAAGGTGGCAATAAGGTCACCCCAAAGCCTTCTCTTCTCTAGGTTGGCAGTCTTAGCTCCCTTAGCTCCCATCACCCCTTTACAATCAGTGGCTTCAGGAAGACCTGCCGGGCATTAATATCCATGTATGATTGCAGCTCGATGCGAGTGATCTCCACTGTGATATTTAGTGGTGCTTTCGGTTACCTCTAGTGATTTTGTTGTGGTTCTGTAACTGAAGCAAAAGTGCTTACTTAGGTTAAACTGGCCAAGGGTCCTTGAAATGTCCTTATGATCCCAATCACCCCTAGCACCCAGGTTGTTGTTGCGGCATCTTGACACGTGTTTTGTATTGAGAGTCACTTGGATGAAGATCATAGCCATCTACTCTTGGTGTGCTTGTGTGGGAGCGTAAAGCTGCTGAAGCGGATGAAGCTGTTACTACTGCAGTGTACTGGATCACTTGTGTGAATATCTCCATTGAGAGTCGCGCTGCCTGGAACATACTGATGTCAGCTTTACTTCCCAAAGGGGAAGTAATTGTTTTTCAGTTAAATAACTGCTGTTCTGCTAAGCAACTTCGTACATCCACTATCAAATAGTTTTTCTGTGGGCAACCTGTAGCTAAAATTGTAAATTACAAAGATGATGGGTATACAGTTTTCCCACAGTGTTGAGAGGGTGGCAGGTGTTGAGAGGACCTCCAAGACTTGTCTTGAACTCATGTTTGTTTTTCTTTTTCAGATGTGCTGAAAGACATTATGACACCGCCAAATTTAACTGCAGAGGTATGCTTTTACTGTTGTGTGTATGTGTTGTTTAGGTTTCAGTGTTTCTGAATGAAGGTTTAAAGGAGTAGCTGATGAATAGTAACGTAGAAGACTTGGGTGCAAGGAACAATGTCAGATTGCTTTGAGCCATCACAGAAGCATGATGTATTATTGATGCTTTCAAAGAAGTATCTCCCCAAGAATGTTACAGACTTGGGCATGAGTGGCTCAAAAGCTGCCCAGCAGAAAAGAACCTGGGGGTTGCTGGTAGACAGCCGGCTTCATAGGAGCCAGCAGTGTGCCCAGGTGACCAAGAAGACCAACAGGATCCTGGCCTGGATCAGGAATAGTGTGGTCAGCAGAAGAGAAGTTTTCATGTCCTTGGCCCTTGTGAGGCCTCATTTCGAGTACTGTGTTCAGTTCTGGGCCCCTCATGATAGAAAAGACATGGAGATGCTGGAATGGGTCTAGAGGAGAGTTACCAAACTTGTGAGGAGTTTACAGAACCAGTTGCATGAGGGAGCTGGGCATCTTTAGAGAAGAGGAGGCTGAGAGGGGACCTCCTTGCCCTCTACAGCTACCTGAAGGGAGGTTGTAGAGAGGTGGATATTGCCCTCTTCTCCTTGGTGATTGCTGACAGAACCAGGGGCAATGATCTGAAGTTTGAGGCAGGGGAGGTTTAGATTGGCTCTTGGGAAGAAATTCTTTTCAGAAAAAGTAGAGAGGCACTGGAACGATCTTCCCAGGGAGACGGTGGAGTCGCCATCTCTGGAGATACTGAAGAACCATGTAGCCATGGTGCTTCACACCTTCTTGAGTGGCAGCATGGAGGGGGTTAATTTGTGGGTTTTGATTGATCAGGTATTGAAATTTTTTGTTGGTGTGGGGATGGATGGACTGGGTGATCTAGAGGTCCTTTCCAACCAGAATTATTCTCTGATTTATTTAAATAGCTCAGGATCTAAGAAGGCAGTCAGAAGGCTGCTGTTGTAAAAAGTGTTGCAGAATCGTTTAGGTAAAAGTTTCTGTTAAATTCAATATGCGGACTTCTTGTAAGTTTTAGATGTGAAAGATTGGAGAAGTCTCTCTTTTTATATAGAAGTAACACTTAAAATAAAAATGGAGAACACTTAAACCACTGTGAAAAAATAAAACTACTGTTTGAACAAACAGTAACAGATCTTCGGTTGCTTTCAAAAGCAGTGACAGCGAATTGGCACATGCTGACTGTTTGGAATGAGGTGGTTGTTAGATACTTTGTAGAGTTAACCAGTGGGTAAACTCTCAGTGGCTCCTTCTGATCAGGACCTTGGTGAATGGGAAGTGTAATGTACCTGCTTTGTCAATGTTACTTCCCCAGGTGATAAACACAGATTTACCTCTGTTCTTTGTGCAGGAGGAGCCTGTCTGTGTGTACCAATGCAGCCTATAATTGTTTCTCATGCAGTGCTTCAGTATGGTTGGGTAGATTATGAGTATTGGTGGCTATGTAGTTGTACAAGGTGAATAAATGTTGGCCTTAATGGAGGGGGCATACTCAGCCTCTGGACAGCCTGTTCCAGTGTCTCACCACCCACACAGACAGAGTATCTTCCTTTCATCTAATAAAATTCGAATGTTAGAATCAAGGATGCTTTCAAAATCTTCTGAAGTGAATTAATTCAAAGCAAACTTTGTAATTTGTATACTTAACGTGAAACCCAACGGTAGTTAATTATGCAGCTTGGATGCTCAAATTCAAAACCAAACATTGAATGTTCCTGGTCTTCTTTGGACGTTAGCTTTCTGGCTAAGGCTTCTGTGGTTTCCGAAGTATTTTCATGCTGGAAGTCGCCTTTTGCTTTGCCATAGGATTTCCTTTTTCTGTTTTTCACCCTTTTGCATGCTGTGGGATTTCTCTTGCAACATCAAGGAGCTTAGAGGAAAATAGTCAGAATGGTTCTCTGTCCTGTGGGCACAAGTGTTAGGCACTAACATCCACAGAGGACCTGCACTCTCTCAAGGACCTCATCAAGATTGTGCAGTATAGTGTAGTAATGTGGGTCCTTATCTGGGTCCCTCTGTGTCCCACCTATGTCATCACTAATGTTGTGGGTCGGAGACCCCAACTGTATTTTAACCAAGAGCTTTTAGGGATGGTTGACAAACCCACTGACCAATCTGCAGGCACTGAAACAACTGACTTTATGTGGAAAAACAAAGACAACATTCTAATTCACTTCCCCCAGGGCATGTTGGAAGAAACCCCACATAACACTTAGGCATAGGGTGTTTTGTCATAGTGCTGCTATACTGAACGGAGATGAAATGGAGAACATCTTCATTAAAGACAGTTCCTGCTTCTCTCTGAAATCATGGTGGTTGTCCAACGTCAGTCTCAATCCTCCTAAATCTTCAAAGTTCACAATTCTCACAGTCTCTCCAGTTGACCACAGATAAATTAGGCCTTGACAGTTCCTCCTTCTTCAGAAGAGATAACACTTTCCCTCAGTGGCAGCTGCGTAGCACCAAACAGACACCAAGATGCTGAGAAGCAAAGAAGAAGGTGGGAGTCACTGAAGAGGAGGGGAGTAGGAGAGCAGACACTTCAACTTTTTTAACCCAAACTTTTCTGCAGAGAACACACAAATTAGATTTAGAAATTCTGCTGGGCTTCTAAAGCAGAACATAATGCGTCATCAGGCTGATTTCTGACTCTCAATCCTTCTTGCAGCATCACAAGGCAGCCATTTCGTCTGTTCTTCATCACAACTTTGGAGAAAATACCATAAGGTTTGCGATTGATCCCCAAAATTTAGAGAGCATATTCAAGAGCATCTTCAGAATGCTTGTGATGTTTCAGGTTGATCTTTCAGGACTACTTTGTGAGTCCTTTCTTGTGGGAACCTTACTGGATGTAGTTAGATAGACTAGAAGTTGCATGGACAGATTCACAGCTGCTTTTCTTAGGGGTTGCTGAATAAATTCCTCCTTTAATTTTCATATGCTGCAAAAAGTGACAGCTCAAAGTTTACATTAAATGATTGCTTGGGAGGTTATTCTCTGTGGAAGATGTTCTTTGTGTTCATGGTTGTTAACCTTTGCTGCTTCTGTAGCAGAGTTACTCACTTTTTCAGGCTTTCTTGTTTGGGAGATGAATGAGGAGTCCTGTCCTACAAGTGACTAAACTGTTCCTGCAGATCCCTCCAAAATCCTTCAGGCTAGGGCTGCAGCAGTCTAGCACTTCCATAGTTTCATCTCTCACTTGTGCTATCCTTCAGGATTCACAAAGAGAAACCTTGCCTGTGTGTTGAGAGAGTAGGACTTAAAGAAAATGAATACAAACATTTTTAAGCCAGAAAAGGACATTTTGTTTCTAGCTGAGAATTTTGAAGGGAACTAGGGTAGGATTTGCAAGTCTGATGGTTGAGAATTGGGATACACTTCTTCAGGTGTGGATCTCTTGACAGCTGGTACAGCCCTGTGTAATTCTCCTAGTCCATATGGCATTGTCAGTCATCTGAGGTGTTAAGAGGTTTGGGTACTTGTCTCCCATTAGTGCTTACTTTTTGCCCTCTTGAGGTATTCTTTCACTTCTTGCATGCTGGCTTGGAATTCTTTCCATCTGGAGAGGGAAAGACAGTGTTTGTTCACACACATGTGTGCATGTGTACACATATTAAAAAAAAAAGGTGCCTTCCTTTGGTGCTTTGACTTTAAAACCACTGTATGTGTTTGCAAGGGCTTTACATGAGATCATTTTATTTAATTATAATTTTTATTCTGAAAGTTCAGGCCTTCTGTTGGATTCAAGCTCGAGCACAAAACATTCCTCCTCAACATGAGGTGGAACTTCTTTCTGTGAGGGTTACAGAGTACCAGAACAGGTTTCTGAGAGAGGTTGTGGAATGTCTGAAGACTTTCCAACCCTGTCTGGAGGTATTTCTAAGTAATTTGCCCTAGTTTTGGTCCTGCTCTAGCAAGGAGATTTAACTTGATGATCTTCAGAGGTCTCTTCCTACCCTTAACATAGTGTGATTCTCTGAAAACCCCCTTGAGTAAATGTCAAGCATTTGTTCCTAATGTAGGAACAAGTCTGTTCAGAATTTTTTAGCAAAATTCCTGTTGTCTGACCAGTGACTGAGGCCTGGCCCAGTTTTCTCTCAGCGAGTACTCTGATGGTTTTCACTAGGTCATTCTTTCCACCTATGTACTCTTGAATTCTAGGAAAATTTAGGTGCAGGATAGAGTCTGTGCCACCACTCATTATGGTGGCAGTATGAAACGGTCTCCTTGCATAGCAGGCTAGTTGTATTGTGTACAAGTAATATGCTCTTTAACACAGGTTATGTGCTGCTAGAGAAATGTCTGTGATGCATGTGATACGCAGTGCACTGCTGAATAATAACTGGAAGAATAATTCACATCTGTCTGTGTAAGACAGGTTTATTCAGAACGTTAATTGTTTTGGATGCTGTTCACAAAATTGAATTGTCTGGTTGAACTTGCTGTGTAATATCTTTTGACACATTGGTAAATTGCTTCTCATTGCAGTTGCACAGTACCCTTTTGAAGACCATAACCCACCGCAGCTAGAGCTTATCAAACCTTTTTGTGAAGATCTCGACCAATGGCTAAGTGAAGATGACAATCATGTTGCAGCAATCCACTGTAAAGCAGGAAAGGGGCGAACTGGTGTAATGATTTGTGCTTACCTCTTGCATCGAGGCAAGTTTCTAAAGGCTCAAGAAGCTCTAGATTTCTATGGGGAAGTGAGGACCAGAGACAAGAAGGTGAGTTGTTTTTTTTTCTGTTCTTCTGCCTGTATCTTTATGCTTTGTGTGATTAAGATCATTTAGAATGGTCAACCCCTCGAAGAAACACTTTGAATCAGTTGTGATATCTGCTTGATTTAGCTTTAACATCATTGGATCAGCACAGTTCTAAATGAAAAAGCTTTTCCAAGCAGTGGCAGCAGTTAGTCACAACACCAGTTTATTCTTACTGTCTCCTGTTGAAGAAAATCTGAACAATTTCTTTTAAAGAGCATTCTACTGTTTGTTGCATCAGATGGGCAGTTCATGAGTGAACTTCCCTGTTCAGCATCTTCAGTCCGAAGAAGGGGATTGTTCCAGCTCGCTTTGCCTGAATGGATAAGTTGTCAGTTTCTGTGGTGGTGTGTAAAGGTGTGTGGCCATTAGAGTGCATGATACAGTTGACTGTTCCTACTGGAAGAGGATACTGAAAGAGTCTGTTGTTGAACACTCTCTTACAGTAAAAGGGTGGTTAAGCCTAGACACTGGCTGCCTCAGAGCCTGCTTCATTTGGTACTGCCTTTTAGTTTTGTGAGGAGAAATAATGTTCATGTCTACAAGAGCTTTCTGTTAAGACCTTGTCAATGAAACAGATCTGGCAGTAACTGCACATTGGACCTTTCTGGTATGGTTATGCCTCATTCACTCATTGGAATTTCATTTCCTTATTCTAGATTGTCTCCAGATACAGTAAGGTACAGCTTGCAGGGTCACTTCAGCAAGCTTCCCCATTCATCTTCTGTTTCCTTTTGTATGTTGCTAGAGCAACCCAGGGGCATCATCCCAGCAGGCCAGTTTCAGTGTCCTCAAGTACTGAGCAGTCAGTGTTCCTGCACTGCTTGTGTAAAGTAGACCTTTGATGCGCAGAGCTTCATCTTCAAAGGCTCTTCAGAGCTGGAGTGTTGTAGAAGGAATTTTAGAGTTTGGCTATTAAGGAGGCTGGAAGGATCAAATCCCTTCTGGTTAGCTCTCTTTACAAGATGGAGCAGTTACTGCTTGTACTGCTGAGAAGATGGTTGCAGTGCAATACTAGAGATGAGACAGTATCAAGATCTTCCCTCAAAACTTTGTGACTTCTGGTGTGAGTGTGTGACAGTAAATAGGAATGAGCTGTGTGGTGAACAAACACTGTAGATTACTCCTGCTGATAAAGATTATGTAAAGAACCAGGCCAGGTATGTGTTGGTCAGAACCCCAGTGGTACATCTCACATAGCAGGTAACGGAGAGCTTAAACAGGGATAGTGAGACCCTTGTTAAGCCTCACTGTAAATACTGTCTCTAACCAGCAATTTTGTTTGGGTTCTGATAGCCTACTAGAAGAGGAGTTTTGGACTTTTGTTGGGTTTTTTTTTTCCCCTTCCACCTCCACTTGAGCATAGTTATCTTTAAGGGGACAGTAAGCAGCATGTGATTCACGTAATCCTTAAAATATTGTTTATAAACAGATATTCCAGTGAAGTTTCTGTGAGCTTTTTCTTCCCTTGTGGCCCATATTTCAGTGTTTTATGTGAAGTGCTGCTCTCTGATGTGACACTTCACCCACACTGTTATATAACTGACTTCCTGAACTCAAACGGAGCATCAGAAGAGCTGTTTGCACCTCGGGACAAGAAAATGTTTGGGGTTGCTTTGTTGTTGCTGGACCAACATGTGAAGGAAAGCTGGCTTTAATTAGGTACCTCATTTTCTTCACTTAAAGCAGTCACAGAGTGTGCACTTTCTATAGTGTTGCTGAGAATAGTACAGCTACTCTGGATGTACGTGGCAGTCTGAATCTTGAGGGTTCTGTTCATGCTGGCACGAAGTGTAAATCTGATTGCAAGAGGGAGTGTGGCTGACTGGTCAAGAGAACAACCTCCAGTGCTTCTCTCTGCCTTGGTGAGACCACATCTTGGAATCTTAGGTGTCCAGTTCTCGGCCCCTCAGTTCCAGAAGGACGCAGAATGCTTGGGAGAGTCCAGTGCAGAGCAACAAAGATGATGAAAGGAGTGGAGCATCTCCCTGATGAGGAAAGGCTGAGGGAGCTGGGGCTCTTGGGCTTGGAAAAAAGGAGCGTGAGGGGTGGCCTCATTCATGTTGATCAATACGGAAAGGGTGGGTGTAAGGAGGAAGGGGCCTGGCTCTGCTCAGTGGCATCCATTGATAGGACAAGGGTCAGTGAGTGTCAGCTGAAACAGAGGAGGTTCCCCATCAAAATGAGAAGAAACCGCTTCCTGTTTAGGGTGCCAGAGCCTTGGAAGGGGCTGCCCGGGGAGGTTGTGGAGTGTCCTTCTCTGGAGATGTTTAAAAACCAGCCTGGACTGCTTTTATGGACTAGATCTAGGGGATCCTGCTGTGACAGAGGGATTGGATTGGATGATCTTTCAAGGTCCCTTCCAGTCTCTAACAGTGTGTGGTTGTGTAATTCTGCACCAAACTTGTCCCAAGTACCTGCTGGGAGAAGAATCTTTGCAGCATGAAGTGAGAGTTGTGGATGAGGCACCACTCCCAGTTAAGCTGTTGCTGTCATCCCAGGAAGGGGAGTGGGAAAGAAGATGCTGAAAGACTGAGTCTAAAAGTCTGACAAAACCCCCTTTTGGTGGTTGGGGATTTTTTTTACCTCCGTAAACTGACTCTTCTGTAATGTATTGTAGTGAGGGATCAGAAAAAAGGGAACGACAAAGATAGGAAAGTGCTGGCTAAATGGTTGTCTCGTAGTCGCCACTATTGTCATAAAATAGAACTGAATTTTGTTTTGTCTTTTATTTTCTTCTGCATAAGGGGTCTTTATGGTGAGGAGTAGACTCAAGGAAGCATAGCCTACTCAAGAGCTAGGTATCGACTGGGACCAAGTAGCCAAGTGCTTGAGCTAGAGGTGATCTATTAAGGAGCACTGTTTGACAGTCATGCTGTTGTATTTTTAGGAATTCCTAACCATTGTGAGCTGAACAGGAAATGGAAACCAGTTCTGTTGTGTAGGATAAATTTCCAGTGAATGGTGTGTCTGGTGTGTCAGAGCCACTGAGTTCTAGTGCCTTTTGGTTCACATGGCAAGTGACAACCTCTGCTAAAGCTGATGGCATAAGCAGAGTCTGAGGCTGCAGCTCTAGCTTTATTCTCATAGTAGGTCGTGTTGTAATAGTGAATGTGAGAACATGACTTCCAGAGCTGTTTGTCGTTCATAACGCTGCCCAAACTGCACACAGGAGAGAACCATGTCTACACAACTCAGCAGTGCTCAATAAAGCTAACATTTGGAGTAGAGAAACTTATCTAACGTCCATTGCAAAAGAAATGGTGATGATAGATGAGAACTGTAAGGTTCTTGAGAAAATATTTAAACTGCTTCACTGTTCTTAGTGAATACGACTAAACAGGGGTTGCTTGTGGCTCTTGGAGTATTAGCTTGTCATGAAAGTGTAGAACTTTCTGTTCTTCTTCGGTGTGACGGTTGCTGAGGATCTCAGGGCGAAGGCTGCGTCTCCAGGGAGTAACAGTCTCTGGCTGCAGAAATAAAGCTGCCCTTTTGGCTGAGTATTGTTTTGCTTTGAGATCGGCTATCACTTCTTATAGCTGCAAAAGTGACTGTATCTGCTGTGTTCTGGTACAAGCTCTGGGTTTCCTGATAAAGTGTGCTGGGGTTTCTCCTGGAAGCACACTCTTTACAGCATGAAGAAATTAGGAGCGGAGAGGGATGCATTTTCCTTACCTGCATGGTTTTCTTGATTGGTACCACCAGTTTGCTATGAGGCCTGGAATTTCCTAGTCCTGAATCCCAGGTTCTCAAGAAAAGCAAACTGTAAAACACCCTTAAGAAATGAGTCTGATAACTGCTTAACCCTCAGTCCCAGAAAGACACAGAACTGCTTGAGAGAGCCCAGCGCAGAGCCACAAAGATGGAGTGGAGCATCTCCCTGATGAGGAAAGGCTGAGGGAGCTGGGGCTCTTGGGTTTTGGAAAAAGGAGCCTGAGGGATGGCCTCATTCATGTTCATGAATATGGAAAGTGTGGGTGTCAGGAGGAAGGAGCCAGGCTCTGCTCAGTGACACCCAGTGCTAGGACAAGGGGCAGTGGGTGTTAACTGGAATGGAGGAGGTTCCACATCAAGATGAGAAGAAACCTTTTCCTGGTGAGGGTGCCAGAGCCCTGGAAGGGGATACCCAGGGAGGTTGTGGAGTGTCCATCTCTGGAGGTGTTTAAAACCAGCGTGTTCTGTTGCTGTGTGACTAGATTTAGAGGATCCTGCTGTGGCAGGGGGATTGGACTGGATGAGATCTCTTTTGAGATCTCTTCCAGTCCGTAACAGTTGGTGATTTTGTGCTCTGAACCAAGATGTAGTCACTGTAGAAGGCAGTTACACAGAATCACAGAATCATTGAGGCGGGTAAAGACCTCAGGTCATCAAGCCCAGACTATGATCTAACATCAACACAGTAGGCTAGACTGTGGTATTAAGGGATGGGGACTCCACCACNTCTTTTGAGATCTCTTCCAGTCCGTAACAGTTGGTGATTTTGTGCTCTGAACCAAGATGTAGTCACTGTAGAAGGCAGTTACACAGAATCACAGAATCATTGAGGCGGGTAAAGACCTCAGGTCATCAAGCCCAGACTATGATCTAACATCAACACAGTAGGCTAGACTGTGGTATTAAGGGATGGGGACTCCACCACCTCTGTAGGCATTCCAGTCCCTTCCAGTGTCTGATACCTGTCCCGTGAGGAAGGTCTTCCCAGTATGCAAGCTAAACCTCCCCTGGTATGGCTTTAGGCCCTACCCCTCTTGTCCTGGGAGAAGAGCCTGACCCCTGTCTATAACTTCCCTTCAGCATTATAAGGTCCCTTCTGAGTCTCCTCCAGGCTAAACACCCAGAGCTCCCTCAGCCTCTCTTCATAAGGCTGTCCAGGCATTCACTTTCCCAGCCTATTTGTTCCTCTGGACCCACTTCACCCTTCAGTATCTTTCTCGAAGTGAGGGGCCCAGAACTGCCCCCAGGACTTGAGAGGAGGCCTCACCACTGGCCAGTACAGGCAGAAAATTACATGCGTAGTCCTGCTGGCTGCACTATTGCTGGTACAAGCCAGGATGCCATTGGACTTTTGTGCCACCTGGGTACCCTGCTGGCTCCTGTTCAGCCAGCTGTCACCCATTACTGCCTGTTCCCCCTCTGCCAGGCTGCTCTCCAACCAGCTATCTCCCAGTCTGTAGCTGCTGGGGGTTATTGTGGCGGAAGTGTTGGAGCTTGCACTTGCCTCTGTTAAACCTCTGCCCATTGACCCAGCCTGGCTGGATTTCTGCAGCGTCATCCTCTCCTCCAACAGATCAACACTGCTTCCCAACTTGGTATCACCTACAATTTTAGAAGTTGTACAAGTGCTGTAGAGAAAAGTCTCTTCTGTAACTTAGAAACAGCTGAAGTGGCCAGGAAGTGCAACAATCACTGTATTTTTTAAATAGTGACAGGAAGTCAATATTTCATGTCTGTAGAATAGATGTTTTTTACTGAATTAAAAGTAGCCTGGGCATTTCTACCTGCTCTGCCTTACAACAGCCATCATCTATTAGCACGAATGTTTAATGGAAATACTGTGGTGTGGGTTTTGTAAGCAGGATGCTCATGGACTCTTATGTGAAAACTTGGTTTATTTCCACTTCATTGAAATTTTACGTGGAGTTTGGCTATGAAAGTTCACTTTGTGGTGCTGTTGCAAGTATATAGTGTGGGTTGTAACAAGCGTGTAATGCATTTTCTAGGAAATCAAGTTAGATTTAGTCTTCTGTAACTACTTTGAAAATGTTAGCTAGAAGAGCTTTACAGCTGTTCCCTTACTTGATGTTTTAAGTTGATTTAAAGTCACTAATAAAAATATTCTGTGGTTATGTTTTCAAAGCTAGTGTGTTACACCTCTTCAAAGTTGTAATTCACTTGAGAACTCACAGAATCTCAGAGGCTGGGAAAGCCCTCTGAGTTCATCCAGCCCAGCCCATGACTTAACACTATCATGTTGGCCAAACCAGGGCACTAAGAGCCACAGCCAATCTGTCCTTCAACACCTCCAGGGATGGGGACTCCACCACTGCCCTGGGCAGTCCATTCTAGGGTCTGATCACCCTTTCCATGAGGAAAGCCTTCCTACTATTCAACCTAACCCTCCCCTGGTGCAGCTTCATCAGTCTGCTGTCTCATCCTGGTGCCAGTTGCTAAGGAGAAGAGCCCGAGCCCAGTCTGACTACAGCTTCTCTTCAGGGAGTTGTAGAGAGGGAGAAGGACCTTGGAGTCTCCTCTTCTCTAGGNCTATCATGTTGGCCAAACCAGGGCACTAAGAGCCACAGCCAATCTGTCCTTCAACACCTCCAGGGATGGGGACTCCACCACTGCCCTGGGCAGTCCATTCTAGGGTCTGATCACCCTTTCCATGAGGAAAGCCTTCCTACTATTCAAGCTAACCCTCCCCTGGTGCAGCTTCATCAGTCTGCTGTCTCATCCTGGTGCCAGTTGCTAAGGAGAAGAGCCCGAGCCCAGTCTGACTACAGCTTCTCTTCAGGGAGTTGTAGAGAGGGAGAAGGACCTTGGAGTCTCCTCTTCTCTAGGCTGAACCCCCCAGCTCCCTCAGCCTTCCTCATCAGTTCTTTCTCTCCAGTCCCTTCCTGCGCCTTGTTGCTCTCCTCTGGACCTGCTCCAGCTCCTCAACCTCTTTCTTGAAGCGAGGTGCCCAGAACTGCCCCCAGTACTTGAGGGGAGGTGTCTCCACTGCCCAGGGGGAGAATGACATCCCTGGTGCTGCTCGCCACATTATTGCTGATACTTAGACTACCGAAGCTGTATTAACAAAACTCTCCACTTGTGTTTTTTCTGAAAATATTTCAGAAGAAATCATTTTCTAAGAGAAGGTGGCATCAATTTTGTGTACGGTGATATTAGCAAACCAGACTAGACTCTTTTGACATGCACTGCTGTTGAAATGCATTTCCTGTGTTGGTGCTTCAAACATTAGAGTATGTTAAGGTGCCTCCTGCTTAATGTCTGACACTCCCCACTCCCAGAGAGGCAGCAGCATGAAGCAGTCTTTTACATGGCACTCAGCATGGCTGAGGTGTTTAGTTTTAATACATGAAAAGCTCTGCATTCTTTATTGCTCAGGATGGATGTTGGAGATACCTACTCATGAAGTGTCTGAAGAACAAGGTGTACGAGGAGCAGCAGAGGGAGCTGGGGCTGTTTAGCCTAGAGAAAAGTAGTCTGAAGAGAGGCCTTCTCAGTCTTCATAGCTACCTGAAAAGAGGCCGGAGTGAGGAAGGAGACAGGCTCTTCTCCCTGGTGGCAAGTGATAAGATCAGAGGAAATGGCTGCAAGCTGCACCAGGGGAGGTTTAGGCTGGGTGTTAGGAACAATTTCTTTACTGAAAGGGTTGTAATTTTGGAGCAGGCTGCCCAGAACAGGGGTGGAGTCACCATCCCTGAAGATATTTAAACAAAATGTGGACTTGATGCTTACGGGCATAGTTTAGGGGTTACCTGGCAATGCTAGGAAATGTTGGACTTGCTTATATTGAAGGTATCTTCAATGAAAAATAGTCTGTGATTCTGTGTGAAGTAACTATAAAGTGTGTTGCCTACTGGTCCCATGCTTTGGGACTGATAATTGCTCAGTGTTAGATTATGTGTAGAAATATCTTCCTCTTAAACACTGCAGGACAAGTACACCTGGTTAGGGAAAAGGGGAACAAGGGAATGTGTTCAGAGACCATTTTTCTTCATGTTTGGGAGGTGGATTAGTCTTTACCTGAGGTGCCCAGGAATAGTCCACGTTGAAGAAATTGCTGAAGGTTGTCATGAGACACTGTATGAAAACCCCCTTTGGCTGGGTTTCTGTGCAGTGTGGCACTCCCCTGCTTCTTAGGTGCAGTCAGCTTAGACACTGTACTCTGTGTACAGCCTCCAGCTGAGCTGCTGCAGAAGTGTACTGCACATAAACCATCATTCCAGGTGCTTCAGCTACCTTTCCATTTGCTGTGTATGTGCTTTTATTTATGTCCTGAGCTAATTGGCAGGAGCTCTATTTGTGATGCTAGTAATTGATCTTGATGGGCTTTGACGATTGTTTTCCCTCTGTTAAGGGAGTGACAATTCCCAGCCAGAGACGCTATGTGTACTACTATAGTTACCTGTTAAAGAATCACCTGGATTACAGACCAGTGGCACTGCTGTTTCACAAGATGATGTTTGAAACAATTCCCATGTTCAGCAGCGGAACTTGCAGTAAGTACTCAGCACCTGTTAACCTCTGTTCCCTTTCATAAGGAAGTGCTTTTGCCTTTAAACTACTTTCATTTATGTGGTGGTCACCACTTTGTTTCATGACCCGAAGAGCTGCAGCCTGTTCCAAGGCCTGCTGACGCTTTCAATGAAGAAGTCTTTTCTGTCTCACCATTCCTGCATGGGATTCAGCTGAACATTTGGGCTCAAAGTGAGCCCAGGCTTGCCCTCATGACATCAAAATCAGCATTTCTCCAGATGACAGTAGTCTTTTCCATTTCTCTAACTTGAACATAACCCAATCTGATTTATTTTCACTAAAACCAAAATATAAATGGAAATAATGTGTTGTAGCCTATGACAATTAACTCAGTTAACTAATTAACTCGGAGATAAAGCTCCTTAATATGGAGGCTTATAAAGTACTAGAACACCTGTAAACAGTCTGTCTGATGATACACAGCACAGTAGGAAGGAACAGCAGATTCCTTGCAACTTAGAAGTGTAAATAAGTACTCCTATCCCTGTGTGGGGTGTGTGTGTTTCAGGGCAGGAGCTGCCTCATGTGTTCATTTGTTCTTAGTGAAAGAAATCTTTCTCGTGGTTTTGCTTGGGGATCATTGCAGTTTGTAATTAATTTTCCAGTGCCTCCCTTGGCTCTGATGGGAATTACACTGTTAATACTGTTAGGAGCACCTGAATATGTAGCCCACGTAAGAAACAGCAAGCAATTTGTCAGTCCAGCCACACTTAATGGAGAAGGAATGAAACAGCTGCTGCCAAAAAACCCTGCTTCTAGGGCAGATGTGTGGAGATTACAGGTTTCTGCAGTTACCACTCAGCTGGGTTTTGGTGAAACTGTGTTACACTCACAAAACCAAGCAGCAATTGTGAACTGCTCGCTCACCAGAGCACTATTTTGTTCCTCATTACCAGGCTGTTTGCTTTTTTAGTTTGTCTTAACATCACCCTGTAAAGATGTGCTGAGCACCTGAGAAGATGGAGTACCTGTCAACTTGAGCATCCTCATGTGCTTTGGTGTTTCCAGTGTGGTGTTCAGAATATGAAACCTGTGCTCTGTGCTGTTCCTTCAGTTGTGTTAACTGCTGCAATGGTAGTGATTTTACTAGCACATAAGTGATTTTAAATCTGACTTCCTTGTTAACTTCACTTCTGCTTTAAAGTCACTGATTGAGCAAAATCCATGCTTCTTGAGGTAAAAGCAGATGGATGACAGAGTTTCCCTGTTCTGAGGGTTTGAAGCTATCTGTTTTAGAGCTCAGATCATTTTTAGATCATTCAGTAAGTCAGCGTGGATGTGCTCAGAAGAGCTTCCACAGCTCTGCAGGAGTGCTTTCAGGGTGGCCACTCAGTCTGTAGCAGAGTATGGGTCAGTGTGTATTGTCTGGACAGCAGCCTGCATCTGATAATAACAGAGAATCAGGAGCAAAGGTAGAGAGAATTGTTTGAGTAAGTTCACTTAATATTTCTGGTTTTCTTGCTGGTGTCTGGCGATGTCCAAAATCAGAGAACTGTTTTGGTTCCAGTGCTGTTTCACATGTTTGTTGGTGGCATGAACAGTGCTACTGAGTGCCCCTCAGCGAGTTTGCCTGTTGACACCAAAGTGGGAGGAATGGCTGATGCTGGAGGGCAGGGAGGCCATGCAGATGGACCTGGACAGGCTGGAGAACTGGGCCTGTGCAAACTGTGTGAGGTTCAGCAAGTCCCAGTGCAGGATCCTGCGTCTGGGTAGGGTAACCCCAAGCACAAATCCATGAAAAAACTCAACATGAGCTAACAGTGAGCTCCTGCAGCCCAGAAGTTCATCCATATTCTGGGCTACCAGTATATGAAGAGGGTCCTAAAGGAAAGCTGGAGACGGACTTTTTTACAAGGGACTCTGGTGACAGAATATGGGGGAATAGTTTCAACCTGAAAGAGGGCAAAATTAGATTAGGTCTTAGGAGAAAGGTCCTCTTTGTGAGAGTGCTGAGGCACTGGAACAGATTGCTCAGGGAGGTTGTGGCTGCTCTATCCCTGGAAGTGTTCAAGGCCAGGGTAGATGGGGCTTCAAGTAACCTGGTCTGGTGAGAGGTGTTCCTGCCTAGGGATTGGAATAAGAGAATCTCTGAGGTCCGTTCCAATCTAAGCTATTGTATAAAAAAAAATCTGCCTAGGTCACACTAAAAGAAGTACTCATTTCAGCAGTTACGCCTGAACATGTAGATTGGAACGTTATGCATTCCAAACGTGGCTGGCCCTGTCCTGGTTATGCAGATGTACAGGGCTGGCATCCCATCTGTGTGGTTTTTGTTCATATGACAGTTCTGTTTGTAAGGGAGTGAAAATTGGTTTGTCTTGACGTGGCTGTCCACGTTTTGTTTCAGAGAGATGAGAGAAAGTAAAATTACACCTGTTTAATATAGACTAGAGAGCACATCAGAAAAAGCTGAGAAGTTGTCAGTTGATGGAGTCAATCCTTAACATATTAAAAGAAACACCAGCTTTCTAGGAAACCTGTGCTTGCTCAAGCATATTTCCACAAAGGGCAGACCTCTGTTAGGTTGTTTCCAGTAACATCTACCATAACTCTGCAGTGCATAATGCTGAATAGATAGTAACTTCACTTTCAGGGTACTCTATCGCACAATGGTAATTCTGATGCTTGTGTGGTGCTTGTTGACACTTGAAGGTGTTTCTCACAAGGTGTCCTTCTGTTTTGCCATGCAGATCCTCAGTTTGTGGTGTACCAGCTAAAGGTAAAGATATTCACCTCCCCTTCAGGACCCTCAAGACGTGAAGACAAGTACATGTACTTTGAATTTCCTCAACCTTTGCCGGTCTGTGGTGACATCAAAGTGGAATTTTTTCACAAACAAAACAAGATGTTGAAAAAGGTTGGTTTTCTTGCTTTTCTGGTAAATGTCGAGCCAATTCTGATGCAGGGCTGGGAGGAGGGCAGGTAGTGGTGGTGCTGGTTGTCTTTCAGTGATGTGTAATCACAGTATTTCATTCTTTGATGTTTAGTTTTCCCAAGAAGAGAATCTACGACAAAATGAAACCTTGGATATTTTGAGATTTGGTGAGATTAAGTGCAGAGGTTGGATGCCAGTTACCCCGAGTACATATTGCAGTTGTTTGGGTAGAAGTGAGTAATCTAATTGAGGAAGAAACATTCTAAAAATAGACCTGCATACTGAGCAAGTTAACTCCAGCTGTTGTCTTCATAAAATTTTCCAAAAGTTTGAGCAGTCTCAGAAGATCCTGTCTGTGTGCTGTTGGCTGACATCTGTGCATTACATTTGATTGAATTTCTGAGATAATTGAGGTCCTGGGCACTTTGTAAAAGTATCTCTACAATCTGTTCAACCACTTCACTGTTCCCAGCTGCAGTGGCCTTGACATTATGTTCAGAGAATTTCTCAGAACTGAGAATTTTATTGGTCCCTGAATTGTGTTAAAAATTGACGTAGAACTTACTTGGACACCCAAATCAGTGAGTTTTAGAGGTGAATGCCTCATCAGTGGGTCTCCTTAGTTCTGGGATTTGGGGAGCTGTGTGTATCTACCAGAGTAAAAGGTGAGGATGGGACCGTGTTGATTTAATTCTAACTTTGTATATATTAGTAATAATTATTCATGGATAATTTTACTCTTTCATGGATGCTCTAGAAGTGAAAAGCAGTCACTGAGTAAATGCTGTGTACAGGCAGAGCATAAAATTCAGAACATATTGGAGTGGATTCAGAAACAAACAAACTGATAACAGTCTCTTCCATGACTCTGCACACATGCTGATACCTCTTAGATCATAGAGTCCTCATGGCTGGAAAGGACCTCCAGGATCACCAAGTCCAGCTCTCATCCCAACATCTCCCCAGCCCATAGACCTATGGCCTGAAGGGCTCTAGATACTCACCTTCTGAAGACCTCCAGGGATAGGTTTGGTGTTCACACCTCCCTTATTTTCTTTATATTTTATTCTGCTTGTTTGATGAGAAATTTTAGTTGATTAATGCACTACAGAGAACTGTAAAACCAAAGCATTTTAAAAAGTAGAAATTCTGTTCTGAATCAACAGTAAAATTCTTGGGTGCAATGTCGACTCAATTTTGAGAATGGGCTTTTAGAGAAGCACTCGTGTACTGTGGGCTAGACATGAGCAGTGAGGGGATGAGATGAAACAATATCTGAGATGATGTCCTGCTTTATCTGAGCTCTGTCCTGTCTTAACTCAGAATTTGTCACTACTTTACCATCTTCTTTTGACCTTCTAGTAGGTGAGGGGAGGCCTACATGAAGGCAGGGGAAGGCCTGTTCAAAAGGGATAGGACAGGAGCACTGGGTTCCAGCTGGGAAAAAGAGATATTTAGGCTGGAGATTAGAAAAAAGTTCTTCAATGTGAGGGTGGTTTATGGTTGGAATGGGCTGCCTGGGGAGGTGGTGGGGGCCCCATCCCTGGGGTCACAGTATCACAGTAATAAGGTTGGAAAAGACCTTAAAGATCATCCAGTCCAACTTAAATCCAAATAAGCCAAGTAAACCTAACATCTAAATCATGCTACTCAACGCTTAATCCACACTAACCTTGAATACCTCCAGGGACAGTGACTTGATCACCTCAGTGGGCAACCCATTCCAAAACCAGATCACTCTTTCAGTGACATGAGTCATCAAAGGTCAGGCTTGATGACACTCTGAGTAACCTGACCTAGGTAGAGATGGTCCCTGCTTGTGTAGGGAGGTTGGACTGGATGACCTCCGGAGGTCCCTTTCAGCCTTGAACATTGTATGATTCAGTAATGCATGGATTGTGAATGAACTGTAAGAAGTGGTGTGCTGCATGGCCCTTCCCCAGGTAAGCCCCTGATACAGCAGTGTACAGCTCAGATGTTGGATCTTGGCTCTGCAGCATCGGGAACACATTTCTGTAGTTCTACTTTAGTAGAGAGAACTGAGATGCAGTGACAGCATAACCTAGAGTTCCTTGCTATCACATACAATTTTCATAGTATTAACACAGTCTTCAAGAGCACATAAAATTGTCTGCAGAGATGTAGCAAGTGTGCCACTGATGAGTACTTTCATTTCAGTGTTCACCCATGGTTTCATTTCTTAAGAAGGGCTTTGCTGTTTCTAAGCAGTTGGTTTGTTGGTTTTCTTTCTGTCTGTTCTTAAGTCCCCAAACTCTTCAGGTTCTAGGAAATACTCCTTTTTCTCAGTGACTGCTAGGGCCAAAAAAAAGGTGAGATGGTAAAAGCTTTCTATAAATTGACAAGCTTTTCTGAGAGATAGAAACTGTCCCTTCACCAAACAGAAGACATGTAAAGAAACCATCTTATCATAGAATTATAGAGTCCTCGTGGGCAGAAAGGACCTCTGGGATCACCAAGCCCTCATCTCAACATCTATGCAACCCCTAGAGCATAGCCTCAAGTGCTCTAGCTACTTGTCTTTTAAACACCTCCAGGGATGGGGACTCCACCACTTCCCCAGGCAGCCTGTTCCAGTGCCCAGCCACTCTCAGAAAAGAACTTCTTCCTATCTAAACCTCCCCTGATGCAACTTCTGGCTTTTTTCCCCTCATCCTATCATTAGTAGTCTGGGAGAAGAGACCAGCATCAGCTGCTTTAAAAAGTTATCCTTTCTCAACTGATGGCATCAGTAAGTCCCCAACTTTTGTCTTATCTAATGGAGTTGTTCACTTTATTCTTGGACTATTTCTTCGGAATGATGTAGCTACTTCTTTCCAAGAATTAAATACACGTTCACGTAAGAACCAAACAGCCTGAAGGTCACATGCTGTCAGATGGATAGGAGTTAGTAATCTGTTGTTTCATTGACTCGTAGCTTGGCTGTTCTTTCACCTCTGTCTGTTGCTTCAGTCTCTCTAGGTTTGTTTCTGTGGGAAAACTTTTCAGTTAGTGATGTTGCCACGACAATCTTAAACCCTTCCAGAGCACACTAACATAGAGTCCTAGAGAGTTCAGAAGGAACCTCCAAAGGTCACTTAGTCCAAACACCTTAGAATAATCAGGGCCATCTTTAACTAGAACAGATTGCCCAGAGCCCCATCCAGCCTGACCTTGAGGGATGGGGCTTCTACCTCCTCTCTAGGCAGCCTGTTCCAGGGATCCAGAGCCCTCAGATTCAAGAACTTTTTTCTTATGTCCAACCTCAGTCTACCCTTTTCCAACTTCAAACCTCAAACTGTGGCATCACTTTTTTAGGTGGTTGGCTATGATCTAACTAGAAATTAAACAAAACACATTCAAAAAAGACTCTAGGTAGTACTTGTTTTCAGAAGCCTGTTCATTAAATTGTGTTCCGTGAGCTCTTCTGGCATTCTGAATTGCTGTATAAAATCCCAAGTTCAGTTCATGCCTTGATGGCTTTCTTGTGGCTTTCTGTCTTTGACACATATTACATCAAATTAAGTAAGTTTGTCTCCCATGCCGTATCTTGGGGCCTGGTGCTTTAGCTGAAGCTGGGCAAATCCTCACTTTGAATAGTTAGTTTTCTTTTTCAGTAGATGGAGTGTCATGAATATTAGCCTTAAGAGATAGTTCCAATAAACATGAGCAAGTCTTCCCTATTTTTGATGGTCCAGTACCCATGAACTCACTTTATTAAGCTAGTTAGATTAGTTTAGTGAGAAAGGAAGGAGAACTTGCTGCTTTAAAAAGCTGGAACGAGATAAAAGGATAAATGTCCAGCTCAGCCAAGTTGTACTGTTTAGTTTCAGTCCCTGAAGACTTCTGTGATCTTACCCTAAGGACAACAGATTAAAAGATGTCTAATGAGAAGTTTGTCATCTGTCTTGTCTTCTCCAGACTGTTATCAGTAAAGCTGAGTCCCTGCAGCTGCTTGTTCAGGCAGGCCCTAAAGTGTGAAGTAAATCCTTCCTGGTTCTGCTCCACCTGATGAAGTTTAAGGTGAGGCATGACGAGACCATGCCTTCTGCTTCTGCTGGCATTGATTTTACATCCAGTGACCGTATTTGTTTTGACACTGCTTTCCTCCAAAGCTGCGTCAGCACTACTGGTATAAGCCATTTTCCATCCATCTGCTGCAGTGCATCATCAACTTTGCCCTCTGCTCTCCTGACCTCACTGGAGGTGTCATGGGTGGCACGGAGGACTAGAACCAAAGTGCAGTACTGCTTCTGCATCATAGCCCCGAAGAAGGATGAAACATAGTGCCATCACCCAACGTGTAAGAGATGGGATCTCCCTTAAGAACTGTCATCTCCGTTAGGAAGTGCACTTTGTTTTCTAAATCTTCACTGGAGGGATGTCCTGTTCACCACTGGTGAGACTTCAAGTGATATCTCCACCAGATGTTGGGGGCTTTTTGACACTGTCTGTTGCAGAGGGCACTTGGGCTCCAAGTCCCTCCTGTTGCATAGCTGGAAAGTTGAAACCATAGCTTGTTTTGACTGGAACTGGTCTCTTGCTTTGAACATGAGTAGCCATCTTACCTCCTCAGATGACTACATACCTACTCATATGGGCATAGGATGAGTTTGGTGAACACAAGAAGGATGAGGACCTGTTGGAGTGGGTCCAGAGGAGCCCATGTAAAATGCTCAGAGGACTAGAGCCCCTCTCTTAAGAGGACAGGCTGAGAGAGTTAGGGTTGTTCAGCCTGGAGAGGAGAAGGCTTTGGGGGGACTTTATAGTGACCTCCCTGTACCTGAAAGAGGCTGTCAGACGGATAAGGAAGACTGTTCACAAGGGCAGGGAACGGTAGGACTAGGGGTCTTGGTTTGAAGCCGGCAACCGACAGATTGAGGCTGGACATGAGGAAAAAGGTCTTGAATCTGAGGGTGCTGGATTCCTGGAACAGGCTGGCCAGAGAGGGGATTGAAGCCCCATTCCTGGAGCCATTGAAGGTCAGGTTGAATGGGGCTTTGAGCAGCCTGATCCGGTGAGAGATGGACCTGCTTGTTGTAGAGGGGTTAGATTGGATGACCTTTGGAGGGTCCCTTTCAACCCAAAACGTTCTTGGATTCTGTGTCTTCATGAGGATTTTGACCGCTGCAACATTCTTCTTGAGACATCAGTGGAGCATCACAGAAGAATAACCTTGCCTCTGATGTTCATCCTCTACTTCCAGATACCAGAGTGGGCTTTTCTAAGACTGTTTCTGAGGCAGCAAAAAAGAGGAGGCTGCCAAGTGTATGAGCAGTTTGGGCCTGCCAGGAACCTACTGACTGTTGCCTTGCATGGATGGGCTTCAGCAAGGTTTCTTCATAGAAGTGATGACTTGAAGAGACTTGGAGACAGTGGCAAACATCTGCTAGTAATTACAGCATGTTAATTTGGTAGATTAACTTGGATCCAGTACCTTTGGGTGCTGGTGAAACAGGTTGAAAGTGAGTAACTACTTAACCAGCAGAAGAGTTTTTAGCCGAATGATCTTACTTTTGCCTTTGCTGTTGCACTTCCTTGTAGGTTAGGTGTCTCTGGTGCTCATGGAAATGCTCTTAAAGCTGCAAGTGTTTTTCTAGGCTTTACATGAAATACTGAAAAGCTGTCTACTGATGTTTGGCAGAGAAGGCAGAAGGGTTTTGAGCAGAATTTTCAGTATTTGTGAACTTAGGGGTTTTTACTAATTTGTTAGGAAGAGGTCTTGAACTCAAGCAGTAGTCCTACCCTTTCCTGCCCTCATCTCATTGGCACAGGCAAATACTGTGGTATTTTGCTGGTGCTGCAAAGTTTTCAGCAGGAAGGCATGTTCCTATGGGAGATGTTAGAATCACCTCTGTTCCAGCTCTGGTTTCTCCCCTGTTTGCTAGCAGAGGTGAATAGCTACTAAGACAGGGCAGGACCTGGGTTTTTCAAGAAAAAATTGGTATTAGATCTCTCTGATTAACCAAACTATATAAGTTAACTCAGAATTAATCAGTTTATGTTCTAGTCCTGTAGTATTGTGGTGATGTTTAGGTCATAGGCTGGACTTGATGATCTTAGAGGTCCTTTCCAGCCTAAATAGTTCAGTGATTCTGTGAGTATAATATTCTAGCACATGCCAAACTGGTCATACCTGCAGCTTGAGCAGAAAAGGATGTGAACTGCCTCTTGTGGGAAGATTGTCATTTTGCATTTTTGCCTGAAATTTCATGTCAGACCAAAGGTCAAAGTTTTATTTGTAAGGAGGAAGTCATTGTAGCTGAGTTTCAAATGGAGAAGTGGTTAATGTGAAAGTCAGGCCCAACATGCTAATGATGGTTAATCTTGAAAACATCAACTCTTAGTGGCCAGAAAACATTCAGTGCTTCCAATGTTGCTGAGAGCTCCAAGGTGAAGTTCCTCTATAGGCAGTCTTCAGGAATTGTCTAGTCAAGAGCAGAGCATTGCTGCGTGTTCTGTGGAGATGATGGAAACTCACAGCAACCCTGCTAGCTGCATTAGCAAGTCATACACTGGCTGATGTCAGCTAGTTCTCCAGTGACTTTTTGAAATCCCTGATGTTTTCCCTGTTCGCCTCTTAGTGCAGGTATACCTGTTGCAATGTTATATTAGAGGATAATCTAATTCTCCCCCTGTACTGGGCACTGGTGAAGCTTCCCCTCAAGTACTGGGGGCAGTTTGGGGCCTTTTTCTTCAAGATTGAGGGGTTGGAGCAGGTCCAGAGGAGCAACAAGACTGGGGAAGGGACTGGAGGGAAAGTCTGATAAGGAGATACTTGAGGGAGCTGGGGGTCTTTAGCCTAGAGAAGAGGAAACTCGGGGGGAACTTTATCGTGCTCTGTAACTCCCTCAAGGGAGGTTGTAGTCAGGTGGGGATCAGGCTAGGACCAGGACAAGGGCAGGGCCTGAAGCTGCCAGAGGAGGGTTGGGTTGGAAGTTAGGAAGCCCTTCATCATGGAAAGGGTGATCAGAGTCTGGAATGGACTACCCAGGGCAGTGGTGGAGTACCTGAGGTGTTTAAGGACAGACTGGATGTGGAACTTAATGCCATGGTTTAACTTATTGTGGTGATGTAACATCTGTCCCAGCCTCAGTAATTCGATGATTCTGTGTAACTTGTAACTTTCCCTGACCCAGACAGTCACCTGTCAGGTTCTCCCTGAGTTAAATATACTCAAGCTGACAGCACCTCATCTTCTCATTAAAAACTTGATGTTGAGTAAAAGGGTAGCAGGTACTTTCATGGTCTGATTTCTTAGTACTTGTCAGTAAACATCTGGGTGATAGAAACCAGAAAGTGGTAATGAATGCACTGTGATAGGAGTGTAGTGTTTGTAGAGCAGTTTTGCTCAAATACAGTTCTTTCTGTATAGAAACATGTTATGTTACTTTAGAAGCTATGAAGGAATATGTTCTGTAAGGGTAAATGGTGCTCACCTAAGCTGGTTTGCGCAGGTTGTCTGAGTTTGGCTACTGCTTAGCAAGGCATGAGCAAAGAAATACCTCTGTGTCTCATGATTACAAGTTTAACCCTTGTTCAGTTGCATTATCAATTAATTTTTTGTAGGTGCGATAGATTGTGTTAATGTTTTGGTAAGGAAAAAAAAGCTGGATTGATTCAAACAGAATGTGAATAATGCAGAGTTTGCAGTATTGTCTAGAAGAATGGGTGAAAATGTTTTCATATGCCATGTAATCAATAATGTACTGCTGCCCAAACAGCTTCTGTCTGATACTACCTAATTGGGTTTGACCAGATGATGCTGTGTTAGTCTGATGTACCACTTGTGAATACTAAAGCAAGTGTTTCTCTGTTTTTCCTCCCTCAGGACAAAATGTTTCACTTTTGGGTAAATACATTCTTCATAGGACTGGATGAAAATTCAGACAAAGTAGAAAACGGAAGTCTAGTTGCAGATCAGGAACTTGATGGTATTTTCAGTACAGAGCGTTCAGATAATGATAAGGAATATTTAATCCTTACATTAACAAAAAATGATCTAGACAAAGCAAATAAAGACAAAGCCAACAGATATTTCTCTCCAAACTTCAAGGTCAGTATATATGTTGTGTAAACAAAGCTGAAACCTACGTGCTGTTAATTGACTTGTCTGTCTTGCCTTATGGAGGAACCATGTGAAACTACTGTCAATGCAGAAATCAAATTCATACCTTAGTATTGCCCCTCACTTAGCCCAGCTTCCAGCTTTGTAAGTTTATCTGGTGTTTTGGGAAGACATCAGATATTGAGAAACTGGGAGTTAAGGCATTGAGCTGTTTCAGTTATCAAAGCTATTGGAAATGAGGAGCAGGAGACCCAGAGACCTGGGTGGCATTTTCCCTGTACCAGCTGCATTGCCATTGCCCTGAGTTTTCCCCAGTTATTCCTGAGTTGATTTGCAGAGGTGCCTGCTTCACAGGCATGTCGCTCTGAGCCATGTGAGCCACTGTCAGTGCTATTTTAAAAATCAAAGAGGCATTTTTTAAGAATGTGTTTCCTAATGCCAGCCATGGTAGTGCTTGTTCGAGGGTAATGGTCAGAGCTGATTGCTGAATGCTGCTCGGATCAAGCTTTTAACACCACTCGTTCTGCCTTGTCACTGGTTAGCATTTAGTTCATTCCTGTGCGCTTGTGTTACTGCCTCTGTTACTGCCTCTTTTTGCACCCAGAGATCTTCCATGTAGATCACTGATAAAGCTTAGTGTGGCAGTGGTATGTCCTGCTCTTCTAAGTGAGGAGTCCCAGTGGTTGGTGCAGCTAGGAAGATCTCCTTCACCTGAGTGTGAAAAATCTGCCACTTTGCCAGCTTTTTATTTTGCCTGGGGGGTAGTGAGTGGCTGACTGACCTCAGTAGAGCTCTTCATTACTGTGCAGAGGAGTGCTTATGTGAGTCAGTGTAGCAGAGGGAGCCATTCCATTAAGCATTGCATTGTTACTGGAGCTTGGGCAAAGTCTAGGATCCCTTCTCAAGTGTTGTTTTTATTCCTTTTCCAGGTGAAGCTATTTTTCACAAAAACGGTAGAAGAGCCATCAAACCCAGAGGCTAGCAGTTCAACTTCTGTAACACCGGATGTTAGTGACAATGAACCTGATCATTATAGATACTCTGACACCACTGACTCTGATCCAGAGAATGAACCTTTTGATGAAGATCAGCATACACAGATTACAAAAGTCTGAATATTTTTTTTTATCGGAGATCACAAAAAAAACCCCAACCATGAAGAGTGACAGACTTGAATAAACTGAAAAAATGGACCTTTTTAAATGGCAAAAGGACAACGGTGTCAGATTAACAATTATAGGAACAATTCCTGACCAATCTTGTTTTGCCCTATAAACCTCTACAGGGTTTGACACTTGTCCAGTTGGGGGGGAGGGGGAAAAAACCCAACAAAGGTGATGTAGGTTGGATATGTATATACCTTTTTGTGTCAAAAGGACATTAAAACTTCAATTAGGAACTATAAACATGGCACTTTCCCATTTTATTCCAGTTTTATAAAAGTGGAGACAGACCTAATGTGTATACGTAAGAATTTTTCCTTTTGTGTTCTGTCACCAGATGAAGTTTGGAAATTACACAGGTTCACATCCTGCCCCTTTTTTTGCACTGTGTGGCAACAGAAAACAAAGTTTGCAGTTGGCTAAAAGATGTTTCTAGAAGGTTCTACGACATTCTAAGGCATGTATTTTGGATGGGGGATGGAAAGTAATGCTTGGAAAGGAATAGTCTGCTGGAGCTTGGCCTGTGTACCATATCCGGCTATTTACACACACCTTTCTTTAGCATGCTACTGTAGTTCATCCTGGACAACTGAAGAGTCGCCACTGTCACTGCTTGTTGTTTGTGCATTTTATTAATTTTTTTAAGTGTAATGGTGCTAGAAAAGGCAGCTAGAAGGAGTGATTCTGTAAAGGGGTACAGGAATGAACCTTTACAACATCCTAAAGACCCACAAATGAAGGGAGACAAAAATAAGGATTGGGGTCACCGAAAGGAAACACAGCAGCAACAATGACTTAACCATACAAATGTGGAGGCTATCAATTGAAATACGGGCTTGAAACAAATGGTTAGAAAATTGGACAATGAGTTGTTAATTCTTCCTTTTATTACTTTTTTTCCTGAATCGTAATGGCTGCTCCATCTCCTGTGTAATTGAGGCCAGTGCTGAAAGTCGGATGCTATTAGTCCATACATCAGTCCACACCTTACATTTATATTACTCATTATTTCAATCATATTCCTGCTGTGAATACTTCATGTGCTGCCTTGCAAGCTTCTTGTTTTACTTTCCTCATCGGTATTTTGTTAACGGTGCACAAGAAATTTCAGTTGGAGATTCTCCAGGTTAGTGTTTGGTTCAAAGACTTTATCGATGCATTCACTCAATCAAACCTTTTGTCAGCCGTTCCACCCCTTTGACCTTACTACAGTCTTTTACAATAGATTTTGCAGTTTTGCACACTTTTAAAAAAAAAGTTAAACTTATTCATTAACCGTTAGGGAATTTTACTTGAATCCTCAGTACCTACGATGTTTTAAAAAATAGACGTTGAACACAATGTAGAGGAAACCGCTGTTGTGGTAAAGCCTCAGCACTGTGTGTATATGGAGATGTGTACCTTTAAAAAGCAGAGCTTGTTCCAAATATATTGTTTGCTAAATATATATATTAAAAAATCCATTAGAACCCCCCCACAAAGCACCCAACAAATGAGATTTCTAAACTGGCAGTATTATTTGTTCCTAGGGATATAGCCAGGAGCGTAGGGCTTTGAGATTCACTTTCTGTACATCATTACTATGCCCAGACTGCAGGGGACTTACGCGTCCAGCTACTGTGGCGTATAAACATGAAGTATTTGACAACATCGTTCCCTCTGAAGCACACCGTGAGTAGCTGTCCTCAGTTTGACAGGTTTGTTAGGCTATGATACATTCCCCACCACCTCTTCATTAACTGCTTGGTGCTGACATTGAAGTTCACTAGCTGTGTTCTCACCTGTATAACTGTGCATGGAATCTGTAAGGGCCCTGTACAGCAGCAGTAAGGGTAAGGACTCCCAACGAGACGAGGCAGGACTTCCAGTACAATTACTATTGGTAAACAAAGGTATAAAATGCTTTCATTCCTTTCTTTTCTTTCTTTTTTTAGCCTGTTGGTCAGATTCATGATTCTAACTTCTAAGGATATTTTCTGAGACAGTTTTCAATTAGCCTTTAATAGTTTACTGGTTCGAGATCGCTGGTTTCAGCGCTTATTATTCCCATTGTTACTGACAAGCAGGAGGTGGTTACCTTGGGATGTGATGTTTTAACTCTTACCCTTCAAATCATGTTACACCTTGTCTGGTTTTTAACAGTTGAAAGTTACGTTGGCTAATAAACAACAATGTTGATGCTTTAAAAGTATTCAGATACCGACACTGCTGTGTGTCCCCCTTTGGAGAATAAAAATTGGATTGGTGGGGTTCCGGTATGTATCACTGAGGGCGGGATTGGAAATCATGACGTTCGATGGGCTTTTGCACTGTTAATTTTTCCTCTGGAATGTGAAGGTTGGAATGAGGGTTTGGATTTTGTTTTTTTTAATTTTTTATTTCAATGTTTTGATGTCTTTGAGAAGCCTTGCTTACATTTTATGGTGTAGTCATTGGAAAATAAAAAATGGCATTATATATATATATTATATATATATAAATATATATTATACATACTCTCCTATACTTTATTTCAGTTACCACCCCCATAGAAGTTGACAAGAATTACTATGACTGAAAGGATTTTAGTCCTCATTAAAACTTTATTTATGACAGTATTCATAATTAGCTTGAACTGCATTCTGTAGGTAATCTTTCCTGGAGTTTCTGGACTGTACGCTTAAGCCTTTCTGGATGTGCAACAGCTTACATGTCTGAAACTATCTGAAGACATTACTTTGAGAAGAGCTTACTGTTAAGCCCTGAAGCATCCCCTAGCCATCGTTAGCCCCACTCCAAATACTTGCCACGGCCATTAAAGGGTGGTTGTGAGTAGCATCCACGTTTGTTCCTGTGGCATGCGTTGTAAACTGAAGTTTACATGTAGCATCAAACGTTTTCAGCTTTCAAAAGAAAAAATACCCCGAGAGAACACTTTAAAAGATAGGATGCTAGCGCGCAGGTTCCGTGTTTAGTCCTAGCAAATGTGTGCAATACGATAACGATGCCTGTGGTTGCCACCAAGTGCCTCGTTTACCTTTTAAATACTGTTCAAAAGTGTCATGCATGCAGATGGATGGGGTGGAACTGTGCACTAAAAGGGGCTCCAAACACAGTGTTTTGGCAGAGCTGCTTTTCTCTGCTGGTTCCAATGTTCAGTCTGTTTTTGTATAGCGTATATAGAGAGATACTAAAAGAAAAAAAATCAATCTGTTAAGCAGCCTTACTCTGATTCAGCCTCTTCAAATACTCTTGTGCTGTGCAACAGTGGCTCTGTGTGTAATGCTATGCACTGAGAATACACAACAACCAATTATGACATGTACAGGATAATGCCTCATACAAATCAGATGTCCATTTGTTATTGTGTTTAACAACCCTTTATCTCTTAGTGTTAAAACTCCACTTAAAACTGATTAAAGTCTCATTCTTGTCACTGTGTGGGTGTTTTATTGAAGTATTTTGAGTGTGGAAACAGCCAGCTAAAATACTTGGAAGCCATGCAGTCCTGAGCATGTTCTTTAGAACAACAGGGGCTCCTTGCGTACCGTGGGGTTTTAAGGAGACTGCTGCATAAAACCCTTTCATGTTCAGCAGCTTTAAGCAAGCGTAGGCAGTGTGATCAGACCCTTTCCCCATGTTGCTGTCACAGTGAGATACAGGACCGCTTTCCTGAGGATCTAAACCACTTACTCTTGGAGTAAGAGAACTCTTTCCCAAATACCTGTTAAACTGTTTTTAATGTAGACCATTGCATCTCCACTGAGATGAGATGCAAGTTTAACCCCAAAAGCCTTTTTGTAAAGTAGCTCTAAACGTGCAGTGAGGTGTGGTTTTTCTCCAGTGGCACAGCATGCTCAGCAACCTGGGTACTTTGAGGTTTCTTCATTTTCCTCATCTTCAAACAGGCATTTTATGTGATATGTGTGGGGTGTTCTCCTTTCACCATGGGGTGACCATTTGAGCCTTCAGGAACGAGACACCAATAGCTTAGTGTATCTACCATCCCTCTCTTTGTTTTTCTAGTGATGGTGAGGAACCGAGGGTGGTGTTCTGTTCCTCCTGTGAGTTGTTGGGATGCTGAATTAGGTGACTTTAGGTAATTCGTGTTTCTCTTGCTTGTCACTGGCGTTACTGTCAGCCCTCTGTATCGCATAGATGCTGGTGGTGTGGGCCGCCTCTATTCTTCAGTGGTAAGTGAAGTGGAAGAAGTGGTTTTGGTGCTGTATAGGGGTGGAGTGTTTGCCAGCTCTGCCTGGTCTTTTCGGGTGAGTGCCATGGCTAAGGGCTTGACATGAGACGGTGGGTGGTACTGTCTACCCTGTTAGTGCATGCTCCTCTTTTGGGCTGAGATGGCTTTTCATCCAGAAGAACAAGTGGGGAAGTGTAGAAAGCAAGTTTTAAGGAAGGCAGCCTGGGACCATGTTCATACATTGAATAGTTTCTTTAAATAGGGATTCTCTTCTGAAGACAGGTGAGAGGTGCTGTTGCAGTGTAGATAGGGCACTGCATTTGACTCACACTCTCGTAACATTGCTCCAGTCCTTAGCAGCTGAATGCCTCTTCTCTAAGAAATTGTTCATCTTTTCCTTTTTCAGATGTGAGTGTCAGCAACCTGGTGACTAATGTAGGATGGAACTAGGATCCTGTGTGGGGGACACCTCTGTGTGTCCGTTCCCTACTCTGACCACCTCCTCGTGGTGTTGCTGGCTCAGGTGGCAGCAGCAAACAGCGGTTGGATTTATGTGGGTCTCTTTTGAGACAGCCATGGTGTGATTACCAATCTTATCTTTTTACATCGTGGCCAGAGGTACCAGTTATGCTCTTTCAAGATGGAATTGCGTTTGTAGCAGACTCTTAAACCATTGGGGTTTTTCAGTTTGGTTGTGAAGTTAACGATGGCATCTGCTAGCAATGCTGTTTCTGTATTAGCTGGACCAGATTCCCTAAGGTCATAGGCTGCTCTGAGCCCTGGCCCTGTGCTACAGGGAGGTGGTGGTGTCTGTATTCTTGGGTGCAGCAGGAGCTGGAGCCATGGGCAGTACAGCTGGGCCCCTGTGAGGAGTGGATAAGAAAAATTACACCCAAAGGCTGAGTTGATTGAGGTGAAAGGAGCGGAGAGCAGGGCAGGTAATGAGCTGGGCTGATTTTTGCGAGGAACCTTCTCAGTAACACAGCATGACATTCTCCTTCTCTTTCTCAACCTCAACCCTAAGTTTTAGTATCTTCTCAAAGCTTTCTTCTATGACCATCCTATGACAAGCTATGCTGCTTTTTTCGTGCAACTGGAAGCATCTTGTGTTTGTCCATTTGGTCTTTTCAGCCTTTTCTTGTGTGTCTTGTTCTCTGCGCTTTTAGGACTTGTTCTGGCTGGGCTTTTTTTATCGTGTCTTGTGATTTTTGTGTGTTTCTTCTGACCCAGGACTGTTAATTGTTTTCCACTTGTTTTCTATTACATCATTTTTGTTTCTGAAGCTTTATTCTGGAGGTGTAACTGACTACAGCCAAGTATAAGAGGGTTTGAACAGTTTGTTGAAGACTCCTGTGCTTGATGACTTAACCTGTGTCCTACAGCTAATTCCAGATGATGAAAATAGGTGGTGCTTTCCCTTCATAGGGCATCGTTTCCTGTTTTGGAATCCGTTCATGTATGAGATTGAAGTTGGTAAAAGGAGACAATTTAGAGGCTGAAGTTTGTGCTTTAAAGTATCAAAGAACGGTTGTGGCTGGGAAAGACCTTCAAGATTATCCAGTCCAACCTTTTCTTAGCCCTCTCAGCACCACTAAACCCTGTCCCCCAGCACAACATCTACTCTTCAACACCTCCAGGGATGGGGACTCAATCCCCTCCCTGGGCAGGCTGTTCCAGTGTCTGACAACCCTTTCAGGGAAGAAATCCCTCCAGACATCCAAGCTGAACCTCCCCTGTTGCATCTCAAGGCCATTTTCCCTCTTCCTTTCTGTAATTCCAGCTGTTTAAGGCTCTACTTGGTCCTGGCCTTTGTTAAACTAGCAATAGCATCTAGTTCACGTGGGGTTTAGAAGATGAAGGGGCTGAAAGCAGGTAGGAAATGCTGGGTTAAGACGTTTGAGTGGTCTGGACAGGCATCAGAGTGCCCCACCCTCCACAACTTCTTTGTCATAGGAGGAAAACAGCAGGAAAAAAAGGGAGGGATTCTGTAATGGAAATAAGTGCATGAATAAACATTTTTGATGGTAATTGATGAGTTTTGAGGGTAAGAGCTTAGAGTCTTTGCTGAAAAGCAGGAGCTGGTAAGTGGAGAGAGAAGCTTTGTGGGTGGAGGCACGGCACTTGTGACGAGGTGATGGTGCACGTTTGGATGAGATTAGCAAAGACGGTGTAAAACAAGATGAGAGGGGTCTGAGAAGAATCTGGAGGGCTGAGCTTAGGCAGGAGATAAATTTAAGGTGTTGTCTTTGGGATCATTTGTTACACAGGTGTTTGAAACTGTGTGAACAGGCTGACTGACAGCTATAGACAAGGTAGGAGAGCAGCCACCTTCGGAAAGTGTTTGCATGCCTGTAGAAGGGTGCTAAGGAGCTTGTGTAGAAATCACATAGCAGTGAAAGTAGACTGATGACTGCTTTTGGCTTTCAAGCAGATATTATGTGGAGTCTCCTTCTCTGGAGACTTTCCAGCCTTGTCTGGGTGCATTTCTGAGTGATCTGCACTAGTTTTGTAGTAGAGATGTAACTTACTGCCCTTCTCTTGCCCGGTTGGGAAAGGAAGATCAGCTAGACTTGCCCGTACACAGAAGAAAACCTTACCTGTTTGATAAAACCTCAGCTTTGACAGAGTGTCTCTTGATTGGTATCTGGAAAGCGAGTTGATGCTGGTGGTGGGAGTATGAATTCATGCTGACCTGTTGTTAACGTCACGCTGTGGTGCCCAGTTGCTTTGTTAACCAAACAGGGAGAAGTGGGTTCTCACTGCTTTGCCATGGAGGACTAAGATTGAGGATGCCAGTCGCTGTCAACAAGATCAGCTTCCTTACAGTTAATTTGTCTGACTCCTCTGCAGTTCCCGTGAGCGATGGCGAGATTTCAGCACAGTGAGAAGTCAGGACTTGAGCATTCCTGTCTCTGGTGAAGGTCCCAGCCTGTTAGCGTGAGTCGATTATTTGGGTTGTGTACTCAGTAGAGATCTTCCCTCCCCACTCCCCCTTGTCCTGATTCTTCCCATTCCTCATTTCCTTGGAGTAGGAAATTGTTATTGCTTTAGTTCAGAGTGGTGTGAGAAGTTGACTTGGGGCTCCTCTGTGGAGATAGGACTGATTTGTTAAGGATTTGACCCGTTTGTTAACAGCAGGGGATGGATGGAGTCTTGTGCACATGCACTCCCCCGCGGTGATGTTTTCGATTGGTGCTTACAGCCAGCTCTTCACAAGGACATGGATGGTGCCCTGGAGCTACTTCTGTTGGCCAGAGAGGGCCTGTGTAAAGCAGTGTGGCTGTTATTTACCTGGCAATTTATTTATCCATTCAGCATGAAACGGTCTACTGAGAGCAGTCTGGGATCTTGTGCCTGGATGTCAGGAAAATGATCAGGGGGCTGGAGCCCCTCTGCTACCAGGACAGGCTGAGGGAGCTGGGATTGTTCAACCTGGAGAAAAAAAGGCTCTGTGGGACCTGATAGAGACCTTGCAGTCCCTCAAGGGGGCTTCAAGAAGGCTGGAAAGGGACTGTATGAATTGAGGAAAACACCTCCTCAACTTCAATTGATCTCTTCGTCCTTGTACTGGCAGACACTGTTATTCCTCTCCAGTCTCCTCCATTTGCTCGTTTGTAGATCCCTGGAAATGCCATCTTTCTCCAGGCTGAAGAGATCTACTCTGAACTAAACGCAAGACTTCCAGAAGGCATCTCCAAACTTCTATGCCATGGCAAAGGCATTCTTTTGGGAGCAATTTGCATGGTGACTCTATTTCATCTGGTAACAGAACATGCAGCTGTGGCTCCTGGAGGGTCTGGGTGGCCAGCAGGATGACAAGGAGCCAGCAATGTGCCCTTGTGGCCAAGAAGGCCAGTGGAACCCTGCTATGGATTAGAAAGGGTGTGGGTAGAAGGTCAACAGAGTTTTACCTCCCCCTCTAACTCGGCCCTGCTGAGACCACATCTGGAATCTTGTGTCCAGTTCTGGGTCCCTCATTCCAGAAGGACACCAGGCTGCTTGAGAGAGCCCAGCACAGAGCCACAGAGATGATGGAGTGGAGCATCTCCCTAATGAGGAAAGGCTGAGGGAGCTGAGGCTCTTCAGCTTGGAAAAAAGGAGCCTGAGGGGTGACCCCATGAATGTTGATCAATATGGAAAGGGTGGGTGTCGGGAGGAAGGAGCCAGGCTCTGCTCAGTGGCACCCAATGCCAGGACAAGGGGCAATGGGTGCTAGCTGGAACAGAGGAGGTTCCACAACAAGATGAGAAGAAACTTCTTCCTGTTGAGAGTGACAGAACACTAGAAGGGGCTGCCCAGGGCAGTTGGGGAGTCTCCTTCTCTGGAGACAATTAAAACTCTCCTGGACTGTTCCTGTGTGACTGAATCTAGGAGATCCTGCTGTGGCAGGGGGATTTAAATGGATGGGCTTCCAAAGTCCAGTTTAA
>VZRI01011783.1:0-21954 GCA_013397515.1 Upupa epops
TGAGTAGTGACAGCCAGTCCAAAGGGCATCACAAGGAATCAGTGAGGCACCGCTGTCAGTGCAGAAGTTAGTGATGATGCCCACTGGCTTTTTTCTTTGTCTAACTGACATACCTACATCCAAGTTGATAACCTAGACCATCTCTAGAGTGCAGAGAGAGAGCAGGGCATGACTGCATAGGGCATGAACACTGTTCCACGGTACGATCCTGAAACAGCTCAGAGGATCAGCTGGAAATGCCCCCTTCTCATCACTGACTATCATACCACGGCTCTCAAACCACGAGCTTACACGGTCAGTGTTTCCCATTACGCTGTGCACATGCTGTAAATATGTAGTACATACGGAGTAGAATACACAGCATAAGTAGTAGAAGGCTTCCTTTGGTCTACGATGGAAACTGGAGGGAATCTATTTTCCAGATGAAGAAATAAACCAAGACAGAATTAAAACTTACTCTTCTTTATAGAAAAGTGCATCTATCAGCTCCTGCTGAAGACAGACATTCTCCTTAGGAGGCCTTTAGGCAGTAACTGCACCATTTTCCTTTTCCTACACTGCTTATAACAACAGTAGCATCTTGCTCATGAACTGTTCTCCCCAGCAATATCCCCACCTGGAGTGCTGCGTCCAGTTCTGGAGCCCTTATTACAAGAAGGATGTGGATGAGCTGGAGCAAGTCCAGAGGAGGGCCATGAGGATGATGAGAGGGCTGGAGCACCTCTCCTATGAGGCCAGACTGAGAGAGTTGGGGCTGTTCAGTCTGCAGAAGACAAGGCTCCCAGGTGACCTTATTGTGGCCTTCCAGTATCAGAAGGGGGCTACAAAAAAGCTGGGGAGGGGCTTTTTAGGATCTCAGGTGGCGACAGGACTGGGGGGAATGGAGCAAAGCTGGAGATGGGGAGATTTAGACTTGATGTGAGGAGGAAGTTCTTCACTGTGAGAGTGGTGAGAGCCTGGAATGGGTTGCCCAGGGAGGTGGTTGGGGCCCCATCCCTGGAGGTGTTTAAGGCNACTGGAGGGGGCTGCCTGGGGGTTTTGTGGAGTCTCCTTCTCTGGAGACATTTGAATCCCGCCTGGACCTGGTTGGGGTGATCCTGCTGTGGCAGGGGGATTGGACTGGATGATCTTTTGAGGTCCCTTCTGATCCCTGAGGATTCAATGATTCTATGTTTCTATGATTCTACGATCTCTCAGTCTGCTCTTTCATGCTCTGAGGTGTGTGTCATGTACTCGCTCAGGTTCCTTTCAGCAAGGGCTGTACCGATCTCATGTCTCCTTATGACAGAAGGATCCTGGGACTCCCATGCCTGGTTTTCCTGACAGATTTGTAATTCTTGCTTTAGGCTCTCATTGTGGGAGTCTGATAAGCTAGAACCGGGGTCTGCTTCCTTGTGTTGAACTATGTAAGCAGGGGAAAACCAGTCTCTTTAGACTGATTTGGCATAAGAACTTCTGTCCTTGCAACAACCTGGAAATGGAATGGTGCAGGTTTGCCTGTTCTCACCTCACAGAGACTGGGGGGGCTTTGCCCACCTCTCTCTTTAACCGTGCTAAGGACTCTGGAGAGCTAGTGTTTCAGAATATGTGACACGTCAAAATGGGGAAAACATGATCTGCTGAGTAACTGTCCTGAAGTACAGCAGAGAGATTTCCTCTGCAGAGTGGGTTCCTGTGACTGACAGCATCGCATGACCCATGGCAGCCGGGCGGTGTCTTGCCTCAGTGCCTAGGAACTGTTGTGCAAGTGTGAAAGTTTTCTACAACTCAAATGCGTTTGGTTTCTTCTAAGTGAGCTCTTTATTTTACTGCTAGTCAAGTGACTTACCTCTGCCTGTGTTATTCTTTAGAAAGCAACTACGTGCCTTTTGCTCTTTGAGAAATGTTTGTAATTGCTCACTCCCGTGATCAGATTTCTCCATTTGCTGGGACTTGTTGCCTCACTGAGTCTTTCCCCAGTGCTGAGACTACTATCACTCGTGCTGTCTTCACAACAGCTGACTGGCTACTCTGTGATTACAAACCGCAGTGTTTGAAAAAGCCAGGGGTAGGGTTTCAGCTCATGGGGTAACACAGAGGAAAGCCCACGGTTGTCATGTCCATGCTCCATCAACTGACATTTAGCAAAATCTCTTCTCTTGGATCCCTCAGAAGCTGTTACTTGCCAACACCACTTTTGGGTGATGTCATGCTACCTTTTTACATGTCGCTTGGCTCTTGTCACCTTTCACAGATGACTTCAAGCATTCACAGACCTTCAGAAATCAGAATACACATGACAAACCCTGTTTGCATTAGTCCAAATACCAGTAGCTCTTGTGTGACGTACTGCTGACACTCATGTGGGATGCATTTTAAACACACTGAGCATCATTTGTGTTTGTCAGTCTGAGTCCATGCAGCACTTTCTCTCTCTTGGCATGTTCCTGAGGTATCCCCTCAGCATCCCCTCAGGTGAGAGCCTCTTTTTGCTCAAGGTTGGCACAACAACGGCTCTGCTATCCTCCCCATCCTCAAGACAAGGAGACATGGAGAAGGTGGTCTTTGTAAGGTGAGAAAAAGACATAAGGTGGCTTCATTCTTTGCTTCTACAAAGTGGATGAGGGGAAGGCTGTGGATGTGGGCTACTTAAACTTCAGCAAAGCCTTTAACACAGTTTCCCACAGCATCCTCCTGGAAAAGCTGGCAGCCTATGGCTTGGAGTGATGCACCTTCCACCGGGTTAAAAACTGGCTGGATGACCTGGCACAGACAGTGGCTGTGAATGGTGCCCCATCCAGTTGGTGCCCAGTGAGCAGTGGTGTCCCCCAGGGATCAGTGCTGGGCCCAGTTCTATTCAGCATCTTTACTGATGGCCTGGGTGAGGGGATCGGACTCCCTTTAGTAAATTGGTGGATGACACCAAGTTGGGGGGGAAGTGTTGATCTGCTGGAGGGAAGGAGGATGCTGCAGAAAGATCTGAACAGGCAGGGTCAATGGGCAGAGGCCAAGAGGATGAGGTTTAGCAGGGCCAAGTGCAGGGTCCTGCATTTTTGCCACAATAACTCCCTGCAGAACTACAGACTGAGGGAAGAGTGGCTGAGGAGCAGCCTGGCAGCGAGAGAACTGGCAGTACTGGCTGACAACTGGTTGTACATGAGCCAGCAGGGTGTCCAGGTGGCCCAAAAGACCAGTGGCATCCTGGCTTGTATCAGAAATAGCATGCCCGGCAGGACTAGGGACGTATTTGTCTCCCTGTACTGGGCACTGGTGAGGCCTCACCTTGAGTACTGGGGGCAGTTCAGGGTCCTTCGCTTCAAGCAAGATATTAAGGAGCTGGAATGGGTCCAGAGGAGCAATGAGGCTGGTGAAGGTACTGGAGGGAAAGTCTTATGAGGAGAGGGTGAGGGAGCTGGGGTTTTTTGACCTGGAGGAGACTCAGGGGGGACCTTATCATAACTACCTGAAGGGACATTGTAGTCAGGTGGGGGTCGGGCTCTTCTCCCAGGCAACTGGTGATAGGAAGAGAGGGCAGGGCCTGAAGCTGCACCAGGAGAGGTTTAGGTTGGATGTTTTTCCTCATGGAAAAGGTGATGAGACATTGGAATGGACTTCCCAGGGAGCTGGTGGAGTCCCCATCCCTGGAGGTGTTTAAGGACAGTCTTAGTGCCATGGTCTGGCTTATTCTGGTGATGTTAGGTCATAGACTGGGCTTGATGATCTTAGGGGCCTTTTCCAGCCTCAATGATTCCGTGATTCCATGATTTAAAATACACTCAGAGATGGGGAAGACCAAAAACTCTGGGTGGCAGGAGCACTCAGTGAGAATGGCATACTTTGTGAATGAGGCTGTCATCTGAATGAGCTGTGAATGTCTCAACAGCTTTCTTCTGCTTCCTGATTTTTGCAACAACTTGAGTAACATCCTTTATTGTCCTATTCTGGAACTTCTGCTTATAGCTGCAACTGAAACCAAGACCTGTGAAGATGTGGTGGTGGGAAGCCCCTTCAGGTGACCACAGCTAACCTCCATATCCAGTTAGCAGCTTGTGGAAGCCTTGAACACAGCTAAATTGTCAGCTTGGGCTGTCTCACTGGGAAAAAAAACTACATAAAGCACAGTGCTGTAGGGATCAGCATCAGGCTCATAACCCACCCTGCTAAGATTTCTGCCTCTAAAGACAAATGATGCTACTTGCTTCAGCATTAGTTGCAAATATCATGCCTTTATAAGAAGCTTCTTCTTCCAAGCCTCTACTTTATTAATTTTATTTATTCTTGACAAAAATGTCTGGGAGAAGGCAGTCTAGGTTCTTTGTTCATTAGAATCTGTTTGTCTGAAAAAGCTGGTGTGGTTATACACTGGTAATCATCTCATTTTTACCAGTACATCAGTTTCTGTCCCCACAGACAGAAGAGCACAGCGTTCAAAGGAAAGATTTCCGGGTAGGACCAGGAATGTTCTTCAGGGCCATCTCTTACCCTCCCAAAGAGAACCAATTACAAGTGTTTGTCTGATCCATGCAGGCTGTGACACATATGCTGCCATGCGTTAAGTCTTGGCAGCAGGCTCCTGCACTTGCTGTTTCTCTCGGCCAGAGCCTATGCGTTTCACACCACTCAGTTCTCTCAGTCCTATTCAAAGAGACCTTTGTTTCAGTTCTCCTCTGTACAGCAGCATATAGTCATGTTAAAAGATTGCTAACAAGGTGAATTAGTGCTCTGCTATTGCTTTAGTCTTTTCATGCAGCATAGGAACAATGGAAAATGCTTGAATGGGCTAATGCTCAAACTTCTGAATTTTATTAGCAGTGTTTTTATCTCAAAGGCTCCTTCAAATTGTATTTTGTAGAGCTGTCTGCTAAAAAAGGTAGATGAAAATGTTTCTGTAAAAGGCTCAGCCTTTCATCTCCTTTACCTGTCAGCTGAGTTGCCATTCACCTCACTCTATCACCCAAGAAGAGACCAAGCAAAACAAAGACAAGATCTACAAGTGTCAGTAACTCCACTAGCTAAAAAACCCCAAACCCCACCCTAAAGAACAAGCTCTCCCTTGTGCTTCTCAGCAGAAAAAAAAGCCCAACCCGTACCATAGCAGCACAAAAGGGACACTGCGAATCGGCTTTGAGATTTCAGCCTCCAAGATCATCTAGGGGAATTTCCGATAGGAAGTTTGTCTAATTCAATAACTGAAACTTTTTGAATTACCCCAAATAATGGGAATGAAAAGCGGTGTCTGAACTGACTGTGAGAAATTAGATAGGAATAGATATTTCTGATCTTTTTCAGTCATCTCTCTTTGGTAAGTCACTTCTCAGCAGAAACAAAGAGCATTGATGGGAAACACAAGGTACTCTTTTGTCCATCTGTAAAGCAAATATTGCAATTGAGACTTAGTCGAGGGGGTAGTCTCTGTTATTTCCCGACCTTCACACTAATGAATTGAGTTTCCTCCTGAGTAATTTAAGAAGCGTGGGCTTTATGAAGAAGCACCAACTTGTCAGAATGTAGGAGGAGAGTGAAAAGTCAGCGCGGTGCGGTGGGCTCAATGTTTTGCTAGTGTGTCTTGCAGTCCAGGGGTGTTTGGAGCTTAGGGCTATGGCAGAGGATCTTCAAAAAAGCTGGTATTTTTTCTTCTCTCTTGAGAATTTAGAGTTTAGGCTGATAATTGAATCTGAGAAGAGGGTCTTTCTAAGAACAAAAAGCAAATCATAGAATCACAGAATCATCAGGGAACAGAAGGGACCTTGAAAGATCATCAAGTCCAATCCCCCTGCCACAGCAGGATCACCTAGACCAAGTAGCAAAACAGAACATTATGGATTGGAAGTGACCTGGAAAGATCATCCAGTCCAATCCCCCTGCCAAATCCTTCGGGTCCTGGAGCACAGAGTCCCTCTAATTCTGCCAGATAAAGGGAAATTAGCCTGGTTTGTGGAGCATTTCCAAACACATGGTACAGTTACCCGGACAGGATGCAAGAGGAGGATGTGATCATTTTTACTGCACGTATAAGCTACACAAGGCTTAGCTGCTTGCAGAACAGTTGCAGGAAAAAAACCCCCAAACACCAAGGAACATTGCACTTCATAACCCATGCCATATCTGCTGGCATTTAGAAAGCCTTTCCTTCTATTGCTACGAAAGATCTGCCCTAGGCCAGCGGCAGGCAAAAGTTTTGCCAGAAGTTGCTGGCCAGCTCTATCACATGCTGGCTCGCAGCGCATCCAGCCAGCACCTATTTGGAGTGAGAGCATTTTGTGGCTAGTGGTCTGCACAGGCTACAGATTTCCTGATGCATTTCTGTGAGGGGAAAGGATTTGAAAAGCATCACTCCCCTCCAGGTGCCCAACAGCCTTCATTTTCTTCAAACTGTGAAGCTTATAGAAAACAAGAGCTGGGAGCTTGAAATGAGCCTTTACCCAGCAAAGGGTGTAGAGAGGCATTTATGATTTAAAAATGAGACCTAACTTCTGCACTGTGAACTTCCCCATAGCTTTGTGGGCAGCCCACCTCACACTAAGCCAGTCCTGGGAAATTCCCTTTCTGCCTTTAGTGTCATCCCAAAGTAATACATTTCAAAGTTCCTGTGAAACAAACAGCCCCTGGCTCTCTCACTCCCATTCGTTTTGAAGGATCGTGGTATCTCAACTACAGACAGTATCACCAGGGTCTGAACAGAGAAGTCCAACCAGAAAAATGGAACTGGAGGATGAAGAGAGATGCCTGGAGCTGTGTGGAACAGTGGTGGGTGTCAGTAAGTGATTCAAGGTGAGCACAGGCTGTGTGCGAGCCTCTCTCCTGAAGTGAAAGCCTGTGTCCTTCATTCATACACTGGGAAACAGCAGACGGCTGATTTGAAAACCAGAGACAGATGCTTATGTGCCAGATAAACAGTCAGCTGTTTTGATAAGGAAAGGTTTGCTGTGTCAGTATGTTATACATAGAGAAGATGAATTTGGGGTCTGAGGGTGAGCAACACTTGATTGCCTCTAATGTCATTAATTTCTGTTGATAATTATTATTAATAATTTATTGTTATTGTTGTTATTATTATTATTATTATTATTATTATTATTATTATCCTTGCTTATGCAGTGCCTAGGTCTCAATGAAACCAGGACACCATGGGTGAAACAGGGAGCAGGTTTCTGCTTGAGCAGGTTGTAGCCTGGACACAGTGGATACCTGGGGTTGGTGCAAGAAGGTTACCAGTTTGAAGGGAACTGGTAATCCTTGTCAAATTAAGAACCTGCTACCACTTACATAGAATCATAGAATCATTAGGGATAGGAAGGGACCTTGAAAGATCATTCAGTCCAGTCCCCCTGCCACAGCAGGATCACCTAGATCAAGTCTTCCTTGGGAACTATTTTTATAACGTAATTGTAATGGGATGGAAAGCTCTGCCGTAAGTAGGTTCTCTGAAGTCAGGATGTGTGTGAATCTCTCTGGGATGAGGATGGGACACTGACTCTGGGAAGAGGATGGGGACACTGACTCTGGGAAGAGGATGGGGAGAGTGATCGCCTGTCTGTAGTGCCTGGGTTAGTGAGCAAGGTACTGACAGGGCAGCTGTGGCCTTTTGACTGCTGGTTCCCCCAGCCAACCCTGTGGTGGCTCCCCATCAGGTAAATTTGCTGAGGAAAAGTAGCTTAGATTTGTCTCTTTGCTAACTGATGGGAAGATGGAAACTGGTTTGGAAATCACTTCCACATCAAGTTTAACTGAATATAAAATGCTTTCACTGAAAAATACAAAGTTCCCTCATCTAAAAACCAATCTGAGTCACCTTCTCGCCTTTCTTCCACTTTCACCAAAAGTTCCCAGCAGCCTGACAAAATTAATATTCTGAGCAGCTGCTCTTAAGAATTGGAGCAGGTTTCTCCTTCAAGCCAGCACCAAGAAGTCCCGTTTATTTTGTTTGGTGTGGGTCAGCAAGGGCAGAGTCACAGATGTGCCAGCTCATCTGTGGTTGGCTCAGCAGGGCTCCAAGCAGAGGCTGATTTTCACTTTCAGCCTGGCTCGTAGCTCACTCTTGCAGAACTTCAGCTTTGAGAAATCCCCAAAGACAAAGCCCAGCCACGATAGTACAGTGCAGAATTTTCCTGTTGTCTGTTTGTGACTGCAGAGTGCCTTGGGATTTTTCGTTATTTTTCAAAAACCACTTAAGAGAGGGGGTTTCAAGGACTATTTTTAGATATATGAGAAAAGGGGTAAGAAATGAGAAAGTCCAGTTGACTTCATATTTGTGAGACATGATCAGTGTGCACATTTTCTTGTGTGGAATTTGGGCTACTTCTCTTAGCCAAGGGGAGATGGATGCTCATTGCTGGGTTTCCAAGAGGTTTTTAATGTCTAGGGCTACCACAGCACATTTGTTTCTGACAAACCACAGGTCCATCTGTGACCATAGATGCCCAGTGAGCTAGGGATCCTGTGCCTTCCAGGCTGACCTCTCTCACAGAGGGTTAAGAAGGTGGATTTTTTACCTCATTTACACCTGGCTTCCATGACAGATGGGTCCTTCAGGGACCTTAAAGGGAGCACAGTCAGTGCCGTAAGGTATGAACACCCCTTCAAGACGTAACAAAGATTGTCCTGCGTCAGCTAACTGCAGCTTCATTTGGATGTTCCCTGTCTTGCACATGACTTTCTGTGTGTGTTTTCCTCTGCAGAGCAGGTGACAGGGTCATGTGCGGAATGAGAAACAGCAACACTCCAATAACATCCTCCTCCAGTACAGTGAGGAGCACACCCACATACCCAGTCAGTGCTGCTTCCTCCTGAGCCTCACGGGCTCTTCTGGATGAGTGGTACCAGGCAGCTCAGGGGTGCTGCAGAACTGCAAAGGTTTTACTGCTTTGGTTGACATTTAACTACTAATAAGTTTTGTGGAGACTGAAGTAAGAGGTGCTGTTTGTAGGAGGTGGTGTTAGCATGGAAGAAAGAGTAGGAGTAGTGTCACGCCACAAGAGCAGTCTGGTCATGATTACTCATGTTTGACTTCAGTTTTCTTAAGGACAGAATCCTTCTGTGTCCTTTACAGTCATGTGAGGCCACAGGTACCTGTTCTTGTCTGAACCTGGCAGTAAAGTGCTCCTTGTTCCAGCCAGCAGGAGACTGGCAGTGGAGCCACTGGATGGCTGCATGACAGCTTATGAGCACGTGGCAGAGCACAAGCAGGGAGAGGGTGGAAGCCCTCTGGCTGGTGGCTGAAAAAGTCTGTATGGGGTGACACCATGGCATGGTTAGAAGCTAACCTCCAGAAGACCTGGAGCCATCTCATCCTGCTCACATGCGAGCCCTCTCTCTCTCCTAGCTTCAGTGAGCACTGAAGTTTCTGTCCGGGAACACACACCAGAGCAAGGGGAAGATGAGTGTTATTTGGCTCAGGTCAGTCCTGGGGGTTATCATAGCATTGAAATGATCCCTCGGTGGCTGCAGAGGTGACAGAAGCTGCTTCTGGGAGAGCCAGCAGGGCAAGGCAAGGTACTGGCTGCTGTGGACATCTGTGCCTGCCAGCTGTTTGCATGCAGAGGAAACATGCAGAGGTCCTGTGGTGTGGTGTGTGTTCTGAAAGGAAATGGCTTTGCCTTTGTCTCTGGTAGGAAACCTTCCATCATTACAGGGGAGAGCACTGTGGGTGGCCAAGGTGAAAGTTCAGTATCCGTGGGCAAGTCAGGGTTGTCCTGTGTGCCATGACGTCAGGTTTGTGCCAGAGCCACCCAAGGAGCATCTTGTAAAACCTGACCAAGAACTAAGATGCTTCATGGGACAGCCCCAGTGAGAGGATGATGGTGGTGATGTTGCTGTGGATGGAGTCACCAGATGCTCTCACAGCACCAGGGAAACAGCTCCTAAGGCTGGTCTGTGTGAAGTGAATATGGGGAAAGTGGGTTTTCTGTGCAAGGAAGGGAGCTAAAGGGATTAGGGCTGCACACTTAGCATTGCTAGGTCCTGCTCATGCCCTGGGCTCGGGGCAGATGATGATCCTTCCTTGTGCCCTCACCTGGTGACTGAGAAAATGCCAAGCACAGGCTGTGGCAATGCTGGCACACTGCATGGGCCTGGCTCCTGGGCAGCCTGGCACAGAGCAGTCCACACCTTTGCTCTTCAAGGCTAACACTGAGCCAAGCAGGGAGACCTCATCCAAACCACACGCTGGGGATAGCCAGCTCATGCCAGTTTCTGGATGGTGCTGAAGAGCTGTTGGCAAGAGGTGGCTGGCCCAGGCAGAGCTGTGCTGGGGACACCTAGACACTTCTTAAAAGGGATGTTTCCCTACCAGTTATGGGGAAAATTATTGAGAACACCCTGTTTGCTAGCAGAGCTGGTGCCCCAGTAAGCCCGGGACTGGTGCTCTGCTGGCAGGAGACCTCTGTGGTCCGCCACACATGGGGAGGTTCTGGCTGGAGGCATCACCAGCAGTGGCCAGGGTTACCACAGGCTGCTGGCAGGCTCAGGAGCACAGGTCTTCCTGCATGTGAATGGGTTGCAGCACAGGTCTTGCAGAACACTGCTGAAGCAGAAGGGATGACAGTTAACTATGGGAAGGTGCAAAAAGAAAGCACCACTAGCCAGCCTGTGATTCCCCCTCCTGAGCAATGCTGCTCCCTAAGTCCCTCAGGCACAACTGTTGGCCCTGGGATGCCCATGGCAGGTTTCCTCTGCCCTGGCAGGTTGGATGTAACCACCACAGTGCTAGATGCCCTTCACTAAGACCTGCAGCACAATGCTCCAGGTTTTCATCAGTGCACCTCTCAGTTTGAGACTATCTCAGACCCATCGTTTGTCATGGCCATGGAGCTTGCATCTCCCAAAAGCCTTTCGCGAGCCCTCTCTTCTAAAGAGAAAAGCAGAATCCTGCTGCAGAGCATAAAGTCTGTCCAGATGTCTGCATTACTGCTGGGCTCAGCTAAGTCCTAGATGTGTCCAGCAGCACCACTGCACTTGCCCTGCACAGTTTCCTTAGCACGTGGATGGCAGTAGCTCTGAGCATGTGTAAAGGCCAGGAAAACTATCTCTGGCTGGCCTCAGAGCTTCATTTAGAAAAAGAATTCAATTACTGGCTGATTAGAGAAAAGTTAGGTACAACTGGTTAAAAGTTTTACTGCTTTAAATAAGGTGTGTTGGTGGGAGCACAGACACTGACCCATTCGGGACCTGGGAAAGCAGCAGCTGCTGCCCAGCAGCTGGACGCTGCCTGTTACTGGCCACCCAGTGAGCATCCTGCTCCTACCAGTTCGCAGGTCAAGTGGAGAAATGAATGCTCACAAGGCTCCTCCAGTGAGAAATGTCCAGCTCCAAACCCCGTCACTCAGCACCATAATACAGAAGTAGCAGACCTGGTACAAGAGCTGTGAAGTCCCACCCACCAGGCCTGGCTGATGGCTGTGACTTCCAGACAGGGATCAGCAATAAGCAGGAACAGGACAGTAACTCCTGAACTCCCTCCAGTCATGTTAAAGCCATGTGTGTTATGCCTTGATGGGCTGATCCATCAAGGGGCAACCCAGACACCTCCAGTCATGCCAGCAGTGTGGGCTCTGCAGGCTGTCCTGCTTCAGGCTGATCCTCAAACAGTAGATGCCCAGGTTCCTGATACTCCTCACTGAATTTATCTGAATGCAGCCCCCAGTTTCTGGTCTCAGAGTCACACACACATGTGGTGACATCAGTCAGTGGCAGGGGGGTATTTTTTCAAAACACTCTTAGCTTCCCCACTGTGGAAACCGTGTTTTTGGTGTTCATTGAATACATTCGGATGGCAGCTTTCCTGAGCACAAAGGGGAGTCACACAGGGAGGTTTCTAGAGCTTACAAGAAAGTTAGAAGACAGATAAAATGAAAGTTTTAAGGTCTCTACCAAAACCGATGACATATTTTTCCTGCTGAGAAGCCTTTTAGTTTGGGTAATATTTTCAGTGTTAGTTTTTTCAACAAAAATATCACTTCTCAAAAGAAAGCAGACACCGTCTGTAATAATGTCAGCCACCCTCTGAGTTTCTCATCAGAAGTTTCTATGAGCTGTTTTGAACCAACATGCTCCAAAATCTCATCTCCTTACGTCTGAGTGTATAAATAGACCTGCTTGCTAAAGAAACAAAACCATTCTGTAAACTCCTGTCAGTTAGTATGAACTACTCTCACTCATTGCTTGTATTATAAAAAAGTGGGGTCCTACTCGGACCGCAGTCCTGTTACACTAACAGTTAATAAAGGGACAAGTCTGCAGTTCCTAACTTAGTGATGCCTGTCTCTGAATCACCATGTCCCTAAGAGGAAAGGCAGCATTATTAACCCCGTGTTACCGATGGGGACTTCTGGTGCACAGGGGTGAAATGTCACACTGAAGATCATGCTCTTATCTGGACACCCACTCTTCCCCCAGAGAGCAGTTTTTCACTCACTGTTTTCCCAGCAGTAAGCTGTGAAAGAAAATTCACAGTACTATCACCAGCTGGTTAAACATCTAGGGACCTAAAGCATTCAGCTGGTATAAGAACAGGAGGGATGGGAAATGGAAGAAGATAAAGGTTAATGAAGAGAAAAAGTGAGAGGCAGGAGCAGCAGGGCTGTCAAGAAGTAGTAGGAGGGTATAGAAAGGAAATTGAGGCTTCAAGCTGACCCATAAAGCTTCGTAGTGCTATCAGCACTTATTTTGCAGCAATACTCACTTGACTCATCTGTACCTGCCCACTTCAGTCCTGTGGCCAGCAAGGAACCCCCCACCTCCTTTAACCACAGCCTTCCACACAAGGGTCTCTGCCTTGGCCCCCTGCAGTCTGCATGAATCAGTCCCTCAGTGTCTCTGCAGATACTTCCCTGAGCTTCCACAGCTTGGCAAGACAAGTCCATCACACCACTCGAAGCAAAATACAGAAGTGCCTAAACGTGGCTGCGTGATGGCAGGCTTCACATCTTCAGCACTGGGATGGGATCCAGCCTCTCTGTAGGAGAGTTCCATCCATGCTGTGACTCCCTGCCTGGCCCTGCCTGGGCATGGGAAGGAGCCAGGGCAATACAGTAAAGACCACACAGAACCCAAGCTCCCCCACTCCTGGTTCTGTCAGGGTGAAGACCCCCTGAACAGATGTTTTCCTCTGCAAGAAAATGCAGTGCCAGCTTCACCACCAGGTTGGAAATCAAGACAGGGGTTAAAGTTACCTCCCCAATGTCACAATAAAAGGCTCAGATCAGACTTGTCTCCCCTTCCTGAAAGCCCTTCAGCGACTCCGTGGCAGGTGCCAGTGAAGCAGCTGGGGCTCTGACTGGGCTATTGGACAGGATTAGCAGCAACTTGAGGGATAGGCAAAGCAGGCAATCACCCAAGGGAACAAGCTGCCCACAGTGTGAAAACCACCACAGATCTCCTGCCCACACACCACACTGCCCGGAGAGCGATGCTCCTTGGCCATCCAGGCAGGCTGTGGAGCCAAGGCTTGGGCAAAGGGAGGTGGTTGCTACTGTTGAGCTGCTGCTTAGCAGCTCCTGCTCTGCCTTGCCTCAGCTTACCCACTGCCTAAACTGCAAACACACAAACCCAAAGACCATTTCTCATGGTTCTTTTGCTTTCCCCTTCCCTCTATTTTCCTACTGTAGGAGAAGCCCAAGGCTGGCTTGTTTTACTTGTTTACTTGTCACACTGATACATCTTAAACAGTCTTTGTCTGCAGGGGTAGTAATCCAGGGGGGCTGCCAGAGCATACGTCCCTGCTCCAAACACCCAGGCCACAGGCAAATTAGCTGTTGGCACCAGCTGCAAATTAGCTGATGGCACCAGCAACAACACCCGGAGCGAGCTGTGCTCTGGGTAAATGCTGCCTCCTACAGAAAAGAAAGGGATGACTTATATTGTGCATGAAGCAGGAGGTGAGGGACCAGCACAACTCTCCTGCCCAAACAGCTCTGCTCTCATGGGCAGAGGGCTTAAAGCCAAAGCCAAAGACAGGGATTTGGGCCAACACAGGGAGGTTGCTGTCCCTTCCCTGTACAGATATCAGCCGTTCTTTTTCCTCCAGGATCCTGGAGTGGCATAGAGATGGTGATAGTATTTTTTGCTTGTAACAGCTAGTAAATTTACGACAAAACCAAAACAGAGCAGTGAGCCCTGGTCTCTTGTTCAGTATTTGAGTTCCACCTGTCCCCCCAGGCTGTGGGATGGTTCTGGGCTCTGAGACAGAGCCGTATGGCAAGCCAGGAGGTGTCACACAGAGCTGCTGCACTGACTTTAATCAGGAATGTTTCCAGTGAAAGGAAAATGTGTCAAACAGCCTTTCTCACAGTCTGACAGCTCCTGATGTTCATGTCAAGAAACGAATGCAAAAAATGTGCTAATTCTGACGAGACACATAACTGCAGAATAATTAACTGCAAGTGCTTGTACAGCACAACTTTCTCATTCCCCAAGTGTGGAGTGCTCAAGGATCCAGAGTTTAGCTGAAGATACAGACATTGCTCCTCTCCCTGCCTTTCCTTCATGAGCTTCTTTTTAACACATCACAAACCTACTCACAACAGCACCATTCCCAGTTAGCAGTGCTGTTTAACTAACTGGACTGTGTTTATTGAGGGCAGAAGAAAAGCCAAGGCATTGCAGTGAAGCAGTTGCAGTCCAAATGATACCATTCTGCTTACTGCAAATCAGTTACACCAAGGAAGAAGGCACAGTCACTAACGCCAGCAGATGTTTCCTGCAGGTTTGGTTAGGCAAGCCGCGACCTGTAGCAGAATAAGGCAGTAAATGCAATCACAGCCAACTCTTCTGTGTTTTAAAAGAGCCAGCTCTGCTTGTTTAAGGACTCTGGTACCCACAATTAACACATGTAAGGCAAAGAGCCTTAATGTTGTTCAGGGGGTAAGCCATCAATGAAGGCTTCTCAACTGCATTGGTAGAAACTAATAGGAACAATAAGCCAGTGCTGGTATCCCTTGTCATGGGGTGAAGAGGTGGGAAGAAGAGGCTCAGGTCCTCTAGGGTCTTACAGCATGCTGAGAGCGTGAGAAGAGCACTTGGAAGCAATGGATGGAGGTGCAGTTCCCACCACCTCTCCCCCCTATCCTCTTTGTATCCACAGCCTCCACTCCGCTCTCACAACTCTGCTACCCTGATACCGTGTGTAAGCTCCCTCATTTGCAGCTTGCCTGTGGTCCCGTAGTGCACAACTGTCCTGGTTTTGGCTGGGATACAGTTAATTTTCTTCCTAGTAGCTGCTATAGTGCTGTGTTTTGAATTTAAAATTAGAATAATGTTGACAACACACTGATGTTTCAGTTGTTGCTGAGCAGTGCTTGTACTGAGTCAAGAACTTCTCAGCTTCTCAAGCTGCCCTGCCAACAAGGAGACTGAGAGAGGACATAACCAGGACAGCTCGCTCAGACTGGGCAAAGCAATACTCCTAACATATGACACCACACTGAACAACGAAACTGAGGGGGATTGCTGGGGCTGCTGCTTGGTACTGTCAGCAAGTGGTGAGCATTCACACCGTGCATCACTTGTTTGGCATGTTCTTTATTACTATTATTTTTCCTTCCTTTTCTATACAATTAAACTGACCTCTCAGCCCATCAGTTTTATCTCTTTTAGGTACCTGCTGAGTTAAGCCACAACAAGGACTCTGACAGCAGCACATGATAAGTACACAGATGTCTTGCCTTGCTCCTGGGCACTAAACATCTGCGCAGACACTGTGTATACAGCACACGACATGCGTACCTGGTTGAAGGCAACCACGGCTTGCTCAGACCTTTGCTGAATAAGAGTGATGGTGCTGAACTCCGTCGGGAAGGAACAGTCTTGAGGGGCTGAAAATGAGAATAAATTTTGATCAGTTTCCACTGTCCAGCAAAGCTCCCACAAGGGTGAGGGACTTGAGCTTTTCAAGGAGTCCTTGCTACAAAATTTGGGAAGAAGGTAAAGTTTGTTAGTGCTCTTAAATCTTGGATGCTGCCACACTTACCCTCGAGTGGCAGGACTGCAAGCAATCATCACAAGAACCACTGCACCACACGTGGCAGCACTGTCCAGGGCCAGTGCACAGCCACAGAACTGTAGGCAAAGCCCTGAGGCCACCAGCCGAGACACCCAGTGGGTGTCTGCCCAAATTAAGGCAACCGCAGCACCAGCATCTGTGTAGGGAAACTCCTCTGTAGAAACATCTACAAAGAAACATCTTTGTAGAAAACTCCTTTTGTGGAGAGACATGGGTGTGTATAGGGCACCATTCTTCTTCCTTCCCTGCTTCTGCAGCCTATTTTTGGAGGAGAGGAGCCATGTTTGTTCCCAGAACTGGTCACTTCATCACACTGACTATAAAAGGCCTCTGGATCAGTTGGGCTGAGTGCAGACCTCTATGTTCTGTCACACAAGGTGAGAGAGGAAGTCCTGTGTGAGCCCAGATGGGCTCCCAGAAGCAAACTGGGCATTATGCAGAGGCAACCAAGTTGCCTCCTGCAAATTCACAGGGGAGATGTCAGCCTCTTAAAGAATTCACATCCCTCAAATCTGAACTTCGGGACAGCAGGTTCTGTGTGGTCACCCGCCTTGTGCACAAGCGCCAGAGAATGAGGCTATTTCAGGAGTAAGTGACACAGCAGAGGAGCATCAGAGGCAAGAAATGGTTCTCTGCTGCCAAGTGTTGACAAGAGGCTGATAAAGGGCAGGTTACCCTTTAGGATGCCCGTTGTATTTGTGGTATTTTTTTGATATATTTGAAAATAAGGCAATATATTTGCAGGATGAAATAATTACAGGTGAATTTCAGAGCATTTGGCCCCATTTACTAAGTATAAAAAAGAATAATTAAAAATGCCTTCTGCTTTTTATCAAAACTTTGTCCCAAATTCATCAGAATTTCTAGCAGCAAACCACACCATGCAATTTCAAATGGCAAACAAGCCCTACAGCCTATGTCTGCAGATCTCTCCTGGGAGAAGTGGAAAAGTGGCCCCAGTCTTTTGCTGAGGAGTCACAGAGGAGAAGGTGAGAGTGCATGTATGTGCACCAGGTACTGCTGCCAAAGCTGGAGGTGAGGTGAAGAACTGAGGAACTTCCTAGAGGGCCGATGCCAAGACCTCACTGAGTCAATGCAAACCAGCCCAGCACAAAGGCTAGGCACCTCTGCAACAACAGAGCAGAGCTGGAAACGTGGTCTGTGCATCTCTAGTTCTGCAGTATCAGAATAAATCAGCAGCCCAGCGATAGAATTAGCTGCATGCTGTGAAAGAAGGGAGGGTGAATCCTGACCCAGGCAGAGGTCTGTTGGTCCCCAGCTTACTCCCTTGCGTTGTGTGCTCTGACCATGTCAGTGGTGTCTGTTGTTTTGCCTCTGTTTAGACCCATGAGGACAGTTTGGTGCAGAGTCCCAGTCAAGCCGCACATGGCAGGAACCAACACTGCTTCCTTTATCTGGTGCAGTGACTGGCAGCAAGCAGCACTACTGCACTGTAGGGAAGAACAAATTTGTTCCTCTCCTTGAGCCAGTGCAAAGCAAATTATTACCATTACCGTCACTCCTGTTATTCTAGAGTTGCCATAATTTCATCTGCTGAATCCATACAGTGAAGAGCAAATATGCAGTATGTTTCAGGTTGCATAGGGACCCCCCACACACATATTTTGGCACCCATGAGAATACCAGACCTGATGTTCTTCCTCTAACTCCAAGTACAAGGAAAAGTCCTGCCTCTGGGCTGTGATTCTAGAGTTTCTCCTGAGAGGCAAAGGCACAAGTCCAAGTGCCACTCCTGCAGGGTGGGCAGCCACAGCAGGTCCTGCAGAAAACACCACAATTTGCTGCTCTGCATGTTGTAGTATAAGGGACTGAGAGTGCTGAACACCCCGTGCCTAATGGTTTACTTTTTGAGACTGGCAGAGAAGTCTGATCTCCTCTATCAGCTCAAGGCATTCCAGCAAAAACATCAGAAATCCAAAGTTCAGTCATTCTTCCTCAGACAGGTTAACCATGTGCTGCTGGTTTGCAGGCACACACACATCGGTTGTTTGTAGTCATTTGGAAAGATTTCAGAGGGTTACCTCCTTCAGAGATATGCAGATTTTACTATCTGGAGAGACTCCTAGCACCAGATCCTTCGACAGGCAAGGGCCAGCACTAGCTGAAAACCAAGCCCATTTCTAAAACCTTGAACTTTCATTTCTTCCAGACTTCTGGAATACTCCACATCTACAAACCTGCTTCTAGAATTCTTTTGGATGAACTAAAAGCCTCTTCACCCCCTTCCGCACACTAGGCAAGAGTACTTGTGAAAATGACAAACCTACATCTTTCCTTCTCTTCCTGAGTGGATCCACCACTGCCAGGAGCACAGAAATATCACAGGTCACATTAAATGATCACTTATAGCAAACCCTGTGGGTGTGGAGAGAGAGAACAGGGAGTTTCCAGGAGTTCCACTGGCCAGTAAAGCTGACTTTCATTGAACAGGTTTTCCTAGAGGCACACCAAAATCCCCAGGGACTTTCCTTTGCATGGCCACACTGAGTGCCCGATTGGGGAGGAGGCAAGGGAAGGGGCAGCCATCACTGCAGCACACTGGATCACTAAAAAGGGAAGGGAAATGGGCTCCCAGAAGGGATGAATACTTTAAATGAGCTTTTGTCCAGATCTCTCTCCCAGTGTGTCTCTTGCCTAAGGTCAGTAGCAAGTAGGGGACAAGAGCCACGGGCATGGCCTTGCAACACCTTGGAAGCAGGACCACCTCTCCCTCTAGCATGGCCAGGCCTTGACTCCCAGCAGACGCCGTAACTGGGATATCATCACCAACAGCCCAGTTCCAATCTGCAAAGAGGAAGGGTCTGATTCCCTTTGATTGACAGGCAGGTGAGTGGGTTCAGTCCAGTGGCACAGGAGCTCTTGCCCAGGTGGGCACAGTGATATCAGATGAGGTGGAGATGTAATGAGGGTGACTGAAGTGATGGGATCAAAGGACTAACGGGACCAATCACTGCATAAGCAGTGTCATTCTAGGAAGGTAAGAGAAGTGGAAGACAAGAAGGATGAAGGAATAAACCAGGCAGGAAAGGCTGAGGCAAACTCACGCTGCCTTCTCTGAGGCACCAGGAAGCAGCCAGGAGGCAGCTGTCTCAGAGAGGCCAGGGGCTGGAGTAGGGGACATGGGCCAAATGTTTGCAGGGCTGATTGACAGTTTGTGTGTAGTATTATAGTTTGCACTGATCATAGATAACTATGCTCAAGTGCCCAGGAGAGCTCCTCAGCACTGCTGAATTGCTAGTGTAGACATATCCTGACTGGTCCAAACCCTGGCCATTTCTGCAGCCAGCCCTACCAGCTGAGATTCTGAGCTAACAGTCCTCAGCAGGTATTTCCCAGCACACATAGATGGGTAGCATTGGCCAGCTCTGTTGTCCCCAGTGGACCAAGGTACCTCTGTACCCTCTGGGTCCTCTCCTGTGTTCTGATGCCTCACTGCCCAAAGCAGTACCCACACTGCTGCCGGTACCCCTTTAAGGCGAGGGATTTGTTTGGCTCAGTCAGGTAGCTTAGGAAGGAACTTAAATACAAATGTAAGACAAGGATTTCTAGTCTTGGTGGTATCAGTGTGGGGAGAGAATGGTTCCTCTAAAATAAACAGCAGCTTACTCAATTGATTAGATTTATGTTAGCTTGCCCAAGTGGGTCCAAGCTTACATGGAATAAACCAGACTGGAGTTTGCTTTGAGCTGGTCTATGTATAAAGCTCTTTTCAAAAGCTACTAAATGCTACTAGAGTCAGAGCACTTTGTCTGAACTTCTAACAACAAAGCAATTAATATTTTTATCTAAAGAGGTTTAAAAGCCAACATCCTGGATATGGGGACTTGTGAGATGTTCTTTATTGAATGCAATCAGTGTGATTCGGATCCCCCACAGGGGCCCTGCGGCAGAGTGTTTAAGAGCCAGCTGTGACAAATGCCCCCTCCACAAGCCCTGCTCACTACTGCTGCTGTCCCCAGCAGTGGTGGCACTGGGAGGTTCCTCCTCCTTCTCATCTTCCCATACTCCTGGTCCTGCCTTTCCTGTGCCCTGCCCTCCCATGGGGCCAGTTATTTGTCTGGCATCACACCCCTGCTTTCCAAGTTAATAAATTACTGTAGGATGCAGCTTTGTGCTGGTCTTCATTAGCTGCCCTCATTGTCATCCCTTTTCCTGTCACACTATGCAAGCCAGATATCCATACCTCTCTGCAGTAGATACACATTTCTCAAACTCCCAGGAGGGCCCCGAGTCTGTGGCAGATGGTGCACTGGACTGATGGATGCGCGGAGATGGAGAGGCAGTTCACCCTCCTTGTCTCTTGGGATTATGTCCCAGTACAGCCCGGCACTCCCGTTCCATTGAAAGGCATTTATGTGTATTAACATCCAGAAAAGCAGGGTGTAAGTGTAGGAACCTTATCCTGTACTCTCTTGTTCCAGTTTCAGAAACCATTGCTACTCTGAAAAAAGTACCATACTTAATTAAAACAGTGGGGGGGCAGATCCACTAAACTAGAACTGAACACAAGATGAAATATCAAAGTACAGTAGGACAGATGCAGCCCCATGCCACGGGCACAAGAGCTGGGCTGTGTTACCTGTGTTACATCTAAAGAAAACAGCATTTTTGAAATGCATATTGAAGGGTTACTTCTGTAAAAAAGGTAACTAGAGTGAAAACCAATCTTGGGGCAGTCAGCATCCCAATTTTCTCTACCTTTTTTTTCTCACCAGAAGTAGAAAAGTAAAGAGAGCTTAAAAAGAAGGAAATAGAGAGAAAAATATACTCACTTGAATTTTCTTTTTGTGCACAGACAATTTTGAATCAAATGTAACTACTGTTTGGGGCTACCCCCACTGTTGTTTTTTTTTTCAGTAAAGTCTTTCTTACTGGAAAACCATCCATTTCTGCTAGCAGTCCTACTTCCTAGAAAGCAGGAGGAACAATGGAAAGCCAGATCAGCTGGCACGTAAATTATGTAAAATACATCTCTACTTTGTGTTCGCAATCTCTGAAGCTCCTAATTACAGTCCACATTACTCTGGGTAAGCAACTCACGCAGAGATTCCCTGCCCCTGACCTGATTTTTTGTGGAAGTGTCTATTTATCAAAGCTGACAATGGCACAAGGCAATTCGGTGCAGAGATGCAGTTCCCTGCAATTTTCTTCTTGTCTCCCAACCAGCACCTCTCTCCGGTCTGAGGTCAGACTAAATGATGTAACGGTCCCTTCTGGCCTTGCAATCGATGAGCTGGTGGCCGGGGCTCCTCTCCCTGCTGACAGGAGCAATCGCTGCAGCTGAGACCACCCCAGGGACCAGCCTTTGGTCCTGGGCTCAGCACCAGGCTGCCAGGTGCTGTAGGACAGAGTTCACAGCGTGTACTAATGTGAAACATGTCTCTTGCAATGATGATAAACCTCTCCATAACAGGAACAACAAAACCCCCTCTTTAACTCTTTCTTTCTCACAGATATAGCCAAGAAAATCTCAGATTTTATTTTACTCAAAATCCATTACTCGTGGCTGAAGGTTTTGTTTTGTGTACTATCTTCTCTAGGCGATCCTGCTCTTATAGGGGGGTTGGACTAGATGGTCCTCAGATGTCCCTTCCAACCCCTGCAATTCTGTGATTCTGCGACTCTGCTGCCCTAAAGCGGTTCTGAGGTGTCCGACGGGGCGACGATAGTTCCAAGCAGCCTCTTCAGATTCTGCCTTTGGCAAGACGTGAGGGACAGCGCGTTTGCGTGACCCCTGGTATCCTGCCCCGACACCACCTGCCTCCCATCCAGCCTCTCTCTACTGGGATAACGGGGGCTCGTAGTGCAGGGCTGAGCCAAACCGTACGGGCCAGCTCCAGCGCCCCGGGAAGACGCTTTAGACTTGGGCAAAAGCAGTCCGCGCTTTTCTATTCTCCAGACCCCAGCCCGGGCTCTCAGACCGGGGCAGCATCTCAGTCAACCCGCAGCAGCAGCAG
>VZRI01011783.1:41325-76637 GCA_013397515.1 Upupa epops
TCTTCACTCCTGGCCAGGGTGGCAAAGTCCTATGGCTCAGGTCACTGCAGAGTTACTTTTGGCATCTGGCATGATTGCTTCGTTGAATATTTAATAAACTGGCTAAATACGTTACCGGCCTTCAGTGCTACTCATTTGCCTCCAGCCATGTATGACTTTCATGCCCTATTTATAGAAACAGTTTGGGATTGTCTAGCAGCTTGCAGTGCCTTAAGTCTCCAGCAGGTCTGCTGCTACATCAGTACGCACCACAGATTAAGGTCAGGAAACTGGTAAAGATAAAAGACCAAACTGCTACTTCATGTGGTTGGAGAGCTCAGCAGTAAGTAACGCCAAGATTCAGCTAGCTAGTATTCTTACATGCGCTTGAAAGTGTCACCAGTTCACCAAACTGTTCAGTTAAGACAGTACTTTGAGAAAGCATCAAGTAGTAGCTTGGCAAATACAGCATGAGACTGGACAAGCAGTGCTAATTGCCTCATCATCCCTGGAGTTCCTGGATGTAGCTCTCAGGAGGATGCAGAAGCCACAGTGTATAGAGAGATGTGTCATGGGAAATCCCCAGTTTTTCACAGCAAGTGCATCTTTGGGCAGTCAGGCGGGCTGGAAATGGAACAACATATTACTGATGTGGCCCTGAAATACTCCTTTGTGTAAGCCCTTCATCTCCCTGAGGAATCTGACTGCACAGACAAGATTCCTGTTAATCTGGAGCTTGAGCCAAAGGACTCATGGACAGTTTCTGCCAGGTCATAGGCCAATGGCACGCTGAGCACACAGACGAGGAAGGACTTCTTACAGCTTTTTCTGCTGACAGCTATAGTTTGGCTGATTTTGTTCACACCATCTCTTGATCTAGACCAGATTTTTGGCAAGGGAGTACAGTAAATAAACTTTGCAGAAGCTGTTTCTGTTTATCCAACTTCTGCTGCAGGATTTCAGAATTTATTTATGCTATGACTTAACGACTTTCCAAAGTATTGAGTTTAATTATAGCCCACTGCTAAATTGTCCTCACTGCAGAAAAAAGTTTAGGAGGGAACAGAAAGTAAAATGTGCAGGTTTAGTGTGAATCTGCCTCATACCTGTTTAGTTCTGTCTCTGTGTTGTGTCTTGAGTTGCTTCATCCAAGCAAAAATAAAACCAGTTTTATAATAATTTAAAGACTGTTTACAGTGATTGGATGATTGGAAGGTCAAGGTTCCTTAGTAGGCAACATAATTTAAGTGTGACTCCTCGAGGCATTGTTTGGGAAAGATTCATGCATCCCAAATGCTTCAATTAGCTATAGTTAAAGAAGAAATTAAATACTGTATTATCAATTTATAAATCCATCTGTCAACTAAGATGTCACAAACCTTATATTTGGATGCAAAGATTTTACTGCCTTTGAGTTAACAATATCAACTGCCTGATAAGTGAAGAACTTCTGCTAATATTTAGAGAATAAACTTCCACTGATGGACTTATCCCGTCATTGAAGTAAACTGACAAATTCTGCAGGCTGTCATTGACGTAACTGGGAATTAAATCAGAACCTGTTCATAAAGTAAAATCTAAGTAAGGGAACTTCATTAAAATAGCAAAACTGCATTGTGGGTGAAGGTGTTGATTGTGCAGGGTTTATCACTTAAGTGTCATAATTGTAGGTTACAGGGAAGAGCAATTTTGCCAGCACAACAAATCAAAACCAACATCAGATATGTTTGGAACATTTTACACTCACTGAATCTCATCTGCTGTGGGGAGAAAAAAGACCTGTAACTAGCACTTAAGGTTGCACAGATCCAGCTTCTGCCTTCCCAGTGCCTTGGTCACCAGTGTAGAGTACTGCTCAGTTTTCTGAGACTCCAGAATGACGAAGTATAAATTGTGACTATTAAGGAAAAGTGTGTAATTAAAGGAAGTTTTGGAATTATGTTCTAGCCATGAAATATGCTAATTTTTGCTCACAGTTGTTAGCATACTTGCATGATCAGTTGCATAAAATTGGATTCTACTGCCTCATTACCTGCCTCAGCCATTTGTAAGACACAGGGAAGAGAGTCTGAGCGGTAGTGTCTGCATTCAGAAGGCTCTTTACATCAGAAAAGACTGATGTAAAAGGGTGTTTAAATGAAATGAATTTTCCACATGCAAAACATTTCTTAGCAGGCTGCCCAAGTTCTTGTCAACTTAATGAGAGGCTGAAAATCTGCTTGCAAAGCCAGGCTTATTGCACATGTTGTTGCACATGAAAATAATTGCACCTTTTATTGTGAAAATGTGGGCTCAAGAGGTCAGGGAAGCTGTACAATTTTGCAGAAGGGAACACAGAGGTCATTTTGTATTTATGCTCACTGGGGAAAAGAATTGCACCAAAAAGTGGGAGAGTAGAGAGTAAACATTCAAAGCTCCTATGTCTCCAAGAAAACATGTCAGTCTGTGACTTCCAATGAACTGACCAGACTGAAATGATTCTCAAACTGTTAAGAATGAAAATTAGTTTTACTGAGTATCAGAGTCACTAGAAACTGTCCATCAGCTCTCCCTAAACCAGTTAGTCAACTCTTATCCTTGAGCATATACAGAACTGCCTGCCTGATACGTATTTTATTTAGGCTTTAGTTCCAAAGACTCTAATGTGTACGCACAGGCACAAGTAAGTGTTGTAATTTCACTGAATTTTGGATGCTGCTGATTTCAAGGATGAGCAAGCCAACAGTCTTACAATGTGGTCTGTGTCTTGCCACAGGATCCCAACAAACCTCTCAGATCCGTGCTTTGAGGCAAGGAGACTGCAAAGCTGAAGAGGGTCTTGCAGATCCCAGTCACCATCTGGGTCAGTTTCATTTGCTGTTCATGTCTGAAACTGCACTGTGAGAAATAGTGCTGTGTCTGTGGAGAAAGAAACAATTGGGTAATGACATCTGAAACCTGCTCTGTGATTTAGGGAACAAGAATGGAGGAAATTCTGCCTCCCATACAGAGGCAGATGTAATAGGAAAATAGAGGGGTTGTTGAATTACATAATTATAACTCCGTCTAAATTTTGAAGAGTACTTAAAGGCATTTATTAAATCACTCTGATACTGGGAAGTCATGATGGTCCTTTGGACTTCCTTTCTTACTCTTTTAGTTTCAGGTTTCCATCTTTGATCTGATCCTGATTGACTGAAATTTGAGAGAGTTTTGGAGTAAGGCCTGCCTAACATTGTATTCCAACAGCATGAAGCAGAAGTCCTGAGGAAATAATAAAAACATTGAATTTTAAACAGCATGTTTGGATCATTTCCAGTTCCTTAGTATTTTTATTAATAACATTGATTTATTTTCACACTGCCGCAGGCTGGGGCTGGACCAAAAGTGAGTGCTTGGTGTTCTCCAAAGTGCTGTGTTTGCTCACCTGGATGTGCCACTACTCCCATAGAAATGCAGTACTTAATGCAACTCAAGTGTTTACACAGCATTGTTGTAAAGCAGGCAGTGAATTACTTCCTTTATAGATGGACCCGTGGATAAATTCTGCTCATTAACTGAATATTAATGAAAAAAACCACATGAAAAATAGTAAAACCATCTTGGCTGTTAGGATGACATTGAAGTTTACTGGCCACAGTAGCAGGCACTCTCTGTACTGTGCATACTGTGCTTGGTGAAGGTCCTTGTGCATCCCATGGCAGTCTCTACCTAGTCCAGCTTACCCTGTATGCAGAACAAAACTCTTAACCCTTAAGGCCTGTCCTTTGCTGTAGAGGCTGGGTGAGCAATTCCAAGTAACCTTCACCTGATAAACCACCGTCTTGGTTGTTGGCTGTTCTTTAATGAGAGAGAGCATTGGGAGCAAATTTAGGATGAGCCGCACCTTACTTCCTTACTGTGAACAACGGGGACTGCTCCACTTCTTTCTCAGCCATGCTCTCCTCTACACCTCAGAGCAGAACCAGCTCCCAGGTGGGGTGAGGAATGAAGGCTCAGAGAAGCCGAAAGAGTCATACAACCACACAGTACTTTGGGTTGTGGGGAACCTTTAAATGTCATCTATTCCAACTCCCTTATAGTGAGCAGGAATATCTTCAATTAGACCAGGTTGCTTAGATTCCCATCCAGCCCGGCTGTGAGTGCTTCTGGGAGGTGGCATCTACCATCTCTCTGGGCAACATGATCCTAATGTTTTACAACTCTAATTGTACAAAAATTCTTACTTATATCTAATCTAAATCCACCTATTTTTAATTTCAAACCATTACCCATTGTTCTGTCACAACAGGCCCTGCTAAAAAGTCTGTACCCATCTTTCATACAGACTGCAGTTGAGAGGATTTGAACCATGTGGTGACTTGAAGGGCAGTGCCAACAGGCCTTGAAAGGAAACTGAGCAGGCATTGGATAAGCAAGTATTTAAAAAACACCTTTGAGTTGGAAGATGCAAAAGGAATTGCTGAGCCGGGCATAGCAGACAGTTGTAGATGACACTCCTAGAGGGAGGAGTAAAGGAGATGCTTTAATAATTCAAGGAGTAGGTTCATACTAACCATCTCTCCTTGTGTGATGTGAGCCAAATATGACTGATTTGAGCACTGATACCAAATACCATCTCACTAGTCTTCTCAAAGGAGAAAGAGAAATCTGTGCTTCTTAAATCCAGGTCCTATCACTCTACCCTGTCCCCATGGCCCAAGTGTTTTGTCCTTCTGATCAGTTTTGTGGTCACCTGTGGACCCACTCCCATAGGTTAATGTTTTTGTGTTGAGGACACTAGAGCTGAACACAGTACTCCAGGTAGGGTCTCACAAGAGCAAAGGAGAAGGGGATGATCACTTTCCTTGATCTGCTGATCACACTGGTTTTGATACAACCCAGGATGCAGCTGACCTGTGCTGCACACACATTGGTTCCTCAAGTTGAGCTTCTTGTCTACCAATACCCCTGAGTCCTTCTCTATAGGGCTGCTCTCCATCCAGTTATCACCCAGCATGTATCTGTGCTTGGGATTGCCCCAACTCAGGTGCAGGAACTTGCACCTAACCTTGTAGAATTTCATGAAGTTCATAAGGGACACACCTCTCAAGCCTGTCAAGGTCCCTCTGGATGGCATCCCTTCTTCCAGCATGTAGACCACACCATACAGCTTGGTGTCATCAGCAGTCTTGCTGATGGTGCACTCAGTTGTTGTCAACAAACACGTTAAACAGCAGTGGTCCCAATACTCACGCGTGAGGAACACAGACTATCACTTGTCACTGGTTTCCACTCAGACATTGAGACACTGACCGCAACTGTGAGCGAGGCTGTTCACTCCAATTCCTTACCCATCAAGTGGTCCACCTGCTATATACACAGAATGTGTATAATGTACAGAATACATTGCAAAACACCACAGCATACACCTGGGAATCACTAAGTTAAAGATGAGATTAAAAGGAATCTATTTTCTTAAAGAATTTGTCTTCTATCTCTTTTCAGGACAAAGAGCAGATATAGGCATTTAGCTTGAGCTGAAAACAGGGCAACTATTCTGACCAAGATCACTTCAACTTCCCCTAATTCTATCAGATTTTAATAATTGCTGAACCACTAATTTGTTCTATTCATATAATCTCAATTTGTTTAAATAAAATAGCATTTGCATCTTCTACCTCTACTCATGTTTAAATAAGCTTGCACAAGAAATCAAGTAATAACACCACAGCTAAAAGTAGCAGAATCAAGCTGGTAACCTTTATTTCCAGACTGCAGTCTTTATTTCCAGACCAGTTTGCACAAACTCTTACTCTAATGTTTGATAAGGCACATAAGCAGCTGGATTACTGTGATCATGTAATCAAGCTGACAGAATCAGTCTGGTTCTGACCTCACACAAATGCAAAAGAATTTCTGACTTTGTCCCTGTACACTGCGTGCAGGTCTTTGGATAATGCTTAAACCATGAACACAGTTCAAGGTTATCATTTCACATTAACAAGGGCTGGCTGAGAGAGTAACCAATTAAGAATTACAATGGGAACCTGTCATGGTGAAGGCATGGAATTTTCTCCATTAAACCTCTTGGTTACATCCACCATCTGACTCAGGCTTTGACATAGGGGCAGGCAGGCAAGCTTGAGCCCTGTGGTAAGGCTTACCACTGTCAGGAGTCTGCATTGAAACAATTTGCAGCTTTCATTCTCTCCTCTGCAAGCAAGCTTTCACTGCAGCTGCCTTTCCTGTAAATGGGATCCACAGAACTAATTACTGGGTCTAAAAATTATTCAGTTACCTTTTTCCTAGTGTTCTGAGATTGCTTACAGGATGTGAGTCTGAATCCATCTGAGTACTAGATACATAGCATTGTATTTCTTCTCGAGAGAGGAATTACTAGTTACCAGAATAAGAAAATAACCTAAATTCACATTTCAATCATGATACCACTTGTCAGTATGAGTTTTACTCTTTGGTGTGTTTTAAGAATGTTCATTACAGAAAGAAATCAATTAACCACATGTAGCTGCTGTACAGCCATGGTAAAAATCAGTGGCTATACATCTTTTAAAGCCAGGAGAGATAATTTTGATTATCTGCCTTGTCTAACATGAAACTCTGGTTGTCTGTCAGGAATTCCAGTAACTTCTGTTTAGGGCTTTGTTTGAGTTAGATTGTCCCGCTGAAATTTAACACCTGCAAAAGCAAACAAAACTTTTTCTTACTTCGTATTTAAGCCATTATTTACTCACCATTGCCCTGTGGTGGCATTTGAAACACAATACTTAATTGCTTCTTAAAGCACAGAAAAAGCAATCGTTTCAAATACTACACATTAGCAACCTTGGGGAAAATTGTGGCTGTAATCTTACAACACCACTATTTCAAAAGTCCTTAGCACTGCAGTAATCATATGTTGCATACTGCATTTTAAGGTAATTCCTGTAAAGAGAGATTTTTGTTTTTACATTGGTGGGTTTTTTAAAGAAGGGTGCAGACTGAACTCTGACACCAGAAAGGACTTTGTGCAAGAGTCTGTGCTGTTATCTAAAGAATACTGTTTCTTATCTCTCTGGATTTGTACAGCACGGCTAAACCCACTACAGTGATGAGTGAGCAGTTATTTCAGGCGACAGGGGTGGAGAGTATTGCTAGGAATGCAGAGAAGGCGCAGATTTAGATAGCAGAAAAGATAATACGGTAGAAAATTATTCCTTACTGTGACATTGCTTGCTTATGGGACAGCCCCCGTAAGAGATCAGGAGAGATCCCATCGATTCAAAAGCAACTGGAAAATATGCTGTGTTACTAGAGATTGTTGTGCCCAGAGAGAAATAGTGTGGGTGTGGTGCTTTTGTTAGCCCTGTCCACGCTGCTTTCTGGGAGTGCCTTAGGTGCAGCTCTCCAGGATGTCCCTGAACTGTCCTGCATTGTGGAGGGTCCCCACCTATAAGACTGGTGTCTTTGCAAGCTCATCCAGCTGTTTCTCCATCCCGTGAATCAGCTACACATGCATGCCCTGTTTCATTGTTATCTCTAAGGCCCGTTTGGCATTCTCCTGTCTCACAATGTCAAGCAAGTGAAGGGAAGTTAGGCCAATGGACAGGACTCCCCATTTTCCTGCTGCTGTCCTACCTGGCAGATCACCCATGGAAATTGCCCCACAGGCCTGGCCTGACACGTCTGCATGGAGTGGGCTGAGCGCTTCTCTCAGGCTTTTGCAAACAAGCCTTGATGACCAGTTTACCCCTGGGCAGTAGGCAAGAACTTACTCATCACCCTTAGCCCAGAGCACTTGGACACTCTGAATTGAGGCTGTGCCTGCGGTGATTGTGCTTCAACACACTGTGCCAAAAACAGGCCATGTTACCCAGCGTGGCCTACTTTGAAGCCCTGGCTCAAACATCCCTTGTGTTCACAGCATTGCATCTTAAAACTGAACTCTGAAAAAGATGGCCACAGCTCATTCTCCATCTGCTGTGGCAAGGAGACCACAGTTGGGGAGAATAACACAGGGCAACACACTTTATCATAGGAAAATGCCACATGTAACAGGGTCTCATGCCTTACGGACAAGAGGGTTCACCCATGTCTACAAGGTGTTTCCAGCTCCTGTGCTCTTCATCACTCTCAGACCCAAGATCAAGCTGGGGTTGGCTTTGGAGATAATCCATGAAAGTCTGTAGTGGACATGTGTTTGTGTTAAACCACCCAAAGCAAAGCCCGCAAGGCAAAATGAAATAGTTCGGAAAACTGGACTAAACTTGGATACAGAAACTACATCATGTCTGATAGCTGCAAAAACAATGATTCTATTCCTCCGAGCTAATTAAACACAGAACAATTAGTTCATGAGCCACTAGCTCCAGAGTCACCAGTCCTCACTCTCAACTGATACCATTTGGAGGGACACAACACCCTGATTCTGGAGTCCAGAGTACCACACCCTTCTCCTCCCACACTGTGAGCAGTTTAGGTCAAAACAGAGTACTGGGACCAACAAACCTGACTCCAAAGGCATTTCTAGCAATTGCTGAGAGGTCATGCAGGTGAAACTGTGGTAGAGAAAGCAATCATACAGTCACAAGCTATAGATTTTGCCTTTCTCATCTTATATTTTCATTTTATTAAAAGAGACCAAAGAATTAATCACGCCACCTTTAAATGATAATCAGCTTATTAAGTAAGTAAAATACTGAGCTGTTGTTCTGCCTTGAAGCAAATCCAGCGCCTCTGTGAAATCCGGGTTCCATGTGAGGCAGCACTTCAGCTCTGTTTTGGAGGCTTAAGCAGTACTCAGTACCTACATCCTGACTTGCATGCTGCAAACTGGTGAAATTCACCTGCTGTTTTAAAGGTAGCCTAATGGTATTATTTGCCAAAGTGTTTTGCGGAGTTGCTAGCCAACATGCTTCGAGACTTGGTGTTTATCTTCTGTGTCATGCGTCACAGGTAATTACTTCACAAACTAGGTGTGTCACTGGGAAGCACTGAAAACTCCCTTTGTTTCAGGTTGCCTGTGTGCCTCAGTGTGGCAGGTGAGCAGTAGTCAACCCAATCCCCTTCTTGTCCAGTGAGGCCTCACAGAAATTATTTGGTTTGGTAGCCTCTTTGTTTCTGAGTTACTGGCTTTAAGGCAGCTGAAGCTGATTAGATAAGGCGACTGTATCTGCAGTCTTGACACAAAATGCATTTAGTTTGCCCTCAGTGTTTAGTAGGGTTGTTGAAAATTAATTAAGGATATAAGTAGCCGTTTGTAAATTGTGTATGAGCTGTTTGCTGTGAAACACAAATAACTTTTTCTCATGAATGAATATTTAATTGAGGTGCAGTTCCAGCTAGGCCCTTGCAAAATATCCGAGTTAAAATTCAGGTCTGGTGAAAGTAAGCAGTGTTTTGCTTCATTTAGCAATGTCACCCTGCTTATACTTGCCTTGTATTTGGTCTTAATATCTTTATCAGTGCCTGCCTCTTTTCAGCATTATTTTGTTATCACAGAACAAACAGAGGATTTTCCAAGAGATTGGTGGGTGCTTGTACTTCAGACTCCAGCTTAGTGTCTTACTCACGATATACGAAGGTCAAAATTATCCTCCTTTATCTGTGAGAGAAGCCTCCATGGTACACACTGTCCTAATTTAGCACTGTGGGCTCCCTGAGCAGGCTTCACAGCTGTGGGGCAGCTGCAGCCTGAGAGGAGCAGCAAAAATTTTAGATGCTAACAGAGCTTGAAAATGTTCTTGTCTACAGCAGATGCAAGTGATGCAGAGTGGAAGAGCCAATGTATAGACCAGTAATAAACAACAACCCAAATATATTGTATCACAGCATAGTAGGGGTTGGAAGGGATCTTTAGAGATGACCTGGTCCAAGGGGTATTTCTTGGTATTGGATGCAGCTTTTAAGATTAATCAAACTTACACTAAAAAATCAACCTGATCACTAATGTTCAAATGTGTAGTGGCCTTGTTGCATGGAGCATTTAAATAAGGTTAGGCAAAATATGAGAAGATAATCTGAAAGAGGCAGTCCTGAGTGGAAACATAGGGAAAACAGACTAGAGTGATATTTTTAGGGTCTTCTGAACTTAGTAACTTGAGCATCGAATAATTATCTCTGTTTCAATTAGGGAGAAATAGGAGAAATTGGTCTTTGGATAGCTGGCACCAAACTGCACAGTAATGCACAACTAACTGAGGCAAGAAACCTGACAGATGTTTGATCTTAGCTCAGTATTTGACTGCAAATGGCATTATCGATAATCTTCGTAAACTGAATGAGAAATACAAGTTCCAGTCAATGCAAACTATTTTCACAGCTTATGCTGAAAAGCACCTGACTCTGGAGGGAACCAGAGAAGCATGTGGAATCTCTGTCATTTAGTTTTGAGACTTGAGATTTAAGGCCTTTCTAATATTATGAGCTTGAGAATCACTGGTGTAGAGACTCAACAGTTTATTTTATGCTGAAAGTCAAACAGCATGGTCCTTCTGATATTAAAGGTGTGAGTCAGCATCATATCACATAAAAAGTATTCTGTGTCCATTAATTGTACTTTGAACTCTTATTTTAGCCCAGGAATTCTGAATGTTGGCACTCTTTGTTAAGTTGAAACAGCGTATTATTTGTATTTTTGAACTCATAGCCTCATCTCTACGGCAACAGTGATACAAGTGTCAGCAGGATATATAGCTATAAACCAATTTGGAGTAAAAATACTCCTGCACATAGACTGATCAATTATTTTTCCCTGTGTCAACCAGTGGCCATATATTTATCCTTCACCTTCCTTACTCCTCACCCCTGCTCTAAGTATACATCTGTGCACCATTTGTGAAGCACATGAATTAGATTAACATTCTTTGACCTACTGTTTTTATCAACAGTGTCTTTATATGCTCTAGTGTGATGTAAAAAACAAACAAACAACAAAACCTAAAACATCCGGTGCCTCTATGAAAAAAGGTGAGATGTGCAGGGAGTTATTTGCAGTATATGGCACTCAAGTCTGCTTTCAATCAGATTCCAAATAAAAAAAGCACAAAAGAAGATATCAAGGTGGAATAGAGATTACTTAACTAGGGGAACTCCCTTCCTTTTTCCTTTCTTATCATACACATTAAGATCATTATTTCATTTTGAGACGTAAAAGCTGTGTTGCCCCTAGTTTCCATTTGCTTTGAGTCTTGGACAAACATGACTGGATTTACACATGTGGTATAATCTCCACAAATTTTGTATGTCATGAACTTTGTTCATCATTTTATATATTTTTAAACAATGCTTTGTTACATGATTCTTCTCACTAAATAGATTCAGAAAACTCTCAGTGCTGCTTCTGTTTATTTTTGTTGGTAAGACCAATAATTCATTGTAGATTTCTGTTACAGAGATGATGCCCATAGGTTTTCCTTCCTTGATCATATGCATGTTTAAACCTGCCTTTACTTTGATTGTTTTCCCTAAGTGTTGTCTTCCCCATCCGTTGTGTAAATAATTTCTCAGTCTCAGTGTATTCACAATGTAAATGCCAACTTGCATTTCGGTTTAGTACAAAGCAAGATTTTATTGCATGATTTGTATCACTCCCTGTGAAAACTTCTGTGGAAGAAGAGTGAAGTATTTGTTACTAGAGTTGCTACTGAGAGAACTCTCGTGGGAACGGAAAGCAAACAGGCCTTGGGAGTTTTCAGAATTTTTGCTAAGAAACATATACATAATCTTCATTTAAGCTTCTCTCTTCTGATGAGACAAGACCAGATAAAAGCCTGAATTATTGTTTGCTTCTTTTTCCTTCTTACCACTTTTAAAAATAAGCCTTCGTATACTTTGTTACATATGCATTTCTGCATAACTTAGCATGACCCCATGATCATCAGTCAGAGGGTGAGGTAAGCCCAAGTAATAGCTGGGGATGGACCTAGAAAATAAAATGAATGCAAAGATATGGGTCTTCTGGCATGTAAACGTTGATAATTTAATTAGGTTTATTTCTATGCCTGAACCCATCTGAGCATTTGTTAGTAGGGAAAAAACCTAGTGGGAACACACCCTTATTGGAAAAAAACCATTAACTGACCTTGGCAGCAACTTCTCATTTAGGAACAACCAAAAATGAAGCACAAGCTTTGCACTCTTTTACGTTGTATATCCCCTTCAAAAAAACCCCCCAGAGAATATCAACAGTTCTTTGTTAACAGGTGTTGTTCCACTGTGACTTGAATTTGTCAGATTTTCAATAAGCTCAGTGTGAGCAGTGGAGGAGCAGCTCTCAGTGCAGACAGGACTAGAACTCTCTAGGTCCTTGGCCATTCTTCCTGAAGTCTGACATTTCAGAAGTGCCAAAATTTCAGAAACTGTAGTTGAGGAATGAGCTGCCTATTCCATCAAGCACAATTAAAAAGAAGCTATTGTCAGTAATCCCACATGTTTCTTTTTCTTCCTGCAGCTCTTCCAACTGATAAAGAAAATCACTCTCTTAACTGTTCTAGAGTAAATCTCATTAAGTCTATCCAACACGGCTCAGAATGTGACATCTTTCCCTTTAACTACAACACTGAGTCTCCTTCCTTTTAACTGCTACAATAAACACAGTCTGCACACTGTCAAAAGCACAGAATTAGCTACTACAGATTTCCATTTAGTTACAGAGCCCTGGAGCAAAGCTGCAGACAAACCAGCAGGGACAGAACTGTGCCTTGCCAAACCTAGATTAAGCTTTCTATATGGAGAAACAGGGAGTACAGGCTGCCTCTTGTTGAAGCTATTGATTTTGCATGAGCATCCAAGAGTGGTGGTTTTAGGGCACAAGATTTGGTGTTTTACACTTCCAGGATGTCCTAGCTTAGGACCTTTTATCTTGACTAAAAATTGCCTGGCACCAAACCCATTAAGTAAAAGCCATTTCATTGCAATAGGACTTCCTTGAGCAAATTCCAGCAAATACTTGGAATTCAGAAATGTTTTAGATTGAGTTATTACAGATTGTAGAATCAGAGGAAAAATAAATGGGTAGTCTCTTTAAAACAAAGACAGGCTTCATAAGGGTGACACAGTTTTGTTAGGGGTCAATAAGGTACAGAAACTGTTACAGGGAAGAAAACAGAAACCGGGTTCTGCTACTGACCTGCTGAGCAATTGAAATCCTTTCATCACCTCCTCTGCCTTAGTAATTCCTGTAAATTGTTAGTACTGCTGTCCTCTTAATAAGGCAGGTTAAGAGTAAGTACTGGATCAGAACAGATCTTAATCCTGTAACTTAACGGCTTCATTTTTGTTTGCGTCTTATGCTTAATTGTGAGGTCTGACTGAAGATGCTTTAGTTAGAATGGCTGTAAAAGCTCTCTTTTGCTTAGGTAGTGCCTAAATCTAGAAATAATCATGTTACATAGATCTTTCATGTGAAAAATTTCCCAGCCTCTACATGTGTACCTGCTTTTTTTCATGTTCATGTTTCTGCCCCAAGCTGTCTTTATGGGGTTTTTGAACCCATTTCATTCCTGCTCCAATATTACCTCAACTGGATGGACTCCAAAGGGGATTCAGTCTGTAACCATTCTTAGGATGATGCTTATCAGTATTACACATGGTGCCCATGCTCAAAAACTTCAGGATGGTGTCAGGACACTCTCATGAGACCCAGAGAACTGAGAGCTTTTAACCTGACCTCTCCACACCCCCCAGAGGAGAGAGGAGCTAGACTGATTTGCAGCTGCTGTATAAAGAGGAAGAAGAGAATGGTATGTTCCCATCCTCTCAGGGTAGAGGTTGGGAGAGAAATATGAAGGAGCTCAAGGATCCATCTATAGGAGAGAGTTGTGTACTGTCACAGAGAAACTCTGCTACCCAACCTAAGCAAACATCTAATAAGGTACCATACTTTACAGGCAAGAGGGTTTGAAAACACACCTAGTACAAGGTGAAAGCCCAAACAGGAGGTGAAGGGTCTCTAATGTACACTCCAAGCTGGTAGTTGTTCTGGTTCGTTCTACAGAAGTGAATTATTCTATGTAAGCTCAATATGTTTGTGGTGGTTGGTTTTGGGTGGAGTGGTTGTGAGTAAGCTGCTAGTTATAGATACTATTGAGGTATCTACCTTTCTCCATGTATTGCAGGTGATTGTGGGAGAATGGCACAAGGTTATGTGCTGTGGCAAACAGGAACCTAAAGATTGTATGTTACCACACTTAATTATTAGTCACCCAAATTCCTTTTGCCTCTAGGTCTGTGTGGTTAGGAAGCAATGGTAAGTGTAAAAAAAACAACCCACAGGGGCTTAAGCTTAGATATCTAAGTAATATATGGAAGCAAACACTTACCTGACTGATTCAGGGCATTTAAGATTATGGTCTATTAAACTGAGGCATCACTCAGACGTGGATGCACTCCAACAGGAAAGGATTTTGGGAATGGAAATCTTCCTGGATGGAAATGGGCTTTCTATCAGATCTGTGCAATGATTTGTTTCTAGGCTATGCACACACACATGTTTTTGCCTTTTTCTAGTTGCATCCAAAATCTGGATTTTAAGACAAAGGAATGAAAATATCCCCAGCCTTTTCCACCACCAAAAAAAGTCCATGAACACCTCTCAAGGTTCTCAGTCATAGATGCCAAAACTTGGGTCTTACAGCACTCCTTGTTTGAAACAGTTATTCCTTGTGCTTGGCAGCCCAACCCTAAACACTGTGATAATCTGGTTTTGGCCATCTCCAGTATAATCCTACCGAAGAAAGAATGAATCCTAGCATAAACTTAGTGCCTAACACAAAAGCAAAAAAAGTCTCCTCACAAATCATATTTTGAAAATGAAAGCCTGATCTGTTTTCCAAAGATGTTTGATCCTCATGGCTCTATTACTGGAAGCTGCTCAGCTTAGACTATTTCTTCTCACCTGCTATTACAAGCTGTAACCCCCATGGCTGTTTTAATGGTAAAGCTTCCTCTAATCCCTGAGGATCATGCAACAGGAAAGGAATATAACTGTGAATTCTCCCTTCCCCTTTCTACCACAGACATCATGTAGTAATGATTAGCACAGAATGCTTTAGGTTACAGGGGATCTTAAACATTTTCTGCTTCAAAACCCTGTGCCAATGACAGGGAATTCTTCTAATGTGTCACTACGAGTTGCTGCCTAGTGCATTGTGTGAGGGAAGACACCATCTAGATCTTTTCCAATGCAGACCCTGTATTGTACGGCTGTCTTTTTTCTTACCATCCCTTGACATTTCACTTTGGTGCATTGTTATTTGCCATGTTCCATTACTCCTTGTTTCCATGCGTTGTCTGACCAAGCAGGCCGATGATGCTCGCAGTGGGCCTGCTGCAGACAGCAGTTTGGGTCCGGGCTGCACGATTCGCTCGACCTTCCAGCTCAGCTCAGTGCCATTGCCGGCACAGCGGAAGAGCCGAGTCCTGCAGGCCGTTGCCCATGACTATGTAAATACGATGTGCTCTTGTAACCAACCAAGCGAGGAGATGCTGTGGCAGGAAGGAGCTCCCGCAGAGCCAGCAGGCTCCTTATCTGTAGGAGTACAGTCACGGATAAGGAGGGAGAAGAGACAAGGAGCAGAGGCACAGACTGTGTCTTTGCGTCTGTAACTTGGGATGCTTGCATGGTCTTTTTTGGTCTTGGTGAGAGATTGGGACCGGCCGAGATGTTGATTTCTAGGTTCTAAGTTTAAACGGGATTTCAAACTTTTCTCCTTTGCTGCCTTTGCCGAAAGCACGCTTTAATTCACAAAGCAGCCCTGTGCTTAGTGACCACCGAGTTCGTACTTGAAGAAACAGCGGCTGATACAGACGAGTGATGAAACATAAGAAGCACCAGCGCCCATCACTGAAACAAACAGCAGCCGGTTCCCCTTTCGCGTGCTGGAGCCAGGGGGGTCTCGGTGAACCGTGCACAGCAGCGCCCACCCCCCGAAAGTTTCCTCTCCTACTCCCGAGCCGGACACGGCCTTTGGGAAGCGTCGTCTCAAGCGAGGCCCACCCTGCTGGGCCCTGGCAGGGCTGGTGTCGCGGGAGGGGGGTCTCCCTGCGATGGTGAGGATCGTAGCGGGGGGAGGAACGCGGTGAAGGGACGACGTGCGGAGGCCCTACCGCAGCCCAGCTGTGCTCGGCTGTACCGGAGTGACACGCCCACCGGCACCTGTTGCTTGACGGTTCGCGGGCACTCCTGCTCGCCTTCCGTGGAGGCTGGGGGTTTGGGGGTATGTGCAGCTTCAGGTCCTGAATCCGAGCTCCCGGGGCATCCAAGCGCGGCCGGCGGCGGGTGCCGGGCGGTAAGGGGTGCCCGGCGGCTGGGCGAGGCCGGTCCTACGCTCAGAAGGCGCCGTGGGGGAGCGGCGGATGATGGCCAGAGGCTGTGAGTCACAGCGGCGGCCCCACCTGCCTACTTAACCGCCGCCGGGCGGTCGGCGCCGCACTTGTGGGCTGTGCTGCTGCTGGGGCCGGGAGCGGCTCCTTCCTCCTCCTCTTCACCACTACCACCACAGGGCGCTCAGCTAAGGCGAGGCAGCTGCTGCATGAACGTTTGCTCCGGGAGCAGAAGCACCGACAGCACTCAAAATGCCGAAGCCGGTAAGCGGGGCGGAGGAGGGAACGCGCTCCGTGGGGCAGCCCTGGGCTCATGCCGGGGTCCCGCCGACCCCGAGCGCCCCGCGCCAGGACGGGAGCACCCGCACAATTTCACTGCCGTACGAGGAGGAGCTGCAGGCACCTCCCGGGTCACACGGCCGCTCCTTAGCCGAACCGGTGGATTGTTAGCAGGAGAACGGACCGGGGCGCGGTACTCGAACCCTGCCGCGAACCCTCAGGCGCGGCGCCGGCGCTGCGGTGGGGCTGTGGCGGGTGGGAGCCTCTGAACGGGGCTGGGGATATCAGCCAGGTGGGTCACCCCAACTCGGCATCACTCCCGAGCTGGGAACTTCCGAGCCGCTCTTAATAAAAGAGCTTATATCGCATTCACTTAACGAGGGATGGCCAAACCGCACTGGTTTCCGTTTATTATTCTTGTGTATGTATCTGTGCGAAGCACTTACTTGCCCGTAAACGTAGGAAAACTACTTCGCCCTTGCTTCTAAGCTAAGAAAGTCCTAGGGAGATTCAGTGCCTGTCACGCTGTTCTTTACTAGTCGCTATCAAAAAGTCAATTTCTTAGTTTTGTCCCTTTTTGTCTTTTTGGTTTTTTTTTTGTTTTGAATTGAACAGATCTGTCTGTCTTGTCATGTCCATTTCTTCCTCCTTTTTAGTGACACAACCTCCTCTCCACACACCCCCGCTATCTTCCAGTGGGTTTTTTTGACTGTTTTGTTTCAAATTCTGCCCTGGCAGTTAGAAACGGTGATTCCCTTGAGGAGCCAACTGCCACGGCGGAGCGCTGAGCAGTCGTTGGAGCAGGCGCACTTTTGAACTCTGCGCAATCAGAAGAGGCTGAGAGGCTGTTGCTGTCTATTTTCAGTTGAGGCGGTATTTCTTAAATGTGGGGCAGTGCAGGGCTGATGAATTAGCCTGTGAAATGGGAGTAAACAAGCTTATCTTTAGGGTAATAAGCAATTAATGCTTTGTCACCTTAACAGTAAAGTTTCTTTCTTTATTTTTTTGAGAAGTTCTTTTAAGAACTGTTAACTCTTTAGCTTCCCAGGGTGTAATTTCAGCACTAGGAAGTGGTATGTTACTGCGTATAAAAATGTATACCGAAAGGATCTTTCTGCATCTAGGGGAGCAAATACATAATTTACTAAGCAGGGTAAAAAGGATGTATGTGAATAATCTCTCTCTGCCTTGTTAGCTATTTGCTAATTACAGAGTGCTTTCTTGAAATATCCTGGTTAGAATAATCCGAAATCCTGGTTTAAGACTAAGCCATACTGGAAGCCATGGATAGGTGTGGAAAAACTTTTTAATAATTAAAACAATAATTAAAAATCCAGCTGTGTTCCTCCTTTCACCTGGTGCGGTTGTGTTTATATAATCTGATAGATGGGGATTTTTGTTTGTTCCTTGACTGACCACACAGTACCTAACAAAGGTGGGTGATGTAAACTGTCTCCTAGTGGGTAAGGATAGTTTGCTCTAACAGTTTTTGAGACATGACCTACTGCAATATAAGTGCTTTTATTTATTAATCTGCTGTTTGGTAGGGCTAAATGCTACCAGAGAGAAGAGTTCTGCTGAGGTTATTTTAAAACAGTTTGGTCTAACTCCTTTGAGCTGAGACTGGATTTGGATCACTCCCAGCACAGCTCATTTGATCTTAATGCAGCTAAATAGGATTCTTGTCAGTTTGTAGGGAGCAGGGGGAGAGGATGTAAAGCTGTCACTCCGCTGGCAGGCCTGTGCTCAGTACAAATGTGGTAGCAGCCTTTGGCATGCATGAGGAATGATGGCATGAATGCACAGGGAAGCAGCTTTCTGATGGGCATTTGACATGGATACTAAATACTTATTACCCACATTTGTTTGCATGTGTCTTGTCTGCATGGCATAAGTAAATATGATGTTGCTTGACATACTTTATGCTGTGGAGGGTGAAGTTATACAGAAGTGCTGAGCAGTGTGTCAAAGTAAAGAGAGGCCAGAAGCCAAAGTTTTGGTCTTACTCCTCCATTCCTTCCCCATCCCCAAACCACTAAGTTAAACCTTTATATGAAGATAGTTTTAACAAAAATTATGCATGCATGCACAAAGCTTCCAGACTCTGTGTATAATTTATTTTCCAAAGTAAACACGTGGTAAATCCTTTAGAACATTAGTAATTTTGTATTTTAGTGGAGAACCAAACTGGTGCTAGAAAGTCAACTATATTCCAGATTCTGTGGTGTTTAATCACAACTGGCTGGATCTGGAGTATGTTTTCAGTGCTCAAAATACATTTTAGTAACAGTCCGCAAAATAACTCAAATATATTGTTAGTATAGACAAATTTTAATTTATAATCTCATGCAGACATTGTCGTGTGTAACAAAGTGATAAGACCTCTCTGAGGTGAGCTATAAATGTATGACTTGTACTCGGTTGGTAGAGGCGTATGGCTGAGAGTTCATTGGCCATTCCGATGCATAATTCCCATCCTGTCTGTACAGAGGTTCAATAGGCTTCACAGCCTATTGAATGATTACGTAAGGAAGTGCACAAGGTGTTGTGTTGTCCAGATCTTGCTGTACTATATGGAAACAAGTGAAATGCTAAATAAACTTGCTCAGCATTGCATCTTTTCCTGCAGTCTGTGTGTTCTTGTGTTGTTTTCCTAGACTCATATTACTGTTTTATTTATGTTTGGCTTCTTGAAGGGGCAGTGTTTTAGCTGAATTACATCCTTTTGCCAATCTAATAAATTGTGGCTAGAACAGCATGACTGCGGGCTGATGAACATTACTTACTGAAGGAGAAGGAAACATGATCTCTGGTCTATAGACCTGTTAATTTGATCTGACCTAGCAGCATTTGCTGTCACTTTATTGCAGGTGTACTTTTTGCTTTCCTTCCTTTTTGGAGCATAAAATGCTAAAGCTTCCCAAGAAATGCAATCAGCTTTGCAGCAGTAGTGTCACACAAGAACTTTCAGTCTTTGTGTGCGCTTGTATAAAACAGGACAGTGGAAAAGGCAGTCCAACGGCTCCTGGTGTAAAGAGAAAATACAAATTAATAATACCCAGAGGTATCATTATTTAATGTCTTTACTAATGATCTGTGGTTGGAAAGCTGAGCATCCTAACAAAATCTGCTAAAGCCATGCTGTGAGAGGTGGGGAATGTTATTGAGGTGGATGGCCACCATATGAAAGGGATTAAAGGACTACAGTAATAAAGTTCCGTTGCAATAGTCAAACTAGGAGTGGGAGAAGAGGGTCTCTCAGTACATAGAATGGAAGTGTATAGATTAATCAGTGGTAGTACAACTGCCTTGTTGTCCATTTCATCTGCAATGCACAGGGTTTCTTTAATGGAAAGTTTTAATAAAGGAGACAGTGAGATCTCTCCTTGAATACTGTTGCAGGTATCTGTCCTGGAGAGACAAATTCAAAGCCCAATGTAAAGAAAGGATTTTGACAATAAGAGACCCAAAGCTACCTCATGATAAGACTGTGCTTGGCTAGTTTAGCCTAGTAAATTAAACAAGTTACCTCTTCCTTCACCTGTATAAAATGTAAGGGGTTTAAATGCCAAAGAGAAAGAGCAACTGCATTAATTGCATTAGGCAGAACCTGTTGTTTAAGAGCCTTTCAAATATTAGAGTAGTTAAGTGTTTGTGATGGTTTTTTTTTTTAACCTCCTCTTTGTTCCTCTCAGGACAGCAACATTCCTGACCCTAATCTGACTATTCCAAGACCTAACATCTCTTAAGATAAAGTTTTGACAAGGACTATATGTAATGCTGCTGCCTGTGGGAGGGGAGCTGATGACTCAAAATGTTTTTCCCAGCTCTGATTGTTCATAATGTTCTAGTGTGTGCTAGGCATTAAGTGGTTTGACTAGTCCTCTGTACCTGTTTGATGTTGAATATACATGACTTCTGAACAAATATTTTGAAGACAACTCGCAAGCCTTCTGCCAAACTTTTGACTGTCTGTGAACAGATGCTGGTATAAAAATTTAAGGAGGTTATGATAAGTCAGCCCAAAAGATGCAAATGTAGTGACAGGAATTTATTCTAAATAAAAATAATTAATTTCTCCCATATCTTCCCAATTTATTTGTGACTCTGCATCTTCTAGCTACACATAACAGTTCAATTTCAGTTTTTCACAGCAAACTTCTATAACTGGATCAAAAGAAAAGATATGGAAGTTCAAGGAAGCTTCCATTTGCCAAGTGTGAGACGTGTCACTCATACCTGCAATAGGAGGGTAGAGGATTCTGTTAATAGTTAATTTTAGGGGGTAGTAACAAGGTGACGAAAGTTACAAAAGAATTTGCTTACAATTGTGCCAAACACCTGTATTAGTGTATAGGCTGCATAAACATTTCTGAGGGCAGTTCCTTTTGGGATGTTGACTGTTGCAGAGAAATCAATGGTGTTAACTGCTACACTAGTCACTGCTTAAAGAATTTCTTACCCTTCTTAACTGACAGTATTGGGGGATAAGCCTTCCTGTTATTGTCCCTCTTTCTACCCACATGAACATCTTCCTCTGTCTGTGAAAACAAGCCATGGTACCTCAGGACTTTGAGAATAAGGCTTGTTGATGACCACTGAAGATTCCTGCATCAGTGTCATTCTTGTTAGGCACTCTGTGTCCAAAGAGCTTTATGCATGCTGTAAATCCCATAATCACTCAATTGACCTTGGAGGAAGGCAGTGCTGCTTGACATCACTGAACCACGCTGCGTTAAGTAATGTGTGTCATGTCCTTGCTTTGAAGCCCAGCTTCAGCATTGGATAACATTTACCCTATGAGCTGAGAGGTGCACTTCTTTGCAGAAGCAGTTGAAGTCTCTGCTATGTGAGGCTGGGAAAAAAGGTGTCGTTCAGTGTAACAGTTAATAACATTGCTCTATATTGCTCATTTGTTCAGTCAGATCCAGATTTTGTTTCTCTTTGCTGGGGCTGATGAACACTAAGTTCTGTCAGCTGGCAATTAAAATTCTTGAATCTGTTGAATACAATGCATGAACCCTCATACTCTAGTTAAGCGAGAGAAACTATTGCTTTGTGACCAAGTACTTGTATTTGGCTACCTACTGTGTAGGCAGAATGGGAGAGGTGCTGGCAGCCCTGTTACCTTTGAGAAAGGAGTATGAGATTGCCCTGTGTGAGAGGGTTACTGTAGAGTTGCTTCTCCCTCTCATTTTCATGCACAAGGGTTCTAGCTATGGTGTAAAACTGACAACATTCTCACCATCTCTTTGTCCTTTGATTTTGCTTGTAAATGTCCATATTTGTAGTACAGACCCAGTACTGTAGGATCTGGGCTTTAGAGTTCTTTGTGGTACCTAAAGTTATTCTTTAACATCTAGCTGAATATGCATTAATTGTGAAAGGTTAGCTTGCTTATCTTTTTGTCTTTGTAGAGATAAGTGATTATAGGAAGTTCCTGGTTCTGAGAGTGTGAATTAGTGGGTGAATTTGTGTTGTTGATATTTGGTAATTTTCATGTGGGAGACAAATAGCTTTACCCTTTAAAAACTGATAGATCTGTGCAGGGTTTTCAAAGTTACTTTTTCTCTCCCCAATGTCCCCTAGGTGTGCTTTGTGAATAATTGCTGCATATTTGTTTGCCATCACACTTCTGTAATGAAGGGCCTGTACAGAGTTTAATCTCAGAAGCACTCATCTGTTTCAGGGGTGAGAAAAAGGTATTCTGTTGATCCTTCCAAGATCCTTCCAAATCATTTTTCCTCTATGATCTGTAGCTGCTCAAGAACAATCTTTGTGCTTATGCAACATTCCAAGACTTGTGATGACGTACCTTTATCTGGGAGCAAATATTACCTATTGCATATTGTTTGGAGTGCCTTATTGGGAAGTGTAAGCATTGTAATGTAGTGGACGTAGATCAGGTTATCAGCCTATCAGAACTAATCACATCACACAATCTCACTTGTGAATTTTACAAATACCGTGTGATATGTTTCCTCAAAGTCTATGAGGTAAAATGAAAGGGGCCGATTATGAAATGGGTGAAACAGAAAGGTGGAGTGCAAATGCATTCATATCTAGAAAGCGGAATGAACATATATCATTACTGGGTCTTCTGTGACTTGTTACCCTGCTGTTTCCCCTTAACTAAATGGAGTTTGTGTTTCTTTTGCACTTTGACTTCTGTAAGAACATGTCTGGCTTTGCTAGGTCAGGCAGAAAGCCCTCGTAGCCAAAGGCTTTTGGCCCCTGGTGTTGACCAAAAGCTGATGCCTGAGGAAGAGCATTTCAAAGACATGCACCAATGCTTTCCTCTGAGCTGCTGAGTATTGGAGGCTGAAAGTTCCTATGTAATAAGTTACTAAGTGGATTTCTGTGAACTTTTCCAGACTCCCCTTGAAACCATGTGAACTCCAACATCCACAGTATGCTTTAACAAAGGCTGTCCTAGATAACCTTCACTGTATTTGCAAAGCTATCTACAGAACTCTTTGCTACAACACTACTTGAAAAACTTTCTTGTTTAGATTGTTGATGTCCTGTGGTTATTCTGTTGGTAGAGGAATGAGCGTGTAGTTCTTGTCCACCTTGTTCATGTAACTTATGAATTTGTGTTCTTGTGTCCTTGCCTCAGTTTATTTTCTTCCAAACTGAGAGGTGTTGACTAGCTTAATTGATCCTTGCATGGTAACTATTCCATGCCTTTGAACACCCTTGACCTTCTTGCAGGTCACATCTGATGAGAATACAGCTTTGCATCCTGTGATGGCTGCCTCTGGGAGATTTATGATTTCATACCTTGCCTCTTTTAGCTGTGATTTTTGCATGTGATTTGGTGTGCCTGTTCTTTCCAAATAAAGACTCTCTAAAGTACTGTTGCTTTTTGTTTTCATTTGCAAGGATTGCTGAAGGATCATATTGCTTTTATGTAGCTGATTCACATAAATATGGGAGATGTTAAGGTGTTTAAAATCTCTGAAATCATAATAAGACTTCAAGTTACTAGCACATGGCCCCATGCTGATGAAATGTCTGATGAAATACTACAGAAGATGGTTGTTTCATTCTGGACTCTGGAACTTTTTGAGATAAAGCTTTTTTGAGGGTTGGTTGTTGGGCTTTCTTTACACTTCATGTGTTAAGCCTTAGTTTCACTAGTTCATTTTGTTTAATTAGGTGCAACAACTGTCAGGTTAAAACAGTCTGTATGAAGGATTTTGATTCAGTGGCCTGTAGCTTCCCTCTGTATTTTTTTCTTTACGTACAAAGGACCTATTATTGCTGCGGTCTCTGTTCCTAAACCCATCCTCATGAACACTGAGCAAGTTAGCTCATCTGTGCTGTACTGAGCCTGCTATCACTGGTTAGGGATTCCTTCTTTAGTGAACAGACAGCTCCTTTACAAAGATATGTCAGTGATGCTGATGGACTATTACCATCAGAGTCTTTAAAGTGAATATTAAGGTATTTCAACAGAAGGCTATAAATGCCACTGCTCCTGCTTAACGTTGGTGTGTTCAGAGTACACCATTCCTTCACAGAAAGTGTTTTGATTGAAGAGCATCTAGGCTTCCTAAGCATATTTGGGGCTTTGTTTAAAGGCAGTGTCCTGGGAGCTTTCAGACTGAAATTGTATTGCTTGCCCTGAGGGCTGTCCAGAGATAGTCTTGTTTTTTAAAAGATTGAATTTTTACATTTGGAGAGGCTTCTGTCCTTCAGTTTTCAAATTCTATTGTAATGTAACATGGAATGATACCGTTTGCTTGCTGTGGAAGAGTCAGGCAGAATGGGTGGACGTATGGACAAAGACTTTTCTCTGGTAGGATCGCTTGCTTGATTTTTACTGTTACACTGAGGTGTTGAAATAAACTGTACAGAGCTGAGCAGAGGGGGAGAATGCTGGAAACCTGCCCAAGGCCTGGGTATATGATGACCAGGGTTGTCAGAGATGCAGCATCATGTGCACTTGCCACGCCTGTGAGAAATCTTCATGATCATCTGGCATGCAGAGCATTATTGCTTGACCGAAGATAAAGAACTGAATTACAGCCATGGCTGCTGCTCAGTTTCCATGCAGTTGCCTGCTGTGCAGTTATTGTATGCTGACAGAAGATATATTGGGCTTTGGTTAAGGAAACTGAGATATGCATGTAATTTAGTATGGCATCATCTTCTGCACATCTAAACTGAAGCAGTTAGAGTTTACATACTGGCATTATCTTCAATTACAAGGAAAGCTTCATGGTGTCTCATAAAGAAGAGTTGGGTGAAATGGCTGCAGAACCAAATGTGATGGGTTGGTTCTCCTGTGATCTGTTTGTGTTTGTTGGCAGGGAAAGAGAAGCTTGTTCTGAAAATTCAACTGCCTTTGCTAACACTGGAATTTCTCAGTAACTCTTCAGATCTGGGTATTTAAAGTTTCCTGGTTATATAAGCCCCCCTCACCTCACTTTATCCAAGACACTAGCTTTCAGATTTCACTTCAAAATTAGTCTTGGCTTCTCCTCAAAGTACGTTTTCTCTCTTCAGAAAACATCCACAGAAGTTGTTGAAAGACTTTTTTTACACTTTGCATGAGAGCAGTAGGTACCTGGGCACCTGTTGTTTTGAATAAGCTCAAGGAATTTCAGTTAAGTGTAGCTGATATAGCTACTACTACTTAATTATTGGGCATTACTATGGGGAGAAAAAAGTAGTTGTACAAGCTGGTGCTTTACAGTTGACTAGTAGTTAAGTCTAACAACTATGCTGGGCAATTTTAAAGGAATGACTAGCTTCTAGATTAGTATATACAACTGTATTTACCTTCAGTGGTATTTCCCCCTACCCGGAGAAGTTGAGCAAGGCTTTAAGAAACAAAGACTAGCCTATTCAACTCTGATTTTGCCTGTTATGTATAACAGCAGTACCTAACTCTGCTTCGTAGACTCATAGGAATTCCAGTGGAACGTGACTTAATGTTCCTATTTATTTGCAATGAGGAAGCAATGTTTAACGCAGTGAGATCTGCAATGGAACGTGTCCTTCGATTCACAGTCAGGTCTTTCAGATTTAACAGAGTATGCTGAGAAACTGGATTGATTAAGTAGCTGCAATGAGCTTGGCTTGTTAGCCAAACAGATGCCGATGAGGCTGCCTGCCCACCCCATTCGTGTTTTGTGAACTCATGAGGTGAACTTTCTGCTCCACAGTGTAAAAGGGAACATTCAGGGCTGTTCGGCTGTGCTGCTCTGAAATGCCCGGTGTTGGGCAGGTAGCAGAGAAATGGTTCTAGCACGGGAGCTGGGGAGGAGTACATGGAACCTACTGAAAGGCTTTCTTTAGTGTTGTGCTGTATATTGCTTTCCTAGGAATCAGCTTCTCATTCCCATGGAAGGGAAGTTGCAGATTTGTATTTTCTCCACCCTCATTTTATCTTTTTGGAGATACTTTAAATGATAAACATACAATACTACAAAGGACTTGAACCTAAGTTGTCTGAAGGCTGCATGGATGTGGTATTCCAGCATTGCACCACTCCAGTAATTGTTTCTTTTCCTGTTACCCAGCCTGAAAAATGAGAGGGCTTTTTGTTGCTTACTCTTCTCTATGTACACTTTGTTTCAAAGGACTCACATTTTGAAGAGAGTGCTGTGCTTGTAAATCAATCCCAGTTTGAAACAAAACTGAAAACCCCCAAACACCACCACTACTGTCAACCAAGCCGAAAACACCCGACTTAAAGATTAGTGCAGACTTTGCTTGATTCACTTACTCCCTCCCAGAAGAAATATTCAAATTTGGGCAACATCATTCCACCTAGCAAGTCATTAGGCAAACAGAACAGAGTAGTCACCTTGTGTAGTGCTTCTGGTGACAAATACACTCCAGAATGTAATGTTTCCTTCTATGCGATAGCATCACATCAGGAAATGCAGCGTCTTTATGGGGATTATAAGAGACCACATCCTTGTCTACAGTCCTGCTGTAGCCCAGACTTGTTTGCAAGCCTGTAATGTATGCATCTTCCTCCTGTCCATTCTCACATTTCCAAGTGTAACACCTTTGAATTCCAGCCTTGTCCTACAGCGTCTTTCTCATTTTTGACTAGGTGCTGTTTGTGATCTTGTAAGTGCTTCTGTTTTCTGGGGACCATGAGAATACTTAACTGTGTTTTCTTACTCTTGCTATACCACCACACTTGTATTTCCCTTTGAAGACCTTGGCCTGCCAGGCCTACTATGTCCCTGCAGCAGCTGTATCAAGATTAAAGTGCTGAGCACAACTGGGAAGGTAGTGGTGCTTTCTAATCCTGAAACAGCAAATGAAAATATTCATTTGCTTCTTAGTAATAATACTGTTTCCTGCTTTGAGAGAAGCTGTGGAGAAATTAGGTTCACAATTTATCATTTGATTGTAATTTCGTGTATCTCGGATCTGTTGTGTGCCTCATCAATGTCATGTCACATATCACATATGTAACTAGATGAGGTTAGACCTATTAGGCAGGCTATTCTGCCAGAGAAGAGACAGAACTGGCTTTTTAGTGCAGCATTCGTGATGTTTAGGTATTCGTAAGTACTAAGAAGAATATAATAAATTAGACTAACACCTCTCCAGTTGCTTGGGGTATTTGTGCTACATACCCTCCCAGTGCTGTGCTCTGCTTTCAACAGTCTCTTAACCATTAGCTGCTGAAAATTAGCTTAAGTAGCCTGAGGAGGACTTAGAAATGCAGACGCTGAAATGTCAGTGGGCCAACTCTGAGCTCCTTTTTTCCTAATAAAAGTTGAAAATTTTCCCAAAATGTTTTCCAGGAGCTGGGACTACAGTTAGTCCATCAGTTAGCACAGTCTGTCTTTATTGCTGGCCTTAATGCATGCAAAGTGGAAGAATAGGGTATTGTTCCCAATACCCTTCTGATGCTGCTACTTGGAATTGCTATTAGTATTTTATATACTATTGCTAATAGCGGTTTTTAACACCACTGCTTTCTCTTATTTGTTGTTAGGACTGCTGTATTCGTTCAGCACAACCATGTCCATGTGCTGTATGCTCAGTTTGTGCAAGTGCAAGAAGCCTTAACAGGCCTGCATACTGTTTCTCATGGTACGGCTCATCAAAACCTCCTCTGCTCTGTGGTTGATCTGCTTCCCTGGCCTAGCTTACCTGGCCTAGCTACATGCCTGGGATTTCCAGACATCCAATGACTGAAGAAAGAAGGCATGCCTATCTAAGTTTCTCCACACTATACTGCTAATTGCCACCACTTGGAAAGATCCTTCACTAGCATTTGCTCTTGTAAACCTGCTATTTAAGAGACTCCAGTCCTTCATCCCTTCTTGGAAAGAGGAAGAAAACATTCCTGAGCATTGTCTGAGGCATCTAGAGCTTCGTAATGACAATGACACGAAACATGTTAAGTACTGGTTTGCCTTGTGGATAATGAGTAAAAGTTGGTATTTACTGCCCTTTATCTTAGGTATTCACTGGAAATAAATTGTATGGTATTTAAAATGACTTGCATAACTTGATGGTTTAACTGAAGTATTTTATTATGCAAATGAAGTTAAGGGTTACTAGATTTAATGCATCAGGATGCAAAATGTCCCTGGTGATTTGCTGTGTATGAGGGCTGTGGAGTTTTTTTTCCTGTTCTGCCTTTCATTTCCCCTTCAGTATAGAATGTTTTGTGGTGGAACTGTGGTACCAGGAGGAGAGTGGTTAACTAAGAAGATTCTGTGTTGACTTCAACCACAAATAGATTCTGGACTAACAGGATGTAGCTGAAGAGTTAGACTTTAGAAATTAAACTGCCCGTGCATCCATAGTGTCCAGCATACCTCAAAACTAGGCATATAGGAGAGGAAGGGATTGAAGATGCAATTACATCTTGTGTTCTTCTCTGGGTCTTTGACCTTATCTTGAGAAGATGTTGCCACTCAGCTGCCTGGCAGTGTATTGCTTTGTTAAGACACAATGTTTTTCAAATGGCACTTCAACTTTTCAGGTTAGATACTATATGGTGCAGTCTCTGAAAGGTTGCAGTGTCTGCTAGTCTGATCTTCTGATTTACCATTAGAAGAGAAGTTGTTTGAACAAAACCAATCAATAATAAGAACAAATCCTTTACCAGAGGGCATTGCTAAAGTGAGGGAGATCCCATAACTTTTCGCTGTATTATGGCTATTCAAACTATTCTGAAGTTCTCTCCAGTTCCATCTTTCACTTTGCTTCTACTCTCTTGTCCCAAACTGCTGAAGACCCTATTTGTCATTCGTTTAAAATACGTTAGTCTTGGGTGTATAATTGTAAAGTGTTGTGGCATTGGCATATAGAGAAAAAAATGACATCTTACCATTAGGATTTTTAGCGTGCTACGTGCATTTAAAAGTGCTTACTTTGTATATAACTACTGTGTTCCCTTCCCCCTGCTCCATGTACCGCTGGAATTCTGAAACAACTGATTGCTGCTTTCTGTTTGCTTCAGTTTTTTTGTCCTCACGTACTGCAGGGATCTTACAAATTGCCTGCCTTGCCTGCACAACGGAGTGAGCAGGACTTCACTTAAGAAAGTTGTCTTAACTGTTTCTTACTGCTCTTGTTGCTTGATGGAAATTAGAGAGGTTCCCTGTTTTCATCCCCAACAACATCCTGAATGTGTTAACATCTTGGCACCATGGGGAGTTTCCTAGGGTGAAAGCTGGGTGCAAAACTGATTGTCTCTCAGCCTACTAGCTACTCCGCTATTTAAGAAAACAAAACTTAACCTTTACTAGTCTAGTGTCCTTGAAAGCTTTTTTGAATAAGCAGGTCTTGCACATAAGTGGTCTTGCATGCTTATGTCTTTAAATGATTTAAAGTGGAAAGGAGATTATTTCCAGTTTTTGGTCTTAATACTAAAATAATTATTAAAAGATGTAGGAGGTAGGTGGCTGCTGTGTAGCTAATCCTTCAGGAAAGGGACTGTATCCAGAAGGACCTTTTAGGGTTGGAGTAATTTTCCTTGAGTAGAGAGTTTACCTTTTTTACTAGCAAATAGTCACTAATGAGATAAAAGACATGCATACTGGAATTCTGTGCTCAGACAGTATCCTGCATGTTTTCTGGTGAGGAGTGGGAAGCACGTCCTTTCACGTTTTTCACCTTGTAAAGTGATACTTACCTTACTTACACCCACTGCATTGTTCCAGCCAGGAGTACAAATAACTTGCACAGTGCAAAAGTGCAGATTATGAGCATATGTTTTATTGAAGGTGGCAGAAAGGGATTAGAATATGATTAGGGATTTATTGTTGAGAGGGATTAAGCAACAGGAGCTTTTTCAGGTCACATCTTTCAATTACAGCCTTGCTGTACTTAAGGATTTGGTATCTGAACTTCCTCTTTGTTTCTTAGGACACAGGAAGAAAGCCTTAGAGTATGTACTTCAGTGCTCTGTTACAGATCACAAATGCTATGCTTGAGAAAAGAAGCTCCTACAAAACATTTCTTACTTGTTCTGTTTGCTTTTAGACTTTTTAAAATCCCAATTCAAAAGATGCTGCTTTAAAATTACACCTTCAGAGTTACAGGGCACCTAGGCAGTCAACTCTGGTTTAGTTCTGGGATTCTATCGCTTGGAAACTGCCTTCAGTCATCTTTCTGTAGGAATATCTTCTGTCATGTGGAAGAGAGCAGGAGAAAGAAACAGTTCTGTAAGGGATAAAAGTAGCTCGGTGGCTTTATGTGTCATTAAAAATTGGAATGCAAAACTTTCTAATATTTTACTAAAATTGTTTGAGGGAACTTGTTTTCACAATTTTGTGTTAACTGACACTGTTTTTCCTGGGATTTACCATAGGGTAGGAAGTATACATGATTAAGTGTCTGGAAACTGCTGCAGTGTCAAGGCTTTTTAGAGAGTGATTCTACTCCTCTTCTGTCTCTTCTTTGTGTATCTTCAAATGCGTTGGGCACCAATGCCACAGCTATAGTAGACTCTTCTGGTCTTCTAGCTCTGGCTTTCTGTAACATGATGCATATAAAATGTGGGGAAAGCTTTGTGAAATCTTATCTGCCAGATTTGTCATTGTGCTGGTCCTTATGCTATTCCCTGAAAGCTTAGTCGCTGCATTTGCCCTCTGATTAGCTGCTAATAGACTGTTCCTAGCCATTAAACAATAGTAACCTCTGTCTTGCCCTCTGCTTCTGCCATTGCAATAAATCTGGTTATGTTTCTTCACTAACAACAACAGTATAGTGAACTCTTGCCCTGCAATATCATTTGGTACCCAGAACTGCTGGGTTTATGTGCTGAGTAGATTTTTATGAAGGAAAGAATGAACATTTATCAGGTTAATGCCGATTGCTTTGTAAGAATAACCTTCAGCTTTTTGCCTTTAAAACCTCAGATTAATTCCAGCTCTAATATAAATGGAAGTTAAATTATAAGTCTTAAATTTAATTTAGTCATTAGGGCCTTTTGTAATCCAAGGGATGGCCAGCAGGCAGCTATGCTGTGCGCTCACAACACTTCTTATTCTGAGGGGGTTTAGGCCCAGAAACGATCAACTTTAAAATGTCCTCTCGTCTAACCAGAAACTCAGCCCAATCCTGTGTTGACTAGGAAAACCTACAGAGCAATCTGAATAAGACAGTGAAATCAGGGCCCCAATTAAATTTGCTGGTGTGATAACAGATCTAATCGGGGCTTAAGTGTGTATGTTGCAGAGGTTACAGTAGTGCATCAAAGTCTGGAGATTGGATTGTACTCTAAGTACTGTGTGAACACTGAGAAATGGCTTTCAAGACATTTTAAACAATGCATTTTGTTTTTCCTCCTTAGATCAATGTTCGAGTTGTTACTATGGATGCGGAGCTGGAGTTTGCCATCCAGCCAAACACTACAGGCAAACAACTGTTTGATCAGGTCAGTGAAGGGTTTGTATGGACTCTTGTTTGAGCTTGAAGCACATATCAGACCACAGTGTTTTCTTAAGACTGGATTCCAAAACTACCTTTCTTCTCTCTCCACCTTCTAAATGACTCTGGTCTGAACTAAGATCTCTAAATTCCATTACAGTAAAATAAAAAAGCAAAAAATCCTTGCAGGTACATCAGGTACATCATGTTCCACTGAAATCCATCTAGTAGCAGTTTGGGTGATGAAGTCCTGTAAGGCATCTAAATTGTCTAAACAGTATAGGTGGCATGTAAAAATGCACTTGCTTTGAAATAGAGCTAAGCTCTTATTTCTTAAATCCAACAGTTGTAATGTTGTCCCTGTGCATAACTCTTCAGAATCAGGTCTTCAGATGGCTGACAAGGGTGTAGGTGTAGCTGCATTGATTGACAAGCGAGGTAGCCTCTCGCTTGCTGCAAGTGTTCTAGTTTGCCCAACCATTGCAAAACCAGAAGGGTGTATGATCGCTGTGCTGCAACTATAGCAACGTGCTTTGTTAGACTTGTAAGAGGCTTGTCCAGCCTGCGTTCAGGGGTTCTTAGGGAAGTGGAGGGCACAAGTAGCCAAGACTCTCCTCCCTTACTGTTACTCTTCCGGCTCCTGCATTGAAAATATACAGGTCTGTTTGGAGCTGGCGAAGGCCAGATAAAGACAGCTAAGATAAAGAAAGGAACACTTGTAAAACTTCTTATTCTTAAATAACTTGCTTTGGCAAAACTGAAGCAAACCCTAGTTTTCAGCAAAAAAAAATCTAAGTTGCTGTTCTGGAATTGGGGGGGAAAAAAATTAATCTTGCTTTCAGGTGTTTCTGCTGGAACCCTGAAACCTAAGACTTCTTGTACACAGACTCCAGTTACATGTCTTAAGCTGTTGTCCATATGTTGCAGCCATTCCTTTATGCTTCTCCCCTTACACCCTGCTAATCTCAGTAGCAAGGAGTGGTTGAGCTTTAGCTCAAGTAGGCAGGACTGGCTAAACAATGTCCGTTCCTTCAGTGTTTTTATTGATACCAGTTCTTGTTTCAGTGAGTGAGTTAGAATGTGGAAAGCCTTATAGCAACGGTGCAGTGAGAAGTACTTTTTAAAAACCCAAAAACCCAAACAATCAACTAAAAACCCCACAAAACCCCAAACCTCCAACAAACAAAGAAAACAGTGGGTTTTCAGAGGCAATGAAAGGAGGAAACCAAACCAGAATTTCAGAGTGTGAAACAGAGTACTGCAAATTGTGTTTATCATTAAATCTAACTTTAATTCCTTCTGCTTACTACTGATGTGGGATATTCACTGTAATCCATGGCAATTTGGTCAAGTACCTATGAAACTTGCAGTAGGAACAGCTTTACTTTACACTGCTGATCACCATTGCATCAGAGTAACTTCCTCTCCCCAATCCCGTCCATGTTAACTGAATACAGAGAAGTCCAGTTTCATCTCTGAGGATACAAAAAACAAAATTACTAAAAGCTGGGGTTTTACAAGCAGTGTCTTGGATGAGGCCATGTAAGTATGTCCTATGTTCCTTATGACAAGGACTCAGCAAGGACTAATGTTTATATCTGTTAAGATTCAGGGCCATCCTTCTAGCAGAAGAGAAACTGATTTCTTCATATGCAGCACAAAATCCTGAGAACATCCTAAAGGGCAGGATGCTTCAGACTGAGGATTCTGTAACTTGCTGGCTAGATAGTTCTGGGTTTCTGAAGACTGTTGCAGCACTTGCAGCAGTATTGGGATAGACTATAAAAGAAGTTTAGTTCCACGAAAACACTAAATGTTTGGCTGTACTTCCGCATTTCAAGAGAGCACTAAGGTAGAAATGTGCAGCACAAAAGCAGGGAAGGCAAAGACTGTGTTCAGGTGCAACTGTTGTGACATCTTTTCTTCACTTCTGTCATGCAAGCCTTTTATTAGGCCCTTATCTCTGATGGAGTTTACACTCTGATAAAGCCTCTGTGGAAGCAACATGTTTTTGCAGGTATGGGGAGTGGCCCAACTTGAACTGTAAAACCCCTGTGAGGGGGGTAAAAGAGTGCTGCAGAGGAAGGCTGTTTTTCAAAACCACAAGGTAATTTCCTGGCCTGTCAGCTAGCAAAAGTATTCTTGCAGTGCTTTAGGCTTTGCCAGCCTAAGCGTATCCTGCATGCTAAGGTGGACTATAGCTCCCTTTTCTTAGAAAGTGGAAAACAGTTGAAGCCCGTGAGTATTGAGTTCAGATTGGCTAAAACCAGACCTGGGCAGCAGAGTTTTCACCACAGAGATCCAAGGCATCATGAGAACCAAAGCAGTAGGCTCTGCAGCTGGCTAGAGCACCTCCTAGGCAGGATTGTGCTGTCCTGGTTACAAGGAAAAGAAATTCAGGTGGAGGAGAGAGTGCTGCTGGCAGTTTCTGGGAGTGAATGCATTTCTGGGTAGAATGGGCAGACTTCCGCTGCTTCAGGCATTTGAGTGGTGGCGTGAAGTCTCCCATCTTGAATATAGTGCCTCGGTTCTTAGCTCCTGTTTTCCCATGGAGAAAGTTCACAATCCCTTCCTCAGAATACAGGCTAAAATGTTTATCCCTGTTCTTTATATTGGAACACAAATGTGCAAATTAAGAAGTTTAGTTCCAATATTTTCACAGCAAAAACTAAGACCAGAAGAACTGGAAGGGTCATAACTTCTGCAAGCTTCCTAACTTGTTTTATAGAAAAAAGTGTATTTTTCTGTTGTAAGAGACAGAGATAATGACCTGATAACTGCTTGATTTATGCAATACTGTATTTTATTTTAACAATATTGCAACACATTTTTGTGCAATAGGAAGTACTAAGCTTGACATACTCCTGCTTTGCTACTAGATTGAGTAAAGCCTGGTTCTGACCCTTCTGAGAATACATCTGTCAGAAAACTTGTCTGTTCTGTGGTGAAATAAACCATTTTGGGGAAGGCAGGAAAAGGAATTTGAGTCATATAAAGGCTGAAGTATTTTCAAACTTTAAAATCCCAAATCTCTTTTAAAAAGCTGTGACAATTGGGTTTTTTTTAACCTAAGTAACTAGTTGTAACTACCTAGAGTTTATGGCTCTGCTGAAGTAGAATACATTAACTGTAGCCTGAATATTGCCCACAGTGTCTAGTTATAAAATTATTGCAGTTTTTTAACCAGTCAGAATTCTTCCTCTTTGAATTGCATTGGCTTTGTGACATTTTTCATACTACCATGCCATTTTCCTGGTCTGCTTACATCACTGAACTTTATGGATCACCTGCTATTCAACAGTGTCACACAAACAGTAATTGTCTGAATGCTAATCTGAGTGGCACTTACCAACCCCCATCAGCTCTGGCTTCCAGGTACAGAGACTGCTGACTTCTAGTTCACCCGTAAGGAAACTACAGCAAAAACTAAGACCACAAAAATAAGTGTCATTCTCAAGTCTGCTTTCCAGACAGGGTTTCCAGCAATGCTAGCCTAAACATTCCTAAATGAGGAAGGTGAAAGAGATCTTTGGCTGAAATCTTAGACTTGTTGAAACACAGGCAACTGGATCTTCTGAAGTCTGTCACCCTTTGCAACTTGAAAAGTCGTTTTAAAAAGCTTTTGCCTTCCACTCAGTTCACCTCCTACATCACTTTTTGATGGGGTACTCTGCAAATAACATCAAGAAGTGATCCAGGTATGTACCTAGTGGATCTTTCCAGGTCTTGGCTCTGTCTACAGCACAGCTTTACAACTAAATGAGCTGACAGCAAACTACCGAGCTGTAAAACAAGCAGATAAACGTAAGAGGTCAGGAACTTGTTACCCTAACAACCCCAGGCAGAACTATAGGCTGGGAATGGAGTTCTTGGAGAGTACTCGGGTACAAAGAGACTTGGGGGTA
>VZRI01011783.1:76712-143220 GCA_013397515.1 Upupa epops
AGGCTCAGGGGTGACCTTATCACTGTCTATAACTACCTAAAAGGTGGTTGTGGTCAGGTGGGGGTCGAGCTTTTCTCCCCGGACACTGGAGACAGGACAAGGGGTCGCAGTCTTAGGCTCCATTGGGGGAGGTTTAGACTTGACATTAGGAAAAGGTTTTTCACTTGAAAGAGTGATCAGATTTTGGAATGGGCTGCCCACAAAGGTGGTTGAGTTGCTGTCTCTGGAGGTGTTCAAGGTTAGTCTGGATGAAGTGCTGAGTGGCATGATCTAGATGTCAGACGTTAGGTTTACTTGGTTGGTTTTAGGTTGGACTGGATGACCTTTAAGGTCTTTTCCAGCCTCATCATTACTGTGATACCTCATGTGCCATCCAGTGAACAGATGGCCTGTCAGATCTCTCATTTGGTTAGTTTACAACATATGAAATTAGCCCTAATTTGGGGCCATTGGTATTTTTTGTCCTATAAAATCAGCCCTTGTGTAAACTTAAAAAAAGAATACCCATGGCTGAGAATACTTGCAGCTGGTTTTACTTGTCAGAGCTGCAGAGGGAGCTTCCTGCAGCAGCTGTGTGAAACATCCCTTGGTTGCTTCCTCCAGCCATATAATTTTTGGTGACTGGCAGAGAAGATCACTTTAGCCATCACTGTTACTGGCTGGTGCAGGTAATGCTGAGACCATTACAGACCATAAGCTTTGGTGAGAGAAGTAACTCCTCTGCTTCACCAACTATGGTTTTAAGAAGGACAAGCAGAAGCCCTGCCTGCTGCTGGTGTATCAGTTTAGCAGTTGGTGGCCTGTCTCTTGCCCCATTTGTCTCCACCGGTTTCTGTAGAATCATCTTTTAAGAGCTGGATGAGACAAGCAGCTTAGCCTGTGCCTCTGCTGTCGTCTAGTATGGCAGCTGTACATCTTTGTCTATGAAATGAAATTAAGAGATGCCAGATCCGTAGGTTTTGGCTGTTGCCTGTGCCTGCTGATCATGCAGGATTTGAGAGGACACTTGGAACTCAAGAAAACTGTTACCTATAGTAACTTTTTGGCTTGCTTTTCTGTTGCAGGTGGTTAAAACCATAGGTTTGCGAGAGGTGTGGTACTTTGGTCTTCAGTATGTGGACAACAAAGGATTCCAGACTTGGCTGAAGCTTGATAAAAAGGTAATAGACTTTGGGATAACTGCTGAACAAAGGTTGAAGCTTATGTGATCCCTGATGTGTTACTGGCTGCAACTTTATAAACCTTTACCTATTGCTGATTGTTCCTTGGTTCTCATAACTCCAGCATTGTTTTTAGAGACAACTTCATGGCTCTGTGGGAACAGTTTGAGGTGTGACATGGTAGAAGTTTGCCCTTTCTCTCCATGTGAACAGTAGAAAACTTTATGATATTTGCCTGATGTACAGCAGCTTGTTATTGTACTTTGGGCAGAAACAGCTATGCTGGCAGTGACTGGGGGAAGATCTTGGCTAATGATGGCTTTAGTCTCTAACTGTGCAGGCTCAGTTGTTGCACTGATCTGAAAATAGGTCACGTCAAGCCTGGGCAGTTGTAACAGGGTGCTGAAACCTCCAGAGCCGTCTTGCTTGTGGGCTAGCAGTTCTTACAAGGGTATGAATTGTTCTTCTTGATGGGGCAGTTCATACCTGTTTAGTGTCAGGGCCTGTTTGTCAAACACATAAGATGTCTGATGGATTTGCCATCTGATGCAGTATGCTATCACACTCTCCAGTGACCAAGGCTTGCTGTGCTAAAAGAGTGTTACTGGCGTAGTTGGAAAATGGTAGCGTGTCTCCCTATGTTCTTATACCAGTAAGCAACCAGAATTAAGGAATTCCAGTAATGAGTTGCCAGCTAATTGCCTCTGATCCAGGCAAGTGCCTCAGATCCTTTCTTTATGTGTAAAAGCAGATTATTCTGTTGCTAGCAACCTTGCTCATTCATGACGTCATCTCTATCCTCAGGTTTCTGCTCAAGAAATCAGAAAGGAGAATCCTCTCCAGTTCAAATTCCGTGCCAAGTTCTTCCCAGAAGATGTGTCTGAAGAGCTGATCCAGGACATTACGCAGAAGCTGTTCTTCCTGCAGGTGAAGGAAGGGATCCTCAGCGATGAGATCTACTGTCCTCCTGAAACAGCAGTACTTCTTGGCTCCTACGCTGTGCAGGCTAAATTTGCAGATTATAACAAAGATGTGCACAAGCCTGGATACCTCAATTCAGAGCGTCTGATCCCCCAAAGGTGAAGGAGCTGGTTGATGCAGTTAAAAGTCAATAATTTGCATTCTAGTTCAATAGAAAATGTTTCACTGAAAACATGGTTTTCTGGATTTTTTTTCAGTTAAATTGTATGCTTTTGGGTTTTCACCTTTTATTGATGTCATATTCAGAGTTTGGTTTTGTGCTCTTCTCTTGGCTTGGTTAGGGAGAGGAAGTATGCTTTTGAATTCAGCTTTTCTTTCCTAAATACTGCTACCATGCTGTGACTGAGACAGTGAATGTCTCCTCTTTAAGAAGAAAAGAGCAACTGTGCCATGCCTGAAGAAGGTTGGGTTGTGTGTCCTTAATCCTAATATGTAGTCTAAACATCTTGGAGCTGAAAAGCAGGTCTTGAGGCTGTGTAGTCCATTCCCACACAGGATAAGAGTGTCTTATCAGGCAAATGGCTTCTGTTTACACTTCCAGATGATAGTCTGAAGCAGTGTTTAATTCCAGGAAGGACACCAGATTTTGCTTGGCTTTAACCTTATGGTGTCTGCTGTGTGTATGTGATTCTTTTGCAGTGTTCTCTTTACAACTTCCATGTTTCTGAGAAAAGAAACTTTTTGCATTCTGAAGTGCTCTGCTTCACAGGGGGCATCTTTGGACTGACTAGCATCTTACTCTTGGTTTTAGTAAGGTTTCACGGGTGGGAGTAATTTTTCAGTAAGATTATAGCAAAAAATCAGCATTGATGAATACTGCAAAACAAAGTCTGACCTTGCTGTTGTCTCTTTCCTTGTGTAGGGTGATGGACCAGCATAAGCTCTCCAGAGAGCAGTGGGAAGAACGGATCCAGGTGTGGCATGCTGAACACAGTGGCATGCTCAAGTGAGTGGTTTGTGTTGATCTTCAGGCTGGTCACTTTGTTGCTGATTGGTAAATTTGAAGCTTGCAGTTCTACAGCATGATTTGAAATAGACTCTTAAGAGTCTCTGGCAGCAGATAGCTCAGAATCAAATCACAGGGGTAAGACTCAAGATGGTTGCAGTGGTGTTGAGAACTGTGTCTTGAGTGCCTTCCTGAAGATCCTGGATCTATGATCAGACTAGCAATGATTTTTAAGGGGGAGGGGGTAAAGGTGATCTTGTTTTCTTGGAAGCATTTGGATTGACAGATGGGGAAAGTTCAGACATTATACCTTTCCTACACGGCCCATACCTTGGGAAAAGAGTGAATGCTAAGATCAATTCTGGTCACTTTTTCTCTGGATGTACTAGAGCCTGGTCAATGGGAGCACTCTGTGTGTGTGATTTTAGTTGTGATATAACTTCTGGAGTGAATATCAAGTCAGTTTTAAATCCTGTGTTATGTGAGTTTAGGAAAAAGTTACTTGTTTCCTTGTGCTATCTGAGATGGCCAGGTAAATGAGAAGCTAACATGTTTGTGTCTCAACCAGAGAGAATGCCATGCTGGAATACCTGAAGATTGCGCAAGACCTGGAAATGTATGGAATCAACTATTTTGAAATCAAGAACAAGAAAGGAACTGACCTTTGGCTGGGGGTTGATGCCTTGGGACTCAACATCTATGAAAAGGATGACAAGTAAGGCTGCTGTTTTTGCCTCTGTCTCATACAGTGAGGGCTAGTGTGAGAGCCAAGGGACATTGCCCTGATCTTGTAAAAGAGAGAAGTTTCAGAGCTTGCTTATGTTCCAATTTTGGATCAGTAGGCGCAGCTGTGCTAGAAAATGAACTTTGACATCATTTTATGCTTTCATGACTTTACTGACCTTTCTAGGATGTCCTACTAATGCCACTTACTGTGTAAAAAGATGTCACTTGTAGGATGCTGTCTGCTAAAGTGTTGCAGAGCTGAACCCTGAACTAAGATGTTGGCTAAGCTTTTCCTTAAGCCAGACTGCTGGCTATGCCAGTGGTGGATAGGCTAGCATGGCTGCAGTGTGTGTGGACAGTTAAGGCCATTTCTGTGCTGAAGTGAATGATAAATGCCTGTGCAACTGCCTGGTTTTGAAAAGGTAAATCATGGGGTGGACACGATACCAAAGCTGGATAACACCCAGAGCCCAGGGAGGAGTTAACCTATATAGTCAGAATGAGAAATTAAATTAGGTCTTGCTGAGGTACATGTAGTTTTAATCAGCCCTTCTGGTAAGGGCAGAGCCATTATTAGTTGGATAGTAGGTGGGAAATGATAGGCTACATCTATAAATAAACATAGAAGGCAGGTGACAACAGCTGTGTCTAAGCCTCCTAGTCTCTTCTAATACTGTACAACTGAAGGACTGAAGGGATGTTAAAATAAGCAATTTTTTTAGATGAAGAGTTTCTGTCTAGACTGATTTCCTCCCCTTTACCTTCCAAATCTTGGTTTCATGTCACTAATCAATAACAGACTAGCACTGTAATAAAGAAGGGATTTCACCTCTTCTATGTCCTTGTCTTCAAAAAGCTTTGAATGTAGCCCAAATATTAATTGTAACCCTCTGAAGCTTCCGTTAAGATGGCAAAGAGAAATGCTGTCTTTTCTGCAGTGCTAATATGTGCTGTCACCCAGAAAACAAGGAGTGTCACTTGAAAGAGAAGTAGTTTCGCTCATGTAATGCTTCAGTCTTGAATGACTGGTCTTGCTATGTAACCATGGTCACACAAACAGGTTTTTCGAGCTGCAGAAGCAGACAGAATATAGTCATTGACTGTAAAGAGCGATCAAGAGCGTCTGCAAAACAAATACAATGTTAGAACAAACTGCTTGTTTCTGCTGTAGCTCTTGCTACTATATAATTAAGTCTTTGGAGCAGATATGGGGGCTAGAAAAACAGTAATGTCACCTTGCCTCTGGTTTGTACATGTGGAATTTGGAGACTGGAGCAAAGGTGAAAAAACAGAGGAAAATGAGACCATTCTGTAGATGAGGGAGCCTCTCTACTGTATATCAGTGTCATGCTTTTAGGTGTTTTCAAATGTGTTTTTCCTCTGCATCAAAGGAGAATATACAATAGAAATTATTACTAAGTGGATTATTTCAGTTGCCTATCACGCTCCATTATCTAGGACTGAAACACTTAAGCTAATATGATGGAGGCTGGAATAATTAGTCTCATTAAAGATATTTTATTTATGATTCTTAATGTCACACATAATCTTGGATAATTGTGCAGTTGAGATAAAGGTTAGGGAATGGTAAGTTCTGAAGATGTCTTTGCTTCATTTAAAATCAGACAAAGAAACCATGTGTGTTTTGGGGTGTTTTTTTTTATGCTTGAGCTCAGCGAAGTCATGCTGTGTAGTATCTTTGCATCGCCGTGACAATGAGTCTCATTCTTCTAGCTTTTTTCCTTAACCAATTTGCTGTGTTACAGTTCAATGTCACAACACCCATACCTCACATATTTATAGACATTAATGAGCCAGGCTCTTCTCAGGGTCATCTAGTACTGGGACAAGGGGCAATGGGTGCAAGCTGGAACAGAGGAGATGCCATAAATCCCAGAAGGAACTTCTTCCCAGGGAGGGTAACAGAGCATTGGAACAGGCTGCCTGGGGGGGTTGTGGAGTCTCCTCTGTTCAAGACCTGCCTGGATGTGTTCCTGTGCGACTTGGTCTAGGTGATCCAGCTGTGACAGAGGGATTGGACTGGATGGTCTTTCGAGGTCCCTTCTGATCCCTAATGATTTTATGATAGGTGTTTCTCTAAGTGCTAAACACGAAATACTTGGATCCTCAAACCACTTGATAAAAATAACTTTCACCACTTCCAGTGTGCCTCAGACTTCCCGAAGGGTTAGGTAATTGCAAGAAGATTCTTAATTGTCAACTGTGATATCTAGAGCATAGACCCTTCATGGAACTTTGATACAATAATAATGATGTGATATTAAACATATTTTTAAATCAAAACTGTCTTTGGGGTGGAGACACACACTAAAGGAAGTCCTTATAGTGTTAGAACTTGCTGTAGAACTAGGCACGTGTGTAAAGGCAAGTATCAGAATGGCTTGGGAACTTCTGCTTTCATTAATAAATTGATGTATTTTATATGCAAGAGTCTAAAGAAATTAAAGGAGGAGGAATTGTCAAATGATTAGTGAAACTTGAAGTGATTTTAAACAAAGCAACAAAGGCCAGCGTGTAGAGTTCTGATTAGTGATTGGGATGGGCTGAAAGAGCATGGAGGGAAGGAACAGGGCTCTTTGTTACTAGGTTGTCAGTAATCTAGGGGAGGAACCAAAAGAGGTCTGCTTCTACCAATTGCGTTTGTGCCTGGCCCAGCATTTAAAAAGTGAAGGAAACATAGGCTAACAGCAGGTTACACTTTGAGTAATAGAAGATGTGGGGAGTGACTGAGTTACTGTGGCTTATGTCTCCCATGATGTAGAAGAAACCTTTGGGAGCACAGCCTGTGTACCTAAAGTCTGTACGCTGTGGATTTCATTGAACGATCTGAAAAGTTGTGTGTGACTTCATAGAATCATTGGGGATAGGAACGGATCTCGAAAGATCATCTAGTCCAGTCCTCCTGCTTCAGTAGAGCCTGTTCCTACTGCATAGCCACAGATCAGTTAGGGTAGCTGATCAAAATGAGAAGAGGGAAGGTGACTGGGCTGCTTTTCCCTTTTCTTGCTGGTGTTTGGTTCAGCTACTGTCTTCTCTCTTTTGTGACAGCTGTGTGAAGTGTTGCATCTCACTGAGTCTGTATCTTAGAAGAAGTGTGAGGGGAATATAAGGTCATTGCAGTATCTCATAAAAATATTTCACTTTTTTACAGACTGACTCCAAAGATAGGGTTCCCCTGGAGTGAAATCAGAAATATCTCTTTCAATGACAAGAAGTTTGTTATAAAGCCTATTGACAAGAAGGCACCAGTAAGTATACCTAGAGTGGATTCCCAGGTACTGCGTATGATCTAGTAGTGTCACTAGTAGACACAGCCTGTGTCACTGTCTACATCATACACAAAATAAGGCACAAAGATGTAAAGTTTGTTCACTGTGCAAGTTCCGGCTGTGTTGAAAACAGGTGCTTGTGAACTCAAAAATCATCAAGCAGCTACTGAGCTTAGCTCTATCATTTTCTTACCAAATTTACTTCTAGAAGATCTGTCTGGTGTATAGTTTCTCTAAAAGCTTGGTTATGAGACAGCTTATAAGGAATTCAGACCTAGATTTTTACCTAACAAGAAACCTAAGAGTATTGTGTGTTTTGTCTCTGCCTGCAACCCAATTATTCAAAACTGGTGGTTAAAAAAGTAGCTTCCATTTGACGGTCGTAACAGCTTAGGTCAGCTTACCTAGGAAACGCTGTGGAGAGGATGATGTTGGAAGGTATTTAATTTCTTACTCTGAGAAAACACAGGTAGTGCCTTGAGTATTGATTCCAAAACATCAGGCAATTCTGCGAAGTTACTTTACTAATCTACAGGACTTTATTTCTGTGGTTTATCTTTCAATCACAAACCTATGCAAATTCTACATGCTGATTACTCAATACTAGAGGTCTGTGTGGTGTTCAGATAGTTCTGTTTGTTCTGCAACATTTCCAGCTCCACAAAGTCTCCTTCAAATAGAAGCTGTTAATTTTCTGTAACACATACTTGTTCTAGAAAAGTAATGTATCATGTTATGCAACTTTAAATGGAGAGCAATGAATGAACAATTGTTTTGACTTAAGATGATATTGGCAGCCCATGTCACTACATTCACATTGTCCTAATTACAATGAAATTAGCAGTAGGATGATCTCTCTGCAGTAAGCTGGGGAGAAAGCACGCTTGAAAAGCTGACTCTGGAAAACTCTCTCTTGTAGGACTTTGTCTTTTATGCCCCTCGTCTGAGAATTAACAAGAGGATCCTGCAGCTCTGCATGGGCAACCATGAACTGTATATGCGACGCAGGAAGCCTGACACCATTGAGGTGCAACAGATGAAGGCCCAGGCCCGGGAGGAAAAACACCAGAAACAACTGGAAAGGTGAGCTTGAATATGAATAGTAGGGATAGGAAGGCAGAGATAGACACTAAGCTTTCAGGGTTCTGCAGGTACCTACAGGGCAGCAGTCAGTGACACAGATGTCACGTCGGCAAGGCCACGAGCCATCCCACATTCTTAAGATGTATGAGTGGTGTCCTAGAGCTCTAGCTTACAGGGCTCTGGCACATGTGTATTCTGTAGCAGGACTGTAAGCATCACTCTCCTGGCTTGGGCCTGTTGCCATGTATCCTGCTATCCTGTTTACAGTCTTGAGAGCTGAAAGAAAAATGTGTAAGTCAAGGCACAGAGGGCTCTTGTGTTGTGGTGCACACCTAGAGAAGAGCTCTCCTAATCCTGAGAATTAGGAAGTGATGTGTGTGGTGAATCATGGGAGGACTGGGCATAAGGAGAAACCTTCCCAGAGCGTATGTGTGTACACTGAAGAGAGAAGAGGGGACTGCGAGACCTTGCAGGCAAGGAAAAAGGATTAGCCATTCCACTGGACATCTGCCACTGGCTGCAAGAAAACATGATTCAGTTATGATTCAAGGAATCTTGTTGCTTTTCTCCTGCATTTGTGGCTTGTTCATTCCCTCAGTGCTCTTGTTTTTACATCATCTTGACTTTTCTTATGACAGAAGTAATGAAGTTAAATCTCTTCTGCTACACAGTACAGTGTTCTGGTTCCCTCTCTCTCCATGTCTTGTAGCTATTTTTTGTTCTAAATGCCTGTGGTAGACCACAGAAATACAGATGTTTTTATGAAGTGAAGTTTCCAAGACTGAGCAAAAATTCTGAAGTGATGAAGGAACAGGCTGTATGTATTTCTGTCTTCTGACTTGTGGCAGTCACTTCCCATTCAGCTGCCTGGAGAGATGCCTGGTCAGCTTTCTGGCCTGGCTATAGCTTAGGTCTGAAAGTGAGCTTCAAGCATGAAATCTATTTCTAACAGGCAACAACTAGAAAATGAAAAGAAGAAGAGGGAGACAATTGAGAGGGAGAAAGAGCAAATGTTGAGGGAGAAGGAGGAGCTGCTGGTGAGGCTACAAGAGTACGAGGTGAAGACTCAGAAAGCAGAGAAAGGTAAAGTATTGTACTGGCTGACCAGACTGCTTGTATTGTGCTGCGTAGAAGGCTTGTGTGGGTTGCTGCTTAACACACAGATTAGACCTCGTGACAGCTGGATTTCTTGGCAAGGTTTGCTAGTATCTGCCTAGATGGATAAATGCACATGGATACACAGTGCTGAGGTCATCTGAAGTGTGAAAGAAGCATAAACTCTGGTGACTTGTATTTGGGAACCAAAGGGCATGAACTCTGTTTTCCCCTTAAGCAGCACAAGAGTTCAACAGTGAGCAAGAGTTCAGCACTCAATGACTCTTTACTTACTTCCTAAGAGAAGATGCACTTTGGGAACAAGTCTTTCCGGTACAACAGAAGCTTATGTCTCAATGCACAAATGATCAAACTGGAGACAGTAGTGTCTGGTTCTTGCAGTAAAATGTCAGTTAAGGGCAGCAGAATCGTGTCATTGTTGCAGACCTGAGTGCAAATACCTTACAGAAGATTTCATCATGCGCAGCTGACTGCTTCTGAATTTAGTTACTTTATGCATTATGCAAATAATAGTGAAGGGAAATTGCAAGCTGGAGTAAAGAGCTCCTTGTGACTTCTGCAATTTTCCCAAGAGACTGTCTGTAGTCCCTTCTCTTTGACCAGGCTTTTGGACTAACCATGTTGACCATTTTTTTCCAGAGCTCTCAGATCAGATCCAAAGAGCCATTCAGTTGGAAGAGGAAAGGAGACGAGCCCAGGAGGAAGCAGAGCGCTTGGAAGCAGACCGCTTGGCTGCTCTGCAGGCCAAGGAAGAGCTAGAGAGACAAAATATGGACCAGATAAAGAGCCAGGAACAGCTGGTAAGACACACTCATTTTGAGGATAAGATATTTAGAGGTCCACACTGGGACTAGTGCTGTTTAGTATTGTCATTAATGACAGTGACGGTGGGATTGAGTATACATTCTGCTTGTTTGCAGATGACACCAAGCTGAGTTGTGTAATCAATAAACCAGAGAGACCTGGATAAGTTGAAGTGGGCCAACATGAACCTCATGAGGTTTAACAAGCCTACTCTAGAGTAAAGTCCTATACCTAGGTTGGAGCAATCCTTAATACAGACAGGGAGATCATGTGCTTGAGAGCAGCCCTGTGGAGAAGGACTTGTGGGTTCTGGTGGATGAAAGGCTAAGCATGAGCCAACAGCGTGCCCTTGCAGCCCAGAACGTCAGCTGCATCCTGGGCTGCGTCAAAAGAAATGTGGCCAGTAGGTTGAGGGAGGTGATTCTCCCTCTCTGCTTTAGTGAGACCTCACCTGGAGTGTTGTGTCCAGCTCTGAGGTCCTCAACACAAAAAGGGCACTAACCCTTTCCGAGTGGTTCCAGAGGAAACCACAAAAACAGTCAGAGGGCTGGAGCACTTAATCTCCTGTGGGGACAGGCAGCAAGAGCTGGAGTGGTTTAGCCTGGAGGAAAGGTGGCTCCAGGTGACCATATTTCAGCCTATCAGTACTTAAAGGAAGGCTACAAAAAAGATGTGGTAGGACATTTCAGTAGGGCCTGTTGTGACAGGACAAGGGGTGATGGTTTAAACTAAGAGAGGAGAGATTTAAACTAGATACAAGGAAGAAGTTGTTTTTTACAGCGAGGGTGGTGAAACACTGGAACAAGTTGCCGAGAGAGATCAGGGTCAAGTTGGTTGAGGCTCTCAGCAAGCTGATGTAGTTGAAGATGTCCCTGCTTACTGCACAGGGTTGGACTAGATGACTTGTAAAGGTCCCTTCCACCCCAGTGTGTTCTGCAGTTCTGAACCCAGGCACACTACTGTATCCTTTGAATAAGGCAAAGCCTTGTCCTTTTTGGGAAAAATAATAGTGCAGCGAAGCACTAGACCATGCGATAGCATCATTGTGACACTGGTTTTTGTTCTTAGCTTCCTGTCCAGTCTGTATTACAACGGAGTGAGACACTTTGGCTTTTCTTAGTCAGCAGTTTGTGTTTGGGCATTTTCTAGTTGTTTTTAATAATTCTAAATCTGTTCTGCCACAGGCTACCGAGCTTGCAGAGTACACAGCCAAGATTGCACTTCTTGAAGAGGCGAGGAAGCGTAAAGAGAGTGAGGTTGAAGAGTGGCAAATCAGAGTGAGTGTCTGCTTTTCAAAGTTGCTCTGAAGTCTGCAGCTGAGCAGACTATACTGCGGTGCTTGGGCTAATGTGACTTCTCCGAACACGTGGAGATAAACGTCTGCACACCAGCACAAAAGGGCAGATGTGATGAATGTGCAACTCGCCTGCAAACCCCCTTTCTTCTAACAAGCCTTTCTGTCAAAATTCATGTGCAAAGCCTATATAAAATCTAAACCTGTGATCATCATCTTGGAGCCCTGGAGGGGAAGGGGCACATGTGTAAATGCTGTGTTTCATCTGTGATGGGATGTCTGAAACGCTACAGCATCTTTCTTTCGATGGCTGTAAATGCAGTCCTGCTCAGGTACCAGTCTAGAGGAGAGTGGACTGTTATTGGTAGCTTCCTAGTATCTGGACCAAGACAGTTTAATAGCTGAATGAACTAAACCCCAGAATGCACCACACATGAAGCATGCCAATTTGGGAATCTCAGTTCTTGCTCTGTGCAGCCCATATTTACAGCCTGTCACTCCTAAAATGGAGAATACAGTGAGGTTAACTGTAGCTTCCCACAAAGCTATTTTTTCTAGAATGTATTTTATTGGGATAAGGTTGGTCAGAGCCCATGAACATAATGCAGAGGATGATATCATCGCTAGCAAAAAACCCATAAAAGTTCTGTGTAAGAGGTAACAGGGTACTGTCACCTGCAGAGATTTAATTCCTCATCCCTGATTTTCATTGTACATCTTAAAACCTGGGAATATAAGCATTAAAATGTTCATTGAGCTGCTTTAGAGCAAGAAATGTATTTGAAGTGTTTTTCAATCTTTGCCCAAAGGCCAAGGAAGCCCAGGAAGACCTAGTAAAGACAAAGGAGGAGCTACACCTGGTAATGACTGCTCCACCTCCACCCCCACCACCTGTCTATGAGCCAGTGAACTACCATGTCCATGATAACTTGCAAGATGAAGGATCTGAGTACTCTGCCTACAGTGCAGAGTTCTCCAGCGAGGGGATTAGGAATGACCGCAACGAGGAGAAACGCATTACTGAAGCAGAGAAGAATGAACGTGTACAGAGGCAACTGAAGGTAGGAGAATGTTTGGGGGAGGCCAAGCCATTGAAACAACCACTTATGGGAAACAGACCATTTCACCACTTGGTTAAGCAGGCAGGCAGAGCATGGGTTTCTCTTAGTTTACACTTGTGACAGAAGTTTGAAATATAGACAAGATGTATAGGGATTACTCTAATTTCTCTGGCTTTGAGAGTATTTAAATCATCCGCTGCTTCTGGAAAGCACATGTCACTATCATCACCGATCTGTCCTATCGCTTAACAACTGTCAGCTTTCAAAGAACACAAAGCTGCTTGAGTCGAGTATAGTCTGTATTTCATGTTCCTTTATATTGCAGGCACTGACAGATGAGCTGGCCCAGGCTAGAGATGAAAATAAGAGAACCCACAATGATATTATCCACTCAGAGAACATGCGTCAGGGACGTGACAAGTACAAGACACTGCGGCAGATCCGACAAGGCAACACCAAGCAGAGAATTGATGAGTTTGAGGCAATGTAGTGCTGCATGTAACAAGAAGGCAGGACTGTGGGAAAGGCAGATCTTAATGCTGTGTTGTTGTTTTGGGGTGGTTGTTTTGTTGTTGTTGTGGTGTTTTGTTTTTTGGGTTGTTTTTTTTTCCCTGAGGAGGGTTACTCTATGACACTTAAATGTTCTCAGAACCCAGAGGTGTTTATCTCCCTTTTACTCCATACCTTCTATTAAATTTGGGATAAAAACTTATTGTACCACTGATCCTCTGAACTTGCTCATGCCTTTGCGTAGTGCCAAAAGGCCTTATGTCACATCTCTCTTTAAGCAAGATACAGTTAAATGGGCTGTGCTTCCATTTGAAGCCACAGGTCCTGCACAGGTGCTGGATTCAGCTTGGTCTAAAAATAAGCAGCTGTGGGTGAATTTTGTGCCATATGTCTTTGCATTATTAGTTACATCATAAAGTCCAACTGTTGAGGACAGGTTGTAGAACTCAAGATTTGCAAGCATCTGTATGTAGATGTGTGTGTCTATGTGTGTACACCCTGTTTTTTTCCCTTGGTCTTGATGCCCGTGTTCCTTCCATCTTCCCATCCTCAAAAGAACTGACAACACCTCAGAACTACTTTGTGTAGAAACAAGCTGGGTTTTTTCTGGTTGCTGTTCTTAGCTGGAGAAATTCTGCAGTGGTGGCTCAGAAGTGTGGCACAGGGATACCGATACTCTCCTCACGTAACAGTCAGGCAAATACTTCGCTGGGATCTAACACATCGTGTTTGCATTCTAGCTCCATTACCAATCAGTTATAGTGTAGTATTTATATATATATATATATATATAAAGGAAAACATGCAGTGCACAGATTGCAGTAGTAGTCTGAAGGGAAATAGTTTTACTCTGTATATTTTGTTACTTTTCAGATTTAATAAGAAATGCATCTGTACAAATGCCTAAAAACCACTGTAGTCGGATACAGTGCAGCTGATTGTTTGCTGTGAAGCATTATTTGTAAAAATCATTTTTTTACTTAATGAAAACTTACACATGTACACGTGATCCAGTAGGTACAATGTTACTGCACCTATTTTTCTAACAAATTTTCTAATTTTTTTAAATGTTTGATTTAAAGTTTCAGACTCCAGAGATGAAGGGACTGCTTGTCTATACCACAGGTGTATTCTCTCTAGAAGAGAACATTTCTGTGACCATTCCTTCCCCACTAATCTTCCCCTTCCCTTGAAAATCTGTTAGAAAGCGAGATACAGTATGTTGTCAGCTCTTCTCCTCTATTTACATCATCTGTGCTGCTTTATACTTAAGTTGAACTTTGTGTGGGGTTTTTTATTTGCAGCAGCAAACATCTAAATAAAAGATCTGCAAAGTAACAAAGGCCTTGTAGTCCAGTGTTTGTGAGGTACAACTACTATGTTTTTTTCTGCACTGAGTGTACAGAATTGTTTAGTTTAGAGAAGACCTTTAAGATCATCAAATCCAAGCATAAACTCACCTGTCCCAACCTACTGCTAAACCCTGTCCATAAGCTCCAGACTTACATGACTTTGAATCACCATCCCTGCACATGTTTCAATCCCCTCCCTGGGTAGCCTATTCCAAGGCCTGGTAACCCTTTCCAGGAATAAGTTTTTTCCTAATGTCCAACCTAAACCTTCCCTGCTGTAACTCGAGGCCACTTCCTCTTGTCCTGTCACTATACATGTGCTTGTGTGGCGACCTTCCACAATACAGCTGAGGAAAAGTTACACATTTAACTGGTGCAAGCTCCATGATACCGCACACACGTTTGAGAGGAAGGTATATTTTGGTGTCACATGAAATAACAGTGGCACTCTAGTTAATTCTGAAACAGAAGTTACCATCACCCAGATGCAGCCAGCAGTTACAGATAAGCTAGTTCTCAGTTCTCACTGAACATGTATAGTATATCAAGATTAGAGTGAAAGCTGGTAACTTTAAGGTAACTGTTGTTTTCTTTGAGAAATATTGATATCTGCGATTCAATTTACAGTTCTGTTCTGCCTAGAAGTGGAAAACTGTGTATAATCTGGTTCCTGTTGTCTTGGCAGCATAATGTGTTCCAAACTCACTCCTGAAGAAACATCACTGTCAATTTTATACTCCAGCAAGAGATACATATAAGAAAATAAAATACTGGGAACAACACACTTCCAAATGCTCAAGTCTAGTCCCTCAAAGCTGAAGTAGGTACTGCTGCAGTGTACCTTTACCAGCCCTGAAAGGTATCATGCTCCTTGAATGTAGGGGAAGAAAAGTCTCGCAGCCTCTCATGATTTAAAGTTTTCCTTATTGGAGTGCAGTACAAGTGTGAAGTCCATCCACATGTTTGGGCTGTTCAGCATCTCTTGCCATTGGAACATTGCACGAGAACCAAGGTCTGTAGGGCCAAACAATTCCTCTGCAAGAAAGTGGAAGGAAAGGTCAAGTTATTTTCAGTTGCCCTTACCCCACTGAGTAGTTAGCCAGCCTGCTTGGCCTACTTCTATAGCAATTTCAGTTGTTCTGTAACTCTCAAGGCATCAGTAAGTGATAGCTGTGCTGTTGAAGCATTATTTACATCCCATTAAACTAGTGTCACTTCCTGAAGAATGTAGCCGGTGGCGGAGCATGATTTTGGTTGTATTACTAAAAGCAGAGGAGCATATGTGCATACCCATATGGCAGAGTGGTACTAAGCCTCCTGCTTGTTTCATCTCTAGTGACTTCAGTGTTTTACTAGGCTTAGGGCTTGGATGATCTTTCTTACTCAGCAGGAGGTAGTCCTGTTCCAGCAGAAAGGGTAATGGGACAATCAAGAAATTTATGAGGAATCCTGTGCAACACTAGATGATTGCTAGTGTAATACTGCTTTCTTTAAAGGAGTGCGTGCTCAGAACAAACTGAAGGGACTGAGCCTTTCATCTCAAATACTGATTTCAAAGCACTTCCTCTCTGAGAAGACAAGGTTAGCAGGCCCTGCTGGGCAGTCTTCCACTAACAATCCTTCTCCCTTAACTACCAGTTAAACGTGCCTGCTCAGTGAGCTGAGGGTTTCTCAGCAATCTCTTGGCCCTGAGAAGACAAGCCTGTTCTTATGTCCTGGCAGAGCCCAAAGCTTGGATCTGCAATAGCCTGTTCTGAGCAAGTTTTGTTTTCCGTGTGTCGCGTTGATATGCGAATGTAAAATAATAGCGCGAACATAAGGAAGGTTGAAGACTCCTTGATCATTACTTCTTGTGCTTCCTTTTGATAAAATTAAAAATTAATTCATAGAAAACAACTGAAGGGATGACTCTTAAGCAATCTAGAACTATATATTTTTAACTTCACCACCTTTTCTGTGCATTTCTTCTGCAAAGCCAGGCTCTGGCCCTGCAAGTCACTGTGATAAAAAACTGGTATTCTTGAACATACAGTCTGACAGCCTTCAGCTTCTGCACAGACCTGAACTAAACCATGAACAAGGGTTCTTGAAAGATCAAAGCCTAGGACTGCAAATTGCTTGGGATGAGGTCTGGGGCTGTGTGTTGAGGCACATGGAACCTGGTGCTAACTAGCACAGTGTCAGCATAATCTAGAATGTAAATAAATTTAACTTCTTTTCCCAAATTACCTTCAATTTTTACTGATGAGAAACTTACTTGCACCAAGCTTGGTTCCTCCTAGGAACTGATCACCTGAGCTGCACTGGTCCCACACAGTCAAGTGTAGACATGATTGCTGTAGCTGGGCTGAGGTTACACCATCGAAGACAAACAAGTGTTTCCACTGAGGACAGGCTTCTTTCTTCAGGACAGGAGACTTTCGCTTTACCTCTGCTTGATCTGGAAGGATGAGACAGCTTCCCCAAAAGAGTGAGAATTCAGCAAGGTTATTAGTGTCTCAACCAGAAACAGAACATTTGCAATAATCAACTAGGGCCCTCTGGTTTGCTTTAAATAGCAAAAAGGTCCAGCTTAAGCAGAAGGCAGAACATGGTGCTAGTGTGTTTGGGACTTGCTTGTTTTCCTGTCTGCCTTCAGTATGAGTGCAAGTAGGCTCTTCTTGTCTGCTTTTCCTTTGCTGCCCCTGCCTTCCAAAAGGGTGGTTAGTCCACATTCTTTTGTCCAATACTGCCTGAAACCTGCCTGTTGCTAGCCAAAACACTCACCCATTTCACTGAAGACAGGTGCCACAGCAGGTGAAATGCTTTTATGAGATGTTGTAAGTGCACCCCAGTATCATACTTGTAGTGGCATTTGATGCCTGACATTATGAATGTAAAATGACCCCACAGACAAGCTATGCAATGCATTGAAGAACAAATCCAGTCCCTCCTATTTTAACATCTCTAGAATGAAGAGTATGAGTGTCTTCAGTGTGTCCAAAGTTATATTTGATTGGCAAAGACACAGCTGAATATAGGAACAAAGCCAGTCTCTTAATTTGCACTTTCCCCCACCTCTAATATCTAAAAGCAGGTACTTTAACTTGTGAGCTCTAGATTTTAGTGACATCAGTAAATTCTGAAATTCAATTCAGGACCCAAGGAGCAGGTGGGGCCCACCTGAGTGTTCCTGTCCCCGGACTGTGACCATTACAAGGGCAAGTGACTAAGACCCAGGCTCCTGATGAGAACGCGTCAATACCTACGTCTGCACAGAACCCGTGTCACCTGTGATGTGCTAGGCCTCATACGTACCCCTTAACAAATGAGTTTGGTGCTTCTGCAGATCTTGGTGTGGGCAAGTTCTTGGCTCCAAATATCATAACTTGAAGCTGGCAGCTGGGAACTCCTTGAGCTTTTCTTCCTGAAGCAGGAGCATTTATTACATGAAATGACCAGTTAGTTCAGCTCACAGCTTCGGATGCTGTTAAATGTGAGCATGAAAAGGCCTAAGCAGCACTGCTGAGGTAAGGACTCCTAGTGCTCTGTTAGGTTCATTTGAAAGGTTTTAACCTGCTGGAACAGCGTATGATTCACACACAAGAAAAAAAGCACACAAGGAGTAACAGGTTGCTTGCTGATTCCTGTTCAAAACACAGAGCTTACTGTTGTATTTGTGATGCTCAGGGCATTCCCCACAGCAGTGTTTCTCTGAAACAAAGCCAGATGCAGGAGAAACAGCCAAATCTATGGAGAGACACCGCTCCTCTGTTACAGCCGTAGTTACAGAGCAGAGACCAAACACACAGGCACGCAGGCAATGCACACATAGGTAGACAAAGTGGAAGAAAGCAAGCTGGTAACTACAGGGTCATTTGGAAAAGGGAATAAAATGAACAACTAATTAGATCTAATCTGATCTAGGGTGGGGTGTCCCTGCCCATAGCAGGTGGGTTGGAACTGGATGACCCTGTGGTCCCTTCCAACCCTGACTGATTCTGTGATTCTATAACGTCTTCCTAGTGAGGCTGACAGGGCACTGGGGTGGTTGAGGGGGTGAGGATGCTGCTCAAGGACTTTGTGGGGTCTTCTTCTCTGGAGATGTCTGAAACCCACCTAGACTTGGTCTGGGTGTGGCAGGGGGATTGGACTGGATGATCTTTCAAGGTTCCTTCCAATCCCTAGTGTTTCTATGAGCTTCCTATTTGTCTGTGCCTATTGCTATGGCCCTAACATCAAGAGCATTGTGAGAGCACTGAACTTCTGTACACCTTGTTGCAGTCTACACAGGTACAAAAAATAAGATTGTCCTATCCCTCCACCCAGAATTGTTCATTTCACTCTCTAAAATTAGACTACAGAATGAGGCCAACCCAAATATAATACAACCCAAACCACCATTCCATACAGGATATGGAATTCCATAGGAATAGGATATGAACACATATTGAGCTTCATTGCTCACACTTCTGTTCTAGCTAAGGGATTCACATATGCTGAAACATTTCATACCTTCAAACTGCAATTTTTTATACTGGGCAGGTACTGACAGTCTTGCAGACACGAGGAGTTCACCGCTGTAGTGGATAAGATCATCCTCAGGCTTTTCAAGCTGAAGAAAGTATGACACAGAAAACTGCATTACTTCATTCGTCCTATTCCACATCTTATCACTGCTTATTTATGTTTGCAACACATCTGACCAGCAGGCTGGACTGACAACATTTCTTTGCTCAGTCGCAGAAGGGTGATCTTTTCCATAGTTTTCACTGCTTCTTGCCCTTAAAATACAAGTAAACACAAAATCTGAGAATCACCTTGGGTTTGAGCTGGTACCAGTTGAACAGTTGCATCGAGTTCTCTTCAAAATTCCATGCTGCCAGTGGAATTACCACTTCCCCCAAGAACACCCTGTATTTGAGTGTTCCTGCATGCCACACAGAGATCTGAAGCTGCCGACTTCGCAGCTGGGAGTAGTCAACCTTGTACTAGAAAGATAAACAGCAGTTACAAAGCAGGCCCATGCTCATTATCTGCTCAAAGGAAGCATAACCACAACGTGGCTGAAGGCGTCTGGATGCAGACAGAACCATGTTGCCTGACAATCTGCATTATTTCCACACTACTTCAGTGTAAATAATACTCAACCAAATAAGAAACAACATTCCAGGCATTCCTTGATCTGTCTTGCTAAAGATTTTGATTATTAATTCAGAACTTTAAACAACTTGTGATTAGTTTTCCTGGAGTATTTTTGTTTGTTTCTGTACACCTGTGGCAGAATTTGGGAGGTCCGGAGGCCAGTTCAAGAGCAGACACCATACAAACATGATAAAACTTCCATTCTGGTCTGTGGATGTCACTGAATGTAGTCAGTAGGGGCAAGAAAGTAATTCAGCTGGTCACTAATTAATGGCATAGTCTACTCTCAAACTATAGTCAGAGCCTTTCAAGACATTGTTGGGTCTCTAATATACCCTACATGAGACTGGCAAACGTGACACCCAGCCTACAGGTGGCCTGCAATCCTGTGGGCCGAAAGCTGGAGGCAATGGCATGGACAAGGACATCACTGCCCACACTTAGGCTGCTGAATCATAAGCTGACTGTAGGCTCTGGGACTAATCACTCTGAGTCATCCAGAGCTCCAGTGATTCCCCAGAGCACATACACACCTCTCACACATGAAACTACCTAAGTACAGGTGCCTTCATTGCCACTGGGTTGGATCTCAGTGTCATGATGTAGTTTACCTACATTAGCGCCATGGTCTTTTGACCTTTTTGGTTACTCTGGATAAAGTAATAATTAAACAAATTTAAAAATTGTCTGGCTAAAGATACCTTTATAGTTCATGCAGCCAGCACTAGAATGGCTCGCACTCTCCATTTGTCAGATCTGCATGACTCTGGTATTGGAAAGCGACCACAAAATCTGAGCAAATTGTTTCATCCTCAGGTGTTTTTTGTTCTACCAACTTACATTCTACATAGATACTTGGGTTTCTATGAGGATTACCTTGCACTAAAACTTTTTGGTTTGTTACTGAATTTAACAGCAGACTTTTCAAACATTTTCCTTGTTTCCCTCAATACAAATTCTTGCTGTTCACACACACCAAGAGATTGGGGTTACACTGAAACTTTTGTGTGGGTCAAGGAGCAACAATACAAGTTTTTCCCTCCATTAACTTCCAGGACAACTTTTGTGTAGTTCAACGAGCAACTGAAGTGCTCATCATCTTATTTGCTACTGCAGCTGCCTGATGCACACAAAACAATGGGTCTGTAGTGATCTGAGTCCAAAACTGGGGCTGGGAACCAGCAAACTAATCCAGCCTCTCCCAGCTGACAATTCAGCCTCACAATTTATTAAGGGTCTGATGTGAGAATAATGCCTCCCATTTTCTACACACAGTTCTTACGAGAATACAAGAAGTAATATTGCAAGGCATTAAGGATTTGAAATAATAGCTACTGTCTTCTGGGGGATTAATAATGCTTGAAATTAGACACTACAAAGAGGCGGCCTGGCACCAGTTGCATAGGGAAGAAGCAGCAGATGATGGTATAAAGGTGGTGGAATTGAGTTCCTCTTCAGCTAAATGCAGAGAGACACTCCCAATAACACTGGTAAAAAGGAAATCAGCTGAAAGGGATAACTGTGTGAAATCTAAATGCTTTGCAATACGCCCAGTCCATGAATGTACAAAGAAGTGTCTATGGAAGAACATTTGGCTTTTGCCAAAAGTCACTTGGAACAACACTGGAATTCACAAGTGTTTTCATGGATAAAGGCAAGCTCTTCTATGGTTTACTGCTGTTAACTTTGCCCCGTCAGGATGATTCTGAGCTTGCAGGACTGTCCATTACAAAAGGATGCATTACTACAGCTTAGTGTCACACAATTGCAAATGGTACCTTCAAAGTCTCATCAAATTCTGGATCCACTGTACTCTTTTTGACAGCTGTCTTCCTCTTACTCCGAGGAGATTTATCGGGTAGCAAATAAACCTTAACGTACCTTGTAGATAGGAGAACAATATATGAAAAGTGATGAAAGGGGAGGGGGGGGAAGGCAGATAAAGAAAAACAAATGAGATGAAATTTTTCCTCATATTTAAATACTTTTATGAACTTTGCATTTTTTTTCAAAGACTACAATGAATAAAATGGCAAATTGGGGTTTATACCTTCTCAGTAAAAGCAGAGAGACTAAAGATTCCGGTATATTACTCAGCTATTGTGTTTCAGTTCTGTTCTAACTGGGAACATATTAGGATCTGAATAGGAACCTTTTGTTTTCATACTCTTGGCCTTCAATAAAATAACCACCGAAGAAGTCACCATGCCAGTTGGAGTGACGGTTTTATGATGCAAACAAACAGCATACTGTGTGCTCAAAGGAAAAAACCAAAACCAAACGAAACAACCTTAGGATCACTGCTGCTGCTTACACACAAATAATATAGCTAGTCATTACAACATGAAGTACCATGTAGCAAATAAAGGTATAATCATACAAATAATACATAATAATTAATATCTCTACTAATTGTTGTAATAACCACTAGAGTGAAAGAGGGAGAATGTCTAAAGTGCTCAAATTGCCCTAACACTGATTCATGGAAAATCAGTAGAGCAATTTTACAAGTTTCTCATGTGAAGATTAATACTTCACTATTCCCTTTAATAAGGGTTCACTAGACTGTATTTGCATTATGGCTTCAAAACTGAAGAGTATTAGCAATACTATTACAATTAGCAATTGAATGGCTCCAGGGATGGAGCTTTTATCACTTTTCTGGTCAACCTGTTCCAGGGATCCACCACCCTCACTGTACAAAACATTTTTCTAACATACAATCTAAATTTCCCCTTTTCTAGTTCAGAACCATTCCCCCTTATGTCTCTGCACACCCTTGTGAACAGTCCCTCTCCAGCTTTCCTGTAGCGCCCTTCAGGTACTGGAATAAGGTCTCCCCAGAGCCTTCTTTTCTCCTGGCTGAACAACCTCTTCCTTATTATTTTCGAACCTGGTTTGACCATAGGTTAAACTGTGTTTTAAAATATTCTGGTAGGATAAGTTTTAGCTCTTACTCTATCACTCAAGATCAATTTAATTGAATAGTAGCCAGACAGAATTCAGTCAACAACTCAACAGGTTTCAAATATCAGTAGAAGTTTGTGGAGTCTCCTTTTCTGGAGACATTTGAAACCTGTCTGGACTTGGTCTGGGTGATCCTGCTGTGGCAGGGGGATTGGACTGGATGATCTTTTGAGGTCCCTTCTGATCCCTGATGATTCTATGATTCTATGAAGTCTGCTAATTTGCAAGTGTGTGGAGTGTACTGACTGCACTTTTTCTGTTGGTTTGGAAACTGACAGAAATACACCACGATATACCACTAGGGAACATAATGTTTGCTACACAGCTCTTTCCACAATGTCATTCAGACTTCCTGCAACTATTTGTCTGATTTAATTACCAGGGGACTTAAACAACCTTGACCCATTTCTGCAGAGCTCCCAAATTGCCTGCTTCTGGAGCTGCTGTTCAGCAAGGCTCATTTCAACATCTGGCTCTTCTTTATGGGCTGCCTCTGCAAGATATTCCTTTGGGGTAATGGTGACTGCAACTCCACAGTTCCAATGTGGTCACTCAAGTGCAAAAAACAAGATGCGAGAGCAAGGACAAGAACAGGTATGCTGGTATTCTACATGGTGGTTCCTGTGGTTGCCGTATGGTTAGAGAGGATTGTTTCATAACAGAGAGATCTGCAAGTCTTAACCACCCAACAAAAAATGTATATGACATATTTATCTGCAGAAGTAGGCATTGTTTCCTCTTTCAAGAATTCATAGTTATTAGACAGCTTTAGATTTTAAAATATGTTGCAGCACTTGAAATTTCTATTCATGTTACAGATGATGGAAATACAGTAGTAGCGTAGGAATCACCCAGTGACCCCCAGTGAGTCAGAAGATTAATTAGGAACATGACATCTCATGTTTCACCTAATTATGTATTAATTTTGCAGGCACAACTTAAGACCTAAAATCTTAACAGCTGTTCTCAAGATCCAAAGGTACTCATCAGCAACACAGACACAAAACTGCTTGCTCACATGCAGGGAAAGAGACAACTACTGGCAGAAAAAGGTCAAAGTTGAGTAAGTGCTGATACGAAACTACTTGTCTTGCAGTGCCTACACATAAAAAGGGCTAGTATATGAGTTGGATGTTCTCAAAGCACTAATATGACATACCATCATATCTCAATTCTCATAATTTCAAGCAGAACATAAACCCAGAATATTTTCCTTATATTTTCCCTTTCTCTACAGCATACTTACGGATTACACTTCTTCTTCTTCTCTTCTCCATAACTCAGGTTCTTGCATGCCTTGATGTAAATTTCTAAGATGCAAGCTTTGAAGATGTACCTTATGGCAAACTCAATTTCTCCTGTGACATTAGCCTTGCCAAAATTGCCAGCCTCAGTGCAAGTGCTGTTAAGACTATACAGACTCCCCTAAAAAAAAAAAGGACAAATGTTTGGAAAGTAGCTTCAGATCAAACAGATTCCCTCACTGTCTGTAATATCTGTAAATACGAACTTACAGAGATGACTGTAATGCTACTGGAAATCACTAAGCAGGGAGCAGGAAGGGGTTCATNAATTTACAGAGATGACTGTAACGCTACTGGAAATCACTAAGCTTTAATATAACCTGTAAAACTGCAGGGAGCAGGAAGGGGTTCATGCTTCCATAACAGCCCTGAAAATTATGACTGTAATTCTACCACTTCAACTTTTTTCTCTTCAGTGAGCTCTCTATGCTAAGAAAAAATTGTATTAGGCAACGTCTCGAGACAGAAATGTTTTCTGAATAAAACTGCAATGTGTGAGAAAAGTGACTGAAGGTAAGAGAGTGAAAAGCCTCTGAAATCTATGAACATGCCAAACATTTAACTAGACTGCTGTTAATACCTAGCTCATAGTAGAAGACACTGCTGAGACATCAGGTTTTATTACATACTAAAGGAAAAAACAGTGGCCTCGCACATGCAGTAAATACTCTGCAAAATTTCCCAGTTCCATATAAAAATTACATACTGCCTCAGACCAGTCAGCAAAGATGGAAATATGAGGACATCCAGTTGTAGTATGTTGGTGTTTAAAGAAGGTGTTTCCTGGCTCACCACTTCGTTCTCCTTTCTACTGCTGTCCATCCACACCTGTAAACACTATTTCTGTCTACTGTTTACAGATGCCATGGAACTACAATAAAGGAGGAGACAGAAATCCTTTCTGTGGTCCAATAGACATGTAACTTTATAGTGCTATCTAGTCTTCATTGCAATAAGTATTTTACTTGATCATTGATCAAAACAGTTTGATCTCCATTATCTTCTAATGAGATTAAGGTGACCTCCCTAGAACCTTTCTGCATAGCAAATATCACAGGCTCAATAGCTATTGCGATTAATCGCACAGCAACATTACCCCAGATTGCTAAAACTACTTCATTAGATCACTCCTCCCTCTCAAAATAAACACCAACCCACACAGTGCTGGTTGGCCAATGAGTTCTGCGTTGCACAACCCAGCAGCTAAGAGTGCAAAGTAGTGTTTATAAGATGTTATCTCTCTTCCATGCAGATGCTCTGCTTCCTTTGTGCAGCTTGCCAAATCTTAATTTTAAAATTGAAATAAACATCTCCATTTGATTCAAGAAGCTACCTGCTCTGTTATAAGTTCTAAGTAGCATACAAACTTGGCAAAAGAAGGGTCAGAGGAAGGCTTATTGAAGTCACAGAGGTGTTGGTACTGTTTTGACCTGATGCTTGCAGTCTTGCTCCCTCCATGAGCCATCTATCACTGTATTCAAGCTCTCTTGTGGCTTTGTGCAACTCTGCTCTTTCACTAACTGACAGATTTTTATTCAACTGACAAGAAAATGCTTATTTCCACCCAAATCCTTCACAACAGAGGATTGCAAACAGATTTTTGTCTTAACTAACATGTTCTAAAAATAGTTCTACAAAAGTCCTTAATATTTATTCCACAGAACTACTTATATTTTTTTTTGAGAGGTTGGATAGGTGTTCTGACTAATGATGTGCTAGGTCAAAGGCTGGACTTGATGATCTTAAAGGTTCCATCCAACCAAAGAGATTCCATGTTTCTGTGACTGATTGTAAATGTATCTCCCACATGATCAGTCACACACATGCAAGGAAGAAACCTTTCATCCTTGAAGTGAAGAGGGATTTAGCAATGACTTCATATATTGCACTCCTGCTGGGTATTTTGGAAGATACTTTTTCATGAAGCAGTCATCAACATCCAACACTTACCCATAAATGGAGGTTTAATGGAACTTGATCTTTCCTTTTTTTAAGATGGTAAAATACTTCAATTTTAAGTCTAGGCTGCCTACAGCCCCATTTTAAATGGTTGACATTAGAATCACAAATGTAATCCAAAAGTTATCCATCTGTCAGTTATAAAACTTGGACTCCACAGTGCAGTAAACTGGACAAAACCCACCAAGCTCCTTGTGTGTTATTATTCCTCTATGAGCAAGCAGGTTTGATTCCCTAAAAATCATTTCAGTTCCCTTCTTTAAAACGTGTCATGGACTCTTTTGGATACTTCACCCTGCTTGACCTGATCACTAATACACAGAAACTGGACTCCACAGTTAATCACAGAGGCTTTGAAGCATGTGCAGAATTCCTCATTCTCATTTGTGGTATTCAAAGTGCCACCCATCAGAGGATGATTCAGTGCCATCCCTTAAATCTATAAACTGCTCCCTTGGCTACCATCACTGTCAGTGTCACTGATGTTTCAATTTCTACTGACATTTCCATTGACAAATTTCTTGCAGAATGACAAATGCTTTCTGTTAAATGAAATTTTAAGAGAAAAAGCTAGCTACTAGGTTAGAAAGAGCCATGTTCATGATCCCAACCCCAGTATAAAATGGGAAGAACATTAGCTGCATTTGCAAAGTTCTGAAGTAGCAGATACATTAATTATTCATTATTATTAGATATAACCACCTATAAATCACCCATTATGAATTTCATTGTTCTTATGCTGCAAAGCATTCACAGTGTTACCATGAGAAATGTGTGAAAGGTAGTCTTTTCACCACATAGATTCCAGTAGAATTCTTCCTTCATTTTGTTCTACAACCCAAAACACACCAACATTTTGGACCAGATCTGAACTTTCATGTCTATTCCCACAGCTTCTGCACCTCAGTTTTATATCCTGTTCTGTTGTGTTTCACCGTTTAACTTACATATCTTCTGCTGTCACAGAAAACTATGTCACTTGTGGGACTGGTTGTTATGTCATCCTCCTCCTTGTAATTCCTTTTGGTCAGTATTGCACTGCCATTTTTGGGGCCAGTGTTGAGCTGTCGATCACTGAGTGTACTTTTCATCTGTAAGAGGTTCAGCAAGTATTTGTAGTTATTATTTTCATTTTAAGAACAATGATCTGATTCCTTTAGGAACGGCATTAGAAGAAAATCCGGTAAACAGCTACAGTTCATTCTGATTGACATCACGCAGGTGACATGGTTTCAAATGCAAAGTAGTAATTTAAATATTGATTTACACCGTTCTCATCCCAGCTAGCGGTACATTCATTACATTAATAATTGCCTAAAATCAATACAGCACCACCTAACATAAGGATTGCTACCACAGCAATTATGAACAACTATCTACTGATAACACACCAAAAGTAGCAATATACTAATCAAAGGTTTAATTAGCTGTTAACAAACCAGTGCTACTGAAGGAAAAAAATTAAAATCTTGTCTCCAGGAAATTAAAAATAGTATTTTGCAAAGTATATGACACACGCTGATATCTACCTGTGCAGGAATGAGAGAGACTTGAGAATAGAAACTGACCCACAAGTTCTTATTTAGCTCTAATTATACAAGTTTAAACTTCTGAGGTGTTCTTGCCTTTGACTTAAGTCCATTCACCTTTCCAATTTTCTCAGGAAAACCTTGATAAGTTGTGAAAAATGAAGACATACAGTAGCAAAACTCCTGGAGATTAAGCTTCAGCCTCTACTGTTACCAATAATGACTGTTAATAGAATGAAGTGCCACAAGAGTGATACATATGGCTAGAAATGTGCTGAAAACACGTTTTAGCTCATTCTGGCACACAACTGCTCCTTGAAAATACAGTCGATGAAAAGAATGTTCACAGTTCAGTGAATAGAGAAAGACTGAGCAGCCGGTGCTGCTAGGATCTAAGATCATTTCTTTTTCTAAAAAATTGTATAACAGGGATTACCTGTAAGTCTAGAAAGAATATAGTGTGACTGAATCAGCAAAACCAATCGGGACTTATTAGCATAAAAGAAACACATGACATGTATTTAACAAACCTGGGAAACCTTGCTGCACAATCAGCAAAAGCATTAAAGAATAATGATAACAGAGGAGATTGTGCATTGAGATTACTTCTGAAAAAACAGCCGGTGCTATATCTAAACCAGAGTGTTGTTATTACAACACACAGAAAATGTTATGTGTAATCACTGCCCTACCTTAAGAACAGATGTAAGAATTCATGAAGTTCCCTTGTAAGAATAGATGGAAAATGCATTAAAGAATACAGTCTCAAAAAAAACCAAAACACAAACAAACCCAAAGAAACCCAAAATAGACAGAGAAATTGTGTCTGCTTTGTGGATTTCTCTCAACAGAGAAATTGTCTTCTGCTTTATAAAAACCTGAAACACCTCTACTTTCACTTGCTATCCAAACTGTCTACTACACAATTAATGTTACCTTCTACTTGGAAAGACTTCTCTGTTGTGTTAAACAGAACAAAAGTGACTGTCAGGGCAATGTTACTACCAGTGCTAATCTTAGCATCAAGTCACATCAGCAAGACTCCCACCTAGTTCTACGGACTGCAGCAGCATGCAGCTGCTGTCACCACTGCCACCAACACACCACAACAGCTTCTGAAGCGTTCACGTTTGCTTCTTCCCCCAGTGAGGCAGGTTTAATTGCAGTCCTTTAACAAACTTAGAGATTATGATGGTGAGAGGCACTAGAAAACATCATTCAATGGACTTCCTAACCGAGAGTTTGCACTGGCTGGTAGTTCTTCCCATTGGATTGTTTTTGATGTTTCTGAAGCTAAGTGTGATCTCTTTCAACTGTAATCTGAAGGAATCCAGCTCTAAACACAGGTAAATTTTCCAAATGTATGGTAAGAAACAGACAGTGGTTTTGAGACTGAAATTGTGCCCCAGTGTTATACTCTGCACAGTCAAAATGGCAGAGATACAGCATCTGTGTCCCAGTCACTCCTAAGAGAAAAGCACATGCTTCCTAGAGGAACAAAATCCTGTTTCTATTCATTCTCTGAAAGTCAGTTCTTTCTGGAGTGGCTATCACCACAAACAAGATTTCTACATTGTATTTTGTTTTCAGCGTGAGTAATTAGGTGTTTTGCAAGTGTAATTTAAAACAGGTTCTGTCCCCAAACTTAAGTCATAGTTCTACTGAGCATGTATTTACCCTTATTAAAGGAAAACAAAGATGGGAAAGAGAACAACAAATGAAAGAGTAGTGCAACAGTGCCATTGACAGAGATTGAAAATAATTTTTAAAATCACAGTAAAGATACAAAACAGCATGATATGAGTGCAAGGAGAGGCATGCAAATTGCCTTCAATATTAAGAAAAACAAAATGACATTCACTACAAAAACAAAACAATAGATTTATAGCAAAACTAAAACTCTAGCTGAAATATAGCTTAGAATGAAACTAAAGTTGCCAGGCATAGAGAAATAGTGCTGTCACACACAAACAACACTGACATCTCTTTCAACATCCGTGGATGTAACTTAAATTCTAAATCTTTAAATGGGCAATTAAAACCTGACACAAATATTTTGGAGTTTTTTACTATTACAGCTCTTGAGTCAAAGAATCCTTATCTGTCTTTAAAACAAGAGAGCCTGTGTGGGATCAATGTGCAGTGAAGCATAGATGAAGTCTGTGTTTTCTCCAACTCCAATAGTTTTGAACATACTAAAAGAACAATTCTCTGGTAGTAAAGTAAAAAAAAAGTGTGGTTTGATACAACGAAAGCAGCACTTGGGTAGTTAATAACTGTTGCCAATTCTGCTTATAATATAATTGCATTGCAAAAGACTATAACTAATTTCTCAGAATTCACAGACCTTGTGACATCCTTTATCTTCCATTTATCAGCATCCTAACACTTGAAAGGAAAGTGAAAATTGTTCACCAAGGGAGCTCTGAGTCATATTTGCCATGAAGTCTGGCCCAAAGCTAAAGCTTTTCTCAGCATCTAATTCAGGCACTTAGCAGACCACATTTACCTCATTCAGATGACCGAGGCAACTCAGTACCCACTATAAGGAAAAATGAGTATGGGCAAAATTCAGTCACTTGAGATGTGAAAGGGTACAAAACAAAATCTTCAGTGCAACTCTAAAGCAGATACGTGACATCACCTTCAGTCCTACAAAATTTGTGGAAAAACAGATGACTGAATTTTTCTCAAAAAAGCCCCAAAACAAACTAAAAGCTAGAGACTGTAACCAAAGCAAAAAGAAAAGGCAAGTGGCCCAACAGCTAACATTGTCTCATTTCAGCTTTGGGCTGAGATCAAGTGTGCAGACTCAGTCAAAAACTTTGTGAAGAAGAAGAGTTCTGCCCATGGTCAGTTATGCCCTGCTGTTATAATACTGAAAATAAAATTCCACTGAGTCAGTCGTTCTTACAAACATATTCCACTCCTGAAAAAGCCCTTACAGTTAGAGACTATGTATAATATCATGGATACCCTGCTTGTAATGTTGATGGCAGTGTCAGACTGGCTCCTTCTTTGATTCCTTCTTTCCACATTTGTCCCATAGTCCGTGGTCGGGAGACATTTGTCAGCCATATCATTCTGGGACTTGGAGATTTCTGAAGTGAAAATAGAGAAACCACAATAACAAACATTGAAACCAATCCTGCAGCTTTATAGGCGAATTCTGCAGCTTTCAAACTTTCATCCTGCAGTTTTAGTAAAACTAAGAACCAGAGAGGAATGCAAGTGCTTGTGCCATTTTGTATAATTGTGTTTTGCCTGCTTAAATCTTCCCTGCCATTTCAACTGGAAATTATACTCCTTGATTCCTATCATTATAGGATTTGTTGTATGTGCTCAAATACAGCTTCCTTGCAGAAGGAGCTACTACAATATTTAGACATTTTCCAAAATACAGATGAAAGGAGAGATATTACATACTCTGGTCCCAAACCATGTATTATTTTAGGAACATGAGTAGTCCTCACTGACTTCAATAACATTATTTGTATGGATAAGTTTATGTCCATAGTTAATTACCTTATTGAATTAGCACTTCAGTAACGTCTAGTTTATTGTCAAATAAATCTACAGAACAATTAGACATTTAGTGCACCACCTTGTACTTCTTATTCCTCAGGGTACAGTCAGAACTTCATTTAAAGGGAAGGGCAGCACTCATCCATGATTGCTGAAGTTTAAAACCAGCAGGCTTAGCAGCAGACACTTTGTTGTAAATCCCAGATAGTTTCTCATGAAGAATTAATAACTTGTAAGTGGTGCATGAAATAGCTATCATATGTTTAATTCATACAGAAGAAATAAATATTACTCTTACAACATGAGCCTCTGTGGAAGAACCTCAGACAGCAGCCAATAAGTCATTATGATATTCAAAAACAAATGCACTCTTAAGTGTGATTTTAAAAGCCATTTTGGGTTAGTTTTGTTCCTAGCAGCAATCAGTCCTCAGATGTTTACTGTACTCTGCATACTCCATTAAGGCATCATGTGATATGTTCATAGGCAGGCTCAATTGAGTCATCTCTGACTGCAAATGAACCCATCTTTTAAAAATACACAGTGAAATCAGAGATCATAAAAGAGACTGGAATGAGAGATCTAATGGAGGAGACGCAATCTGAGTAGCTTGACCAGTTGTAGAAGCAGACACACAAGCTTGTCTCACACTCTCTTAAAATGAAAAGATTACAGGACAGACCACTGTGAGGAAAACACAAGACTGTTCAATTATCTTACCTATTCCTCCTTTAGCTTTTTTACCCAAATGGTCAGTGAAACAGACACTATCACTACTGCCAAAGCCAGTTTTGCACTGGAAATAAAACTACAGCAGCAACTCATTTTACATTCACCAAATGGCAACGACTGGATTGCAATCTTCTGTTACTGCCAAACCCTGCAGGAACAGGAGGTAACAGCATAAAGGGCAGACTGTACAATGGCAGCATCGTGCTAATCCTTTGCTCCCACTGCTCTCAGACACACAGACATAGGCTTCAATGATAGAACCAGAGGCCTAACAAGGTTCTCCAGGTTTATTTACTGCGCTACACAAGAGCTGGGTGCATAAAATACCTCTGCAAATGAAGACACTTTTACAGAAATGAGAGATAATTTTGGACAACTTTGGACACTCACGACCAAAAGCATTTATCAGCACACTAGCAGGTTTCATTAAGAGGCTATACTGTCTTAAGTCAAGAAACCAAAATCTTTCTCTGTAGGAGACTTCCTATGCTTTTTAATTGACTTCAGTGATTGCAACAGCCTGTTATTTTCTCACAAATTAAAAGGTTCTGCTGTAACTGGGGATGATAGCGCCTGTGTAGAGATTGACACAGAGGTGAGCTGAGCTTAGCTAACAACTTGCTCCATAGTTCTCTGCAACAACTACTCTATCCTCAGTCTCGTTCCTGTCCACATGGCCCAGCACCTTCTGTTTTATAGGCTTCCACAAATATACCATGCCTTGAGGCTAAATCGGCAGAAAAGTACCTCTGTGTTTTGTCTGGATTAATGTTCTGCCCTTTTAATTAGCTAGCATTAGTTTCTAGAGGGATCCAGAAACACTGGTGTTAATCCCAGTTAATTTTGGCAGCATAAGGCATAATGGCAGCATAAGGCCTGACACAGAGGGAGAAGAAAGATGTGGGAGTAGGACCTTCCTCTTGGTAGCAGTGAACTATTAAATCAACATATTGCAGTTCTGGCAGTCTTCACCAGTGGGATACATCCAGGCTTCAAACAAACAGAAAGCAGAATAAATTATTTTGCATCCAGTTCTGTGCTGCCCCAGAGATCTGCTTCCAGTAACGAAGTATCCTACAGCACTCTGCACTACACTTCTGTTCAGGAGAGCCAGCCATTTATCTCTACTTAGCATTACTGTGTGTCCACACAAACACAACACAAAATTTGTGTAGTTGAAACAGAACAGTCCTTTAGGATGGGTAGAAGAAGTCAGAGGAAAGAGCTAAGGCTGGAGTTAAGGAGAAGGCAGAAACGCAGAAGTCCACTAAAGCCCCATTTATTCAGAACTCATCTCACATTTGGCATTGTCTAAGGTGAAGTTAGTAAGAAAACACTTCAGTTCCTTCAAATATATGCAAATCGGCAGGACCCTGTAATCTTCAGAAGCCTCAGAAGTTGTTTTCCTCTGGTCACTGACACCTTCAATTTGTTCTTCACAAAGGCCGGCTGTCCTTAGTGCAGTTAGCCTTGGAGGTGCACGCACAGCCTGCACCTTAAAGAACAGCCTGCAGCCTGAGTGAAGCAGAAGTATCAGAATGGAAAAAGAGTTGTTAGACCTGGCTGGCTCTCAGGAGTATGTGCTGGAAAAAACCACACAACTAGACATACTGAGGAAGTGGAAGGAAGTCCTACTGAATGCAAATATTAAGCTGTACTTCCATGACATGATAGTGTCATTGCTAGGGTCAGTTGTGGCTCAGTACGATGGATAACACGAAGATCAGTACAGTGAGAGGTGGTTATTTCCTCTGTGCTAACATCAGTTACATATACCACATCAGAACACCCAGTAAACTTAAACCCAACATCATACAGTCTTTAATACATTTATGAAAAAGGCATTTTGCACTGGCTTGATAAATAACTAGCAAAGTACTGAAGGAAAATTAGACTTGCTGTACTATTTTTGAGGTTGGCTCAGTTTTGGCATTAGTCATTTCATCCTTTCCTCAATACCCTTTTTCATAACTATTTCTTTGGCCAGCTTCTTGGCCAAAGCAATGGAAGGTACTTACTTTTTATATGCGTTGTGAGAGACAAAAACAAGTTCTCCACAGATTTATTAAAACCTTTAGACTGTCCAAGCTCCTGTAAATGGGAGATGCCAAGAGTAAGAAAACACAAAATACTTGCTGTCTCAAAGTTCCCGTGAACATTTATCTACAGACCACATAACAACCAGATGATACAGCTGCTGCGTTTTGCTCACTTCTGTAGACCAATTATTTGAGGACATACGGTTGAAAACTGTGATACTAACGTATGACAGTGCAAAATAATCCCTTCAGTTCTACACTCTTTGATACCTAAGTGGAACTCCTTGTAGGGAGATCACTCAATTTTATAAATACAACTAATTACATCATTGATTTATTGCAATACATTTATAGTCCAACCTATTACAGGTGGTCCTGTGCCTCTGAATCAAACTCTAGGAAAGCATGTACAAGGCCATTTATAGAATTGCTGTGGGCTTCAAAAACAGGGTCTTGACACGGACCAAAATGATCCAAAATATTAGTTCAGTTAGATTTTGATGAGATTTCAGCCATGTTCTGCTACATTGTCCACAAGACAATGCAAAAGCAATCATCAAATTAACTAATCACTGTGACTGTCAAATATCATAAGATCATAGGATCCTTCAGGCTGGAGGGAAGCGCAGGAGATGTCAGTTCAGCCCGCCTGTACTGAGGCACCAATCTGGTCCAGTAATCTAGTGCCAAGCAAAGAGCTTAATTGTTTCCCTCAGAAACTGAAAAGAACCTTCATGACATCCTCTGACCTTTCTCTCTCACTACAAATGCCGAATAAAACAAATGATGAGGGAACCTAAGGCAGCATTTATATTGCAACAGGACGCTATAGCAGTTGCTGTTTGTGGCGCTCCTGTGGCTAGCCTGAATGACACCCTCAGAGGTGTGTGTCTGCATATATTTTGCAAATACGTACATTTACTGTAAAGTTGCTTCCTGCTGGGGCTTTTGTGAAAGGAGGTGGAGTTGGAGGTACCACAGAAATTTTACTAGAAGTTTAAGAGACAAGAAACAGTACAACAATTAATATATTATGCTAATAGATGGATAAATAAATGGCATTCATGCAGAGTATCTTTAGTATCTGCCTTTCCTGCAGTCTAAAGACCTGGGTTGAGATCCTGTGTCTACAAGGGTTGCAGAACTATCTGTTTTTAAGAATTAGGGATATCCTCCTGTCTTCTTAATCTTGGGCTGCTCTAGGCAGAATGATTAATTTAAAACAATCAGAACAAACTACCCAGTCTTGTATGTAGTTGGCAGAATTGCGACCTGTGCCTTGCATTAGAACACAATTCCTGTGTAACACCCCCCATCTCTCTTTCAGATATGTTTTCAGAAAACAGTCATCTTTATTTACAATACTAAAATGATCCTTCCTTGATTTGGCCTAGAGATGCTAGAGCCTCATTACAGCATTCCAGCCTTTTAATTTGTTGTTAAAAAGCCCCAGTCTGTGAAAAAAGAAAAGTTCTGTTATCTGACTGATTCTGTTACCACAGCACAGGGATGCACCCTTAAGGCCACCAGAGAACTTTATCTGTCATTCTGTTTTGCCACATCTAGGTAAAAGGAAGCCTTTATGCAGCCCTGGTCAGTATCATATCTAGCTGACTACAAAAGTCTGGCTTAAGCAGTTATGCCTCACCAAATAATTACCACAAAATTAAGGCCATCTCTTTGTACCTTGTTAATGGAAAAGAGTTTCTTTTATACAATATATTCTAAATAGACTATTTCATTATGTACCACTTGAAATATAATGAAAACTTAAGTGATAACTTAAATATAGCCATGCTTATTCCTTGCTTTAAGTTTTGTATGTGGACACATCTTCCTGACTATGCAGCTATTATTATATTTATTCTAAAGCTGTCAAATCAGCAATGTCTCCCACCAAGCATCTAATGTAATGGCTCTATTCCTATTATACCTAGTAAATAATTTTCTTCTCTGATAATTTAAAAGTCAGGTTTATATATGAAAGGAGTGGTGTAAACAGCTACGCAAAAAATACAGCAGATACAACAAAAACAGCACACATGCCTTCATTTCACATAAGATGCTATTACTTTACACACTCTTTTGTACTTAAGACCCCCTCAGTGGATTGCTGGTGGGTAGAAGTGGCATAGAAATTCTTCTATGCTTTAACCATTTGTACTCCAAAAGTACTGAAACTGTTTCTATAACAAAGAAAGCAAACTGCAGGCTGGCTGGTTTATAGCAAACATCCTATACAAGTTTTCAGTGTCCTAGGTCCATTTGACCTTTGTGAGCCTTACCTCAGTGTCTGATAAGATTTTAAGAGCTTTGCACCAACTGTTTCATGTCCGCCTGTGGAGAATAAAAAACAAATAGTAAACAAATCCCCCAAAGTTCAATTAGCAACAACAGTAGCTACTACCACCTGTACGATACTTCTGCACCTTTCGGGAACTGGCCCAGAAGGTCAAGTACAGGCAAGTCAGCCAAACGTGCTCCCACTAGACATATCATCACCCACACCAAGCAACATGCAAGTTTCTCCTTTATTTCAACTTACATCATGATTTCAACTTCACCTCTCACAGGTGATACATTCATACCTGCTCTTCATAAATGCTGAGGACAATCATGAATGGCTGCTCATAAGTTCATTCTCACCAGTTGTTAAGCATGCTTAGGCTCCTGAGATCCAAGGAGCAGGTAGTGCATGGGCCTGCTGCACTAAAGTACACAACCACAAGCCTCAGACATTATGGAAAGCTTGCAGATGGGCACAAGAGTAGGCACAGGGCCATCCTTGGTATCATAGGAAAAATTTGTTGCACTTTTCCTACTAGAGACCTGAACAATCATGAAAACACATAACTAGCTCACAAGCATGAGCAAACCCCTTTGCTAAGGCCATCCCTGTGGGGAAATAGCAACCATACCATATCTTGCAGGTGAGCAGCCACATGATGCAGAAAATACCAAAGAGCAAGCACTCCATCAGGGGCATAAAATTCAAGTTTGCTTATGAGTGATCTCAAACAGAAAAGGCTAAATACGTGTAACAAATGGCCAACTGAATACTGGGGGTTGTTTTAGTTATTAATTACATGATTTAATTACTAATCCACCTAATGCAGAAAGCAGAATGTGATCCATGCTTTTCTGGAGATGTCATTATTTATAACATATTACTTACATAAAAGTGGCAGACTTTCATGACGGTAGAAATATCATCAAATTAATAGAGTCACAGAATTGTTTGTGTTAGAAAAGACCTTCAAGTTCATCAAGTTCAACTATTAACCTAACGATATCAAGCCCACCACTAAAGCATGTGCCTAAGCTTCTCATATTTTAAATGTGTCCAAGGATGACAATCCAACCCCCTTCCTGGGCAGCCTGCTCCAAGGCCTGAACATCTGTTCAATGAAGATTTTCCTAATGTCCAACCTAAACTTCCCCTGGTGCAACTTGAGGCCGTTTCCTCTTGCTCAGTCCCTTGCTACTTGTGAGAAGAGACAAACCCCCACCTCTTTATAACCTTCTTTCAAGTAGTTGTTGACTGCAATAAGGCCCCCCCTCAGCCTCCTTTTACTTCCAACAGAGCAGCCCAAACTCCCTCAACTGCTCCTCATAAGGCTTGTTCTCCAGACCCTTCACCAACCTTGTTGCCCTTCTTTGGACCTGCTCCACTCACAGAATCAAAGAATCACAGAATAATCATGGTTGGAAAGGACCTCCTAGATCATCGACTCCAACCATACCCACACCAACAAAGAACCTAAATACCTGAGAGACTGAAGGACACAAATAACCCCCTCCATGCCCGACATACTAGCATGTCATGAAGCACCATATCTGCATGCTTCTTAAATACCGCCAGGGATGGTGACTCAACCACCTCCCTGGGAAGGCCGTTCCAGTGCCTCACCACTCTTTCTGTAAAGAATTTCTTCCTAAGATCTAATCTAAACCTTCCCTGCCTCAACTTCAGACCACGAGGCCTCACAAGTCCCTCAATCTCCTCCTTGTATTGAGGTGCCCAACAACGACCAAAGTACTTGAGGTGTGGCCTCATTTTTGTCAGAACTTAATGCTTTTTTATTAAAAATAATATTTGTATTTTTGATTTGGTGCAACATTAGATTATTCCTTAGATTATTAATTTAATAGTCAGTAAAGGAAATATACCATATTTATGATTTTTTTAATTCTTTAGGCAGAATCCACCAAGATTTATACAAAGTATACTGATATAACTACTTTTTTCTTCCTCTCCAACATGAGAAAACTTTACTGTAACAAGTATTTTTCAGTTAAACTTTCCAGTGACTAACTTGTGTTATATTTTTACACCAAAAGAGGGCACTGTGTCTCCAGGCTTGAAGTTTACTGCTGCGTTTCAAAGTTTGCCATTCTTTTTACTCCTTTAATTGTATCAGCGGGTCTAATCTGAGGAACCAGCTACTCTCTCTGCAGGCTTGTCTCCTGTAGATCCTTAGATCTTTGTGACTTCAATAGTAATACTCTTCAATCAACTAAGCAAAATGCTTCCAGCACCCATAGAGCTCTGATAATGCAAGGTGAGAACTCATTGTACCTGATAAAAGGACAGAATCCGATTCATAACATTTTTCAATGACTGAGAGGGATTGTTAAATTTACCAGCTTCAGACTAGCTGAAAAAGTATGAAGGAAAATTATTAACAGCTGTTATGGGGTACACCTGTGCTTTAAAAGACCAGGCAACTAGTAATTGAAAATTTAAAATCAGCAATTGTGTTAGCTACAATGGAATTAAGTGAAATCTTTCACATTTTAAATGAATTGGTTTAGGAGGAACTGCAGCTCAGTTTCTTAATATGCTACCTGCTAACTTTCATGGTATTCATACTACCCAGATTTTGTCCAATTACATTCTTCCACTTAGAAACTTCTTCCTATCCAAGTTTCCCGAGATATACTCTAGTCCCAATGCCTTCCCTTTTTCAGTACACTTAAACATAGATGTAATGCAGAAACTGGAAATGAAAGTGTAAAAATTAGCTACAGTCTGGCACAAAGTGAAATATGAGGTGGGAAAATGAACTATCTGAAGTGATGCTCAAGGAAAAGATGAAGGAAGTGCTCTCCACCTGCTTAGTAATTTTAAATGCAAACTGAGATGAAAGCCCTTTGACAATTTGTATTCCTCATTGAACAGTACATCCACATCCTCTACAATTTCTGTTAGGGCTTTCTATTTTTAATTGCACTGAAAAGACTGAACATGAGGCAGTAGCATAGCAGGCTGAAATTAATGAAACAGTAAGCATTTAGTTCTCTGCTGATTGATGTCTATACATGTTCTTCATTACTCTGTTACTTCTTTAAGCTTCAGAACTTTCTCTGGGAAAACAACAGAAGTTTTAACTCTGACAAGCAAGACTTTCTTGCACATGAATTTTACCGTTTCTCTATTTATTTCATGTAATTGTATTTTTCTTAGCCTTACATGATCATTAATTTAAATTCATATGGTCTGCAATTTTCCTATTACTTATTTTTAAAAAATGTATTGCTAAATGTGCTCTGCTCATTTGTGTTCATGTTTTTTTTAGTGCATAGTAACTTCTGACAAATCTCTCACCAAGTGGAAGAAACATTAGATACAGTGGCAGGCTATGTTCTGTGCTTCACTTGGATGAAGACAACTCATTACAGTTTATGCTCTGTTCCAGTGATTACCTTCGTATGGATATTTCTTTGCTCTTTCCTCAAAGAACCATTCACCAGCCTTTATTTTCACATCTCTAGAAACCAAGCAAAAGACATTTGAATAAGATTTTCTAAAGTGCATTTCTTCAAATATTTTATAACTATTTAGCAATCCATCCATCTTTCTCGGGAGACTTTGGATTCCAAATTCTCTTTCAAATATCTTACTAGTTTGTAGGACATAGTAATATCTCTATTCCTTACAGATTTTCCGATGCTTATTAAAGGATGAAGTCCCACTGGCCTCAGTGCAGCAATGGCCAAAATTTCTTCTCTACCCAGTAGTTTATTTTCCTCATGTGAAATCTGTCTCTTTGTTACCATTCCTTCAGCCAAACACACTTGAAATTGGCAACAAACAAACCCCACACAGTAAATTCACCTAGGGCTAGCCTCCTTAAGAAAGCAAAATCTATAAACACAGGAGTCATAGCCACCAAAGGCCAGGAAACAAAATCCTCAGGTTTGCTCTTCCACCCTTCATCTTTGTCTTTGTTAAAATAGACAAACCATGGGCAGTGCCTTCGTTTTAGGTATTTCAGACATGTAAAATAGACCTTGGTAAGTACAGATTATTTAAAAAATGCCCTGCATGTGTAAATCGTATTATTTAGTTTCATGTCTAATCATAGATCCTTGTGCTTAATGGAATAAAGAAAATTAGATTAAAATAACTGTGAGAAAGTATAGCTTTAACTTTGGATGGAGATCTATTAATTAAGAAATGTCTGAAATCTCTGGCTGCACTAGATCTTCAAGGGCTCTGCACTGGTAGCACCTCAGTTATCACCAACCTTCTATTTATGTTATTCCCTTTACTTATGGTTTAACCTCCAGTTCTGTACAGGCTCATGTGATAACTATGATAAAGACTGTATCAAGTTAATCAATGGCCAAAAGCATGACAATGAAGCTGAAAAAACCCCTGCTGTTATCAGGTATAATAGCCTAAACTCCTTCAAAACAAATGGCTTTCTAGGCTCCTGGAAGAGAGGATTCCTTTAAAAGAACACTATGCCAACTCTATTCACGTAAGAGATGTCTCTTCCTGGTGAAAACTGTGCCAAAACTTTTTAAATGTTTTATTTTGTAAAAAAGAACATTCATCTACCCTTATCCCTACATATGCTTCCACTGAGGTCTTTAAGTATGTTCATTACTCCCTGTCATGGAGAAAATCTCAGCAGTGATGCTACTGATGCTTTGTTCAGAAAACAGTACTTCAGTAGTAACCTATACTTAAAATGCTCAAAAACCAGCACTTAGGTTTCTTAGCCATCCCATTTTATACTTGCTGGGATAAAAACCAGGTACTAAGTAGCATGCTGTTGCACCCCTGCCCTTCTTGAGATCTGCAGCCATAATGAAAGTCTTGCAAGGGCAACAGAAGTCTGACCAATTTTAATGGAATTTGCATCAAAGTTAAACAAGATTGAATGTGCTCTTTCCTACAAAAGGACTTTCAAAGACTGCTGAACAATTCCTTGTTGCAGTCTGAATTTGGTGCATTTCTTGGCTTGAGGCAGTGGAAAGTTGCTGTGGCAACCTGTGTTCTTCAACTTGGAATTTTGAGAGTTAGGTGTTTTTCCAACTCTGCAAAACCAGTCTGACAGATTTGGAGCATCCTGTTTCCTTCTTCTTCACTCCTCTTTTGTCTTTGTTTGGAGACAGACACATGGAAGTAGGCTAGGCAGGGCAGCCATCATGTCCTGAGAATGTAGTGAATGGAGAAAGTGTGGCACCTTGGAGGTCAATGGAGAAAAGGTTTTGCCTGTAACCCATCGTTTGCTGAAATGGAGTTTTCCCCTCATTTGTGGACTTAGGAACTGGCACATTAGTTGGAGGACTGGCTTGGAAACTCATGGAACAGTCAACCTGACTTTAAAATTGCCACTGATTCCACATTTCCACAAGGAAAACAAACTAAGACTCCTCCGTTTGGGAGGATAGAGATAGCAGCTTGGCCCAGTTATGTAAAAATATGTGACTAATCTGTCAATGTCTTTGTGTGTGAGTCTGTATGTGGGGTGAATTAAATGTGTCCTGTTATTCTTCCCCAAATTAAGTTAGTTTCTTGATTTTGCCTGCAATTTATAAGTGGTTTTTAAACCCTCCCTATTTTTTTTTTTACCCATTAGCACATTAAGCAAATTAATTGGTGAATTTTGTAATATATATATTATATTTTATAAAATGTATAATGTAATTTCTTTACATTAGCGAGACAAAAAAAAAAGTAATGACTTCAAGGAAAAGTAAAAATGTCCTAATTCATTTAAATAATACTTTCTTGTTTCACCACTAAATATCTGAACAAGGTTATGAAATAATTAGGGGTACGTAGCACTGTACAAGGCAGCTTAACCTACACTCTGCAGGGGATTTCCACTGAGGTTACCAAATAACTGGAAAGCAATTTAAAAGAAGAGGAAGTGCGGGGAGGTCTCTAGAGTAGGATATGGAAAGCTAATTTTTTAGCTTTTCCTTTTAGTACATACAGCATGAAGCAGAGATTTAAACATATGCACGAACATCTACTACTGGATTGAGCTGATCTGCAGTTTTATGCATAAATTGTAAAAAAAAAAGGGGACTCAGAGAAAATCTTTTTAATCTTTTCCAAACTATAGAAAATTACTTCAGTATAGTAACAGTAATTCACTTAAGAACAATACCTTGCCTTAGACAATTTCTCAGACAGTACTTAAATCTCATTTGTGTATCTTAAGAGGGAGTGAAGCAGTGCATTAATCTCATGTTCACATGAAGTGAAATTTCATCCAAATCCTCACCCTTTGTACAGGTACATAAATCGTCCAGTACAACTGTTGATTCATTTCCAGAACTATCATTCCTCACCTGCATAATGTTACTTTTCGTCTGAAGGTGGAAATACAGCTAAACCAACTAGTTTAGAAAGATTCTGATTAATGTAATACACCATGATGGAGTATTATGATGTAAAAATTGTATGACTACAGTAAAAAATTGTACAGAATGGTTACTAGAAAGGAAAACCAAGATCATACAGTAAATGAAAAAAGCCAATTAATTCAAAGTAAAATAATTTCAATTTATGACCAAAATTAAACAACATGTGACAATTCTATTACAGCTTTCTGATTTTTAAATTCATATCAGACATGACTTCAGATTATTCATCAATCCACATTCCTCACTCCTGTAGTATGAGGCCAAAAAGGAAGTTGCCAAGGATTTGGCTCTACTATCCCAAAATAAAGCACCTTCAGCAGCTTGCTAAAGAGGCACTTGTTCATCATTCAAGAGAACGAGTTCTACCTACAGTTCAAAACCTAATGACTTGCTTATGCTTTGCTATTATCACCTTTTTTTACTGTACCTCTGCCCTATCTTGAGGATCCCAATTGCTGCCTACATAGAGGAAGGGAAATCTGTGTGAAGTGTTACCACTAATTCCCATCATTGCTACCAGGACTTCATCCAACGTTTTCATTCTGCTGGAGGCTTTGTTTAAAGCAACAGTTTCTCACAAAAGCAGTGTGTATCCACTGAATAATGCAAACCAGTAGCATTTCTTACCCATGAGCATAGCAAATGGTGCATTTCCATAGGTAGGGATTCAGGCAGACACGGCACTCAGAGCATACTCGATGGCTGCACCCATTGCATACTGCACCTCTGTTCATCAATAATCCAAGCAATTTCTGACAGCGAGCACAAGTTCTTGCCTGATATTCATGGTTTACGTTTCTTGCCCCTTTCCAGCGAAGCTGCTGTAGCTGCAGTTTCAGTTTCCTAATCCCCCAGGTTAAAAACAAAATAAGAATTAAAAAAATTAAAACATTAAATAGACCAAAATCCCCATGTAAGTTAGTAGCTAATACCTTTGTTGTGCATTATCATTACTGGTGGGAAATAGACCCTCAAGTTTGATCTCAGTTGAGCACTGTCTAAAAGTACCTAAACACATTGTCTTTGCACTGTGACTGTATGTGCACTCACAACTGCAGATATAGGAGAACAGTCTAGAATAAATAGTGTTCTGTTCATGTCAGTCACACTCAGGACAGGGAACAAAATTTTGCAAGCATATAAAACCTGAGGCTAAAAGATGCTTCCTTTTATTTAATGACTTTTAATTCATATTTATCCAAAAATCAAATCTTCTGTCAAGTAAAAATAATCTTACTCTATAATCTGATGGTTAAATAAAACCCGTATCAGACAAAATATCAAAACCTCTCCCCTTCATTAACGTTGCTTCCACTGCATGTACCAATAATCCAGATCTATTTTTAATTGATAGCTGCTTTATCAAAGTAGAAAGGGATTTTCTAACCAATCCAGATGTTCTTTATAACCCTTTACTAAGTTTTCCCCAAGAATAAAATGGCATTTGCTAAATAGAAGTGGAGAATAAATGCATAAAATAATAATAAATAAATAAAAACAGGAATACATTTGAAAAAACAAAGAAGAGTACCTCTAAGTAAAAATTAACAGAAAAACAGGAACAAGGGAATGGCAGGTACCTTATTCTTTCTTCCTCCATTTTTCTCACCATCTGATCACGGTACAGGACCTCCAGAACTGCCTCTCGTTCCGCTTCCTTAAGGAAGTTCAAATTAAACTCACAGGCCATTTTCCCCAAATTTATTTTGTGGGTTGCTGCCCTAAGGCTCTTCTACATTCAGAGCAATGGATAGTACTTCGTGGAGCACAAAGTGGTCTGAGTGTTTACTAAATGCCTGTGCTCTTACTGGCTCTCTGGTACAATTCACTGCATCATACCCTTGAAGAGGACAATAACCATATCTGTCTTCACACAAGTCGACACTCAAGATTGCAGCAGTATTGTATTTTTCATGTGCTCTTTTCTCAAAAGAGATAAGAGCTTACAACAAGATCTTAGGGCTTTAACTGTCACCAGGTGGAGGGAAAATTCACCAAGAGACAGTGTAGAGGAGGGAGAGGAATGTTTTTCTTTTTCATTTGGTCTGGTAGATTTGTGATTTCCAGGCCTAGAAAACAAAAAAGACATTTCAAATAGTATATCAAGACCACATTTTGCTCTGCTCTGACCTTTCATGTAATAATTCTGATACAAGAGATATTTTAAGACAGCTGTGTTCCTCTGTCTCATCATATTGTCCTTGAACGCTTAGCCATGTGTCTTCACATTCTTTTCTACAGTCAACATCAAACAACTAATAAGGAAGCTTGAGTTAATTTTGAACAGAGGCCTAAAGGCTCCATGACTGGAAAACTCTTACTAATTGAGACCAAAATGGCCCTTTCTAATCTTATTTTACTGTATAGACCTAACATCAGAAGACTAACAGAAAAGAGGGAAAGAACCCCTCTGAGAGTCACTTCTATCAATAATTTATGTCTGTTAAATCTAGATAGGTAGTTTCCTATTCATAGTGCCATTATCTTTGCTAGTACACACAAAAACTAAAGAATTAATATATATTATTTTCATCTCAGTGCACTAACAATTCTGGCCCCGATCTGATGTTGTTAATGTACAAATATATGTGAATTATAAAATTAAGACAAAATCACAACTGCATTATAGATACATATTCTGTGACCTTCACTTCTGTGTAACTCACTAAAATAAAAAAGAATTCTAATATAGTTCACAGGAGAGTAGAAAAAGAAAAGTATTATTCAATCTATTTCAGCTCACACAATGTATTTAGTTTGAATACGATTGTTTAGTGTTTATTACAAGGAAGCAAGGGAGTTCCACTTGTGGTAAACCAGACATTAATTATATGTATATAAAAGCCAATTAATGGTTTAATATCTAATCTGATTTAAATATTCAGTCAGGCTCTATGCAGAGGTCTGCATGGTGGGAAAAAGCAGTAAAGCTTTTCCAAAACAGTTGCTGATGCTTCAGTGATGGACCTCAGCTGAGAATCTGCCAGACTCTTTGCATTGCTGAATCTTTATTTTAAAATATTAAGTTTAAAACAAACTAAATCCAAAAACTTCAAATATACAGTGCCATTGTATTTGTGTCGCATGCAGCTTTCCTCAGTTAAATTTCTTGATTTCCCACAAATATGTAGGAGGTGATGATTTGTAAGCAGTATGCATTCCTTCCTTCTACATTTTTTCGTGAAATCCTTCAACAAGACAACAAAAGGACAAAGACTTTCAACAGAAGCAGTATTAACGAGACAAACTTTAAAAAAAGAGATTGGTTTCCTGTGGAAACTAAAGGCACAGAGATAGGCATAATCGTATTTAATTTCCTTACCAACTGCGGTGTCACAGGAAGTTACTCAGTTGAAACATAAAAAGCCTGACCAATTTTTTAGCATGATATGTAACATATTGAAAGGCTCCTGCATCCCTCACTTGCTGTCATCTGTTGCGTCAAGAATATCTCCCGGATTGATGAACATGTTCAGAGCCCTCGACTCCATTTAAGTTAGTGTAGACTAGAACCTCTGGCAATCTATGGGGCACTCAAGCACTCACTGCAATGTAAATTACAGTTTCTGTGTACTACTAGAATTTCCAAAGGCTAGCACATCAACAATATCATCAACAACTCCTGCTGAAGCACCAGTAAAATTTGCTAGCAAATTTGTGATACTTGTAATAGTCCTAGTGATCTTAAAAAAGTCTGTTGTAAAGAGCTATTAAGAACTTGCCACAGTAAAACAGTCACTAACCTGCTGTTAACAAACACAGAAACAGTTGCTATTTGGGATCTTCTGCAAATTCTTTTTAAAAAAACCTCTCTCTCTTCTTTACAGAAAGCAAAAAGTGTTGTTTTCAGAAATGACACTCCATGACAGGAAAAAAGGTCTTAAAATTCTTTGCAGATGACCTCCTTTCATGTTGCCCACTGAATCCAGCCTAGCTAACTCACACAGTCAGCTAACCTCAAAGCCAAGCATCTTCTATACGAAACCAAAAGTAACAGCAACGTTTTAAGTAAATACTGTGCCACTTCTCTGTTTGCAGAAATCAAGCTTCCCTAGCACATTTTGTTCCAATGTTATTGTCAATAATTCAGTATCAGGCACATTGCAGACAGATCAGTAGCTTTTTGAAATAATCACTTGAAGTCTCAAAGACATCGTAAAGGAGATAGATGACCAATGAGGTTACTCCTTAGTAAAGGAAGATGTACACACAGTGCAATTATGTGAAAGTAGTTTCTAGCAGGCTAAAATAATGTGTAGCTACATAACTACAGACCAATCAAAAGGCCTACCTAAGACAAGACAGCTTATTTTGTAAGTCTTCGAGCTTCCTCTCAAAGCAGTTTTGAATGTAATGTAATATTGATCTCCTTTCAGATCTTTAAACGTTAGCAAAATAATGACAAGTTAATAAGTATAAATAAAGCAATCTTTCAAAGGCACAGCCTTGACTGACCTGAGAGGACTGGATTACTACATCCATTAACACAGAAGATGAATGTAATACCTCTGTAGCTAGGATACAGATTAAGAAGGTTCAGGGTAAAAATTATCACCGAATCTACTGGAATTTGTGGCTATTTTCCGTTGCGCAGAAGCCAATGAACTACATTGATTCTTAGATAAGAAAACAGTTGTTATTCTGTAGTACCTGGCTGCAATATTTTAAATAGTTTTTATGTCTTTGCATACACATAATTGATAATGTTTTACCAAAGTTACTCCTTGTGATTTTAACAACATTCCACTCCAGTACTTGAAGTAAGACATTACCAACAAGAACCCACTATAAACACTTAAGTTCCATTTGTGGTCTTTCCATGAAGTCTTTGCAATTTGGAAAAGTAAGTAAAAAGCACCCCCCTCAGCAGCATCCTATAGAATAGATTGAAACCTTATCCTTACCTTTTTTTTTCCCCAAAAGCTGACAAAGAAAGGTGTGTGGAAGTAAACTGCTTTTAAGAATTGAGCAGCATTTGTTATTCTTTTATCTTTTCTTGAAGAAAACTGGTAGCTGTTCTCCACCCCTTCTCCTTCACCAAAATTAGACTGAGGAGAATCCTCAAAACAGCTGGAAGCAAACACACTCAAAGAAGAACCCGAGTGTTACAGCAGCTTTTGCCAGGTCTCTGGTTTCTTACCAACAACAGCAACTAGCAGAGAAATATTTTCTAACATTGAAAAAAGACTCAGCATAAGTGACTATAAAAGCTGACTGATACAATCGAAATATGCTCAGTTCTCAGGCCACACACAGGAAGAGAAGTGGTTTTGAGTTCTACATAATTTCTTTTTCTGATACTGCAGATGTGAAAATGGTACTAACCTCACTGTCCCCAGGACTCACGCAGAAACTTTGCTTATATCACAAGCAGTTATTTTCTGCAGACAGATTAGCTTTCAGATCTGAATGATAATGTAATTAACATTGATAAAATAATTATTTAGTGTATCTGCAAAACAAAGAAAAAATATTGTACCTTACAACTGTAAATTTAATCTGAACATCAAAGCTACATACTCCTCTTGTAATGTTTACTGGCAAAGGAATGATCCTGTCCCAAGAGAGGGGTGTTTACCCAGTGCGAGATGTCACTAAACACAGCAAGTGTATTTCCTTTTATAAAATATTTGCAGATATGGGCACCTTGAAGTCATTATTCAAAAAGTTGTGCACCTAAGCACAGAAATTCCAAGTAATGGCACATACTTACGCAACAGATTCTGCCTGTCTAATGCATATTCATAGTTATACTGCCTACATGGGCTGAAATGTTTCGTGCTTGGATTTAAAAGGACTGCGCAATGAATTCCAAGTGCATGCTCAGTAAGTAAAGCTTGAGACCTGGACCCACCCTTGAGGTGGGTCCCCTAAGGAAGGAGGAGTATCAATTAGATGGTAATGGAGTTGTAATGAGCAAAGCTCATACAAAGTTTGAGCACAGTTAATTAATCTACTAGCTTTGCCAAATTTTCAGCTGTGGATAAGTGAAGATTTCTGCATTCTAAGGCTCAGTTTTAATGACTGTCTCATTCCATTTCACTTTGTCACCTTTTTATTGTTCCTTATCTCTTTCTGAATTCTTTTACTTCATCAAAGCTATGGATTTTCTGAGGACATCAATACTGCCAAAGGACTTGTTGTTCTGCACAGCAGGTTGATATAAAAATTGTCTCAAGTGGAAAAGTGTGGTTGAAAACTTGGGGAAAAAAACATAGTGCTTACTTTCATTTGTTTAAGAAAAAGAAATGAAGGAACTGAGAGGGTGTTTTGTGTTAAACTGAGCTCTGCAGTAGCCCGTGGAGTGCTGTGGGCTAGCTTGGGTGAAGGGGGTCTAGTTGAGTAGAGGAGGTGGGAAGGAGATGAGAAATGCTGAGTGAGGATTCTTGGTGGAGCAAGAGATGAGGGGACAAAGCAGGGAGACGAGGTGCCAGGGTAAGGGGGAACAGAGCTGGTGCTGGAGCCATTCCCCGAAGGGGCAGCATGACAGCCCTGTACTCGGATCTGTGGAGCCCTTTGTCCCCTTGTGTGTCCAGGAGCAGCTGCAGCTCCCTGTAATCAAGGTTGGGCTGGACGCTTTAGGCAGCCTCCAGGAACGAGCCCTCCCTGGCCCTTGAGTGGGTGCAGGTTGAAGAAACTCTGTGCCAAAAGGCACTGTCTGCCGTCTAGTGCTGACTTTGCTGGGATGACATTGCTGTGGTTGGGCTTGAAGTTGCCCCCTGGGCTCCTGAAGACTTTGATGCTGTTGTGTGCAATCAAGCTTGCTGATACAAAAGTGGGGTGCAGGCTGGAGCCTGGAGTTCCATGGGGTTTTTTGGGAGTGCTGAGCTGACAGGTAGCACCCTGTAAGTAGGGTTATGCATGCCCCCAGAAAAATCTGAGGGAGGTGCTTGGACTGAGCATCCCCTGTAACCAGGAGGGAACCTCTGGCCTCAGCCTTTCAGAGGTGTGGGACCAGGGTGCGTAGGGTTGGGGATGTGCTGCACCCTGTACTTGGGGCTGGACCCCAGCATTTAACCGTGCAGCTCCACTGCCTGGCTGATAAGTCTCGTTCCTGTCCTGCGAAGGAAGGCCGAGCTCTGCGACTCCTTGGGTGTCAATCCACCCGTAACCAGCATTTAAAATAGTTAGATTTCTAGATGGGACGCTTCAGTGTACATCAGTGTGGTTATTTGTGCCTCAGTATCAACCAAAATTGTTACTACTTTTTATCTTTGTCCTACATCAACTACATTTAATAAATCCCCTTTTACATTCACAGAGAGTTGCATAACAACCGCCAGTCTGGTGGAGACAAAGGCAACATGGTGCTGGTGATGTGGGGCTATGAATGTTGTGGTAGATAGGCCTCTTATAGGGCTTCTCCCCTCTTTTCCCCTGTGGTTAAGGCTCTGAGGGAGGGAGAGGATTAAGAGCTCACCTCTGTCTGGCATCTTCAAAGGTGATCAGGCTGAGAAGTGGTGTGGAGGAGCTGCCCCTCTCTGTGGCTAGCTGCCAGGAACTGGAATAAGCTGGTTCTGGCTTTTGGCATTTAAGCCCTCAGAGAAAGAGAGGAGGGCTTCAGTTTTGCCCCCACCAAAGGGGGTTGCAGGTGTGGGTGATCAGTGGCTTATCTCTTCAGCCCTCTGCCAGGAGCCGGGATGACCTGACTCTGGTCACAGCCCAAGGGTTCTGCTCTCTGGGCATTCAAGCTCTCAGGGAAAAGAGGGCCATAGTTGACCCTGTAGCAGAGCTGCAGCCAGGCTTAGGCTTCTTCTGTGTTCCACCCTTCAGTGGCAGGTAGGCTGAAAGCCATGACTCTCCCACCCCAACCCTACCTCCCCCCGGGGAGGGGATCAGTGGGAAGGTGTCTTCCAGAGCAGCTTATTCCCTTTGGTAGACTCTGTCCACCAATCACCTGCACAGTCAGGACACTGATGCAGAGGGTCTGCTGTGATATATGTTTCTCATAGGTTACATTCTGTGTCTGTAGAGCTGTGTGCACACCTGTTGGCCGTGTAGACTTCCAGTTAATTTGTATCTCTGGTTTCATTCTTAAGGCTTGTTACAGCTGCAATACGTGAAGAATTTGCATCCTGATCATTTAACTGATGGATAGTCAGATGCAGAAAGATTTTCAGTAGGAAACTTTAAGGAGGTAAGGAGTTTTCTGCAGATACTGAACAACTTGTTTCCTTCTTTGTAAAAGTATTATTTTTCTTACCACTTTATATGACCTGGATCTAAAACATTGTGAAGCGAGTGAGGTTCACAAATACATCACAACACACAGTGTAACTGTTCAGAAAAATCATCTGAACTTTTTCCAAATGTTTGAAATTTGACAGGAAGGGAGGAAAGAACAGTTTGCATTAGAAATTTCTTTATAGGGGGAGAATAGCTGGGGCTTCTTCCAAGTTTTTTCCTAGTTTTTAATTTGCTTCTGACTTGATTAGTGGTTCTACTTCCTTGGCAAACTAATAAAAAGGGGAAAAATGTATTTTTTCACAGCATTTGTTTTTCCTCCGGCATTTTAGGTCAACAGCTGCACCTAGTTCTTTCATAAAGCTTGATCTAAGGCGAAAATACACTCTAAACAAAAGTCATATCATAAAGGGCTGTTCTCTTGTTTTTTAACTCCAGTAATTTAACTGGAATTCATCCTTCAATTCTACTTAGATAATTTTTTTTCCAATCATTGTCAACACCAATACTTAGGATTTGTTGTGTCACAATCCTATATGCCTGTTTCTGCATGCCTTATTTCCCATAAGCTGCTGAATCAAACTTCAGTATCTGTGAATGATCCTTGGCATAAAATCCTTTGGTTTCTCGTGAGTGTCTCTGTTTGTTTGTTCTAGTTTGCTCTTTTTTGAAAGTGCACAGGGAAACAGTTTGGAGTGTTCCCCAGCCAAAGGCAGTAGGCCAAAGTTGGATGATCTTTACATATTTGAGAAACCTATCTTTGTGTTTAGCTTTTAAAATGTCAGCCAACAGTGGAAAAACAAAAGCCACACCAGTCTGTTATACTGGGAAGTTTTTAATTTTTTTAAAAAGCCTGTGTCTTACAGTAATGAGTTTACAGCTTTTGAATACTTTGTGTTGATTTTTTGAGTTTAATGAGTGCCTTTAGAATGGTTCATCAGCCAAGTATTTAATTGTGTGGAAAAGCAGTTGATATCTCTTACTCTGAGATCATCATCCTTCTACTATTTCTAGTCCTTACAATGACTTTGACAGTGAGACAGTCTAACAAAATAAGTTTTATGATGGCACTTTATTGGATACCTCAAGAACAGCTGAATAAAAAAACAAGTGGTGTACACCTGGGATTATTACACTACAAGTATTCATTTTGCATCTCATTCTTTCCTATGAAAGAAACACTAACTAGGCACACATGTGGTTTTAAAGCTTGGAGGACTGTGATGAGGTCTTTCTTTTCACAATCCCAATCTTTAACTTTCAAGTATGGACATTGCATTCAAACATTGTAGATGGAGATGTTGGGACCACGGATTCTGTTTAAAAGCATTGCTATGAGTAGTTACCTTGATTTCATTTTAACTTGATAAACTATTAAAATCTAATGGAAACTGAGACAGAAACATTTATAAATAATATTATATTCAGTATTTGTAAATGGTGGAAAAGGAACTTCTACTAAAAATACTGGTAAAAATGGCCAGTGTTCCACTACAAACTACTACTCAGAGGCAGAATAATTTAAAAGTACTTCAAGAAGATTTGGAAGCCTTGTTTTACGTCTCAATAAATTTTCATTTAATGTGATTTTATTCTATAATAGGAACTATATGACCAGGCTTGATGTTCATTAGCCTTACGCAGTAAGCCCCTTGGAGAAGGGGCTTGTAGGTTATGTCTGACACTGAAATTTGCGAAGAACTTTCAGCTTTAGAAAATGAGGCCTGAATGTTCAACAGAACTTAATTTTCATTTTAGTTTTCATTCTCTGCTACACTTGAGTGTACAGAAGCATCAACAGTATGTGCTACAATAATATGCTCCCAGTCGCAATCAAACCAGATGATTACCAATATGTGAATATGCTGAAGTGTGATTTGAAGATACTCTAATTTCCTTAGTCTGTCTACATACATTAAATTATCTAACAGGGTTTTTTGTAGGTGGGTGAATACAGAATGACAACTTGAGCAGTTTAAATCCTTCTTCAATGGCAGATTTGTATGCTCAAAGTTATTTTTAAAAACCTTCCCCAGATGGCTTAATTTTATTCAGGACTAATTTAAATAGGAAGATGAAGGGAAGAATAGAAGAGGGGAAAAAGACTTTTTGCAATTTTGCAAAAAAGAAACCATAAAAAATGGAAGGTGTGCTTTTTGTCCTTCCACGTATCATCTTACTCATTATTTTAGTAGGACAGTTTTGCTGGATAAGGTATTGTTTACTGTGCATTAAGTGAATGCATCATGAATTAGAAAACATAAGTATTTTGCTATGCAGGCTTACTGTTGGAACAACTTTATCCTATAAATCTTTTAAATTTCACAGCTTTAAAATTGAGTTCTCCAAACAGTTATGTTTTCTGTCAATATTTCTTTAAAAAAAAAATTTTGTATTAGGTTTTTGATAAAATAATAAAAAAGGAAATATTACAAAGTTTGATACATTTGTTCTGTGTTATACATTGAATTATTTTAATTGGTATTCTTGGTATTCCTGGTGTACATTGAATTATTTTAATTGGTATTCTTGGTATTCCTGGTGCAACTATTGAACAGAATATTTGAAGGCTCCCTAAAGTAGAATTGAAATAGATCTCCATTCTGCCCTTTTTTAGAAGATCGCAAACATCGGAGTAAGTGCTGATATTTCTTGGCTTATAATTCACCTTTTGAACTGCAGGTTCTGTGTTTTTCACAGTGCAGATAAACAACAGATTGCAAAAGAGTGAATAAGTAACTTTATTCAAGATCACTTTCAAACCTAAGCAGCCAGTAGAGGTTGCTCCAAGCTGGTTTAAAGCTCGAGAAACCATCAGTTTCACTAACAAGTTAAAAAACAGATGTGAGTTTCTAACCAAATACATTAAGGTAAGTGTGATTTAGTTTGTTCAGACAGCAATTAGATGAAAAGAAAAAATTGTGCAACTGTTCATCATGTAGACACAGAGACAGCTAAAACATAGAAGCTAGTTTCTGTCAAACAGACCTTTACAATTCTCATTCACTGCAGTGGCTTTGCAGTTCCTCAGAGTGGTTGTCATTCTCCTGCTGTGGGTAGAGGATCATCCAAATTGCATTTCATAAGAAAATCATGGAAGAGATACATCAGTAGCTTAAAACTTCGATTTTCTGGCAGAAGCTGTATGTTTTTTGGCTTGTCAATTACTAATGATTTTCCATGAATAGCAATAAACACTCTCCACCACCGTCTCAGACAGTGAGGACTAGAAGTATTTTTTCCATGTAAGTTTTTTTCTATACATTCTGCAGATGTGTCATTAAAGGAGTCTTAACAGTAGCTATAGATTTTGGCATGTTCTCCTGCAACCACATGATCTGTTATTTATTACATATAACTTTTCCCACAAATCTCTTGTCTGAACTCTTAAGTCCTTTTCAATGACAGCATGCATGAATGGTAGTTTGTCATATGACCCTGCAGAAAGAATAAGCTGTTTTCTGTGAGTAAGTGTACATTTGCTTTATTTCAGAACATGAAAGGATCTAGTGAATTAATGGAGCAATTCCTGTTCCTTGAATTAAGTAGGATGTGCCAGATGTGAGAACCAGGAACATAGCAGGAAACCCCACATGTAAATTCTGTCATTGAATTACATGAGATGCCAATTATACAGCTACTTTAGTGCTAGAAGTCTAAACTCCAAGGTGGCTGGACTAGGATGCCTACCTTTAAGTGACAGAACAGACGTATCAAAATCAATGGAAAGGGGGCAATGAATAGAACCTGTAATACCAGGGTGTGAGTGACAAAGCAGTGACAACAAAGGAGGAATAATACTGTAGTTAAACATAGCTCGGATGCATTTAAAAATTAGCTTTGACAACAGCAAACATGCCATCCTTAAGCCTGTATTTATGTAAGTAGGGAAATAATAGTACTTGATATTTGGTATGTGACTGTGACAGCAAGAGTGAAGCAGGAGCAGAAGGCTTCACAGAAGCTGAAGGTAAAATGGATGAATGTCATGACGTTGTGACAAAAACTATAGATTTTGAACTTTCATTTCTAATTGTTTTCAGAGACAAAGCAAACACAGAGCCAAAGGATTTTCTGGAATCTAGTCCTCTATCAGGATATTACTATAAAGAACTTCTCCATAGTAGCAGTTGTAACATGCAGACTTTAAAATTCTTTAAAGAAGTTAATTATTTTCTACCTAGAAAAAAAAATCACTACAGTAACCACCTCCTAAAAGGATTTCAGCATGAATATGTGAAACATTAAGGTAAAATTTAAAGGAGTGGTTGAAAGAATGTAACACTTGAAACTGATATGGATGTTATTAATCTGAATGCAAATCTGTACAAAAAATATTAATGCAATGAAAAAATGGTGAAGTTAAACCACTATTTGAAGGTAAACTAAAGGTAAAAAAGAATCCTTCAAATCTTTGAACTTGTGTCCAAATGAAGAAAACAAAAATAAATAAAAAGTCCACCAAAATCTTTGGCAGGTTAAATATAAAACTCTAAGGCAGGCCAGAAAGGAATTCAAATGAAGGATTTACTAAAGACAAGAAAAAATCCCATCTTGAATAATGCCACAGAGTCATTAGGATTGGTAAATGACTGAGATGTCAAAAATAAAAGAAGATTCACAAAGAGTAAGGCCATTTGAGAAAAGTGAACTAGGTTGTTATTACATAGAGTGAAGGAATGTAGAGACATTCTTACAGAGAAGCCTTCCTTTAAGAAAAGCAACTGTGAGGAACTATTTGAAAATACAGCGTCAGTGGAAGAACTTTCGGAATATCTCAACTAGATAAACAGAAAGAGCTCTTAAGTTTGGAATTTGATAAATAAGGGAAAGAATGAATACATTCCACTGTAGCATACTTACGTGTTGAAGGAATGGAAAGTAATACTTTTTTTATAAATGGTTTTGAAGAGTAACATTTGACTTCCATACCAAGACAGCAAATTCAAAGTAAGATAAGGCTTGATTTAATATACAGATACATAGATGTAATCTTGAAGGTAAAGAAACATGCTTCATGGAAGGTAATCATGTTTCACTGCTTATTAGAGAGCTCAGAATAATCATCAGATGTGGCACTAAGGATAACTAGTTTGATAAAATGCACTTGTGGTTTTGGAACCACTTTTCACTTGACCATCTACAAAAGCATTAAAGCCTGAGTTAAACTGCATAGAGATGAATCCCAAAGAGTTGACTGAGTTGCTATGTGCTTATTTTGCATGTGTTTACTAACAAATGAAAGGAGGTAAAAAACCCCAAGTTCTTGTTCTAAAGAGGGAGGCATGTTTTTGTCCTTGCAATTTATACCAGAAAGTATAAAAACTTACTGTGGTATCTGAGAGGACCTGATTTTGGATTTATAATTAATGAATGAGAACAAGGTACGGAGAAATTGATGGAGAACTTTATGTAACATTATGAGGAATCAGGGAGGCTTACAGTTTTGAACATGTTAATACACAGTCAGGAAAAGAACACGGATAGTCATGTAATACATTGCTGATGAAACACAGCATCAAGAGGAGTTCAGAAGAAGTGTGCAAGAAAAATTACCCAAGGAATTATTGCACACAGGTTACCAACACAAACTGAAATTGAAGAAGTCCCTAAACAACAGCCTGCTAGAGTGCCACTATTGTTAAAACCCTGCTGTTTTCGTATGTGGATAGCTGTTCTGCCCTGGGATCTTGGTTGCTAGTCCTATTTTCAGCAGCAGGACAGACCAAAGGAGGAGAAAGATGTTTTAGTTTCCACCTGTGTAATTATCAAACTCAGATCCCTGCATTGTTGAGAAAAAAAGTTTGCAGTCTTGAAGTTGTCTGCTTTTACAGGGTGGTGATTTTAAACACAGGTTCTTCAGTTTCTCAGGATACCTGGAAAATGAGGAATCATTGTTAATGATTCGCTGCTTGTCCTGAGGAAACTTCTACTACTAACAAATCAAAAACCACTCTGTTAGCATTTCTAGCATTTGGGTAAGTTCAGTACCTTGTTTCACTAGATGTACTGGTATGGCTCTTAAATTTAATACCTGCACATTTTCTTATTATGGTTTTTTTTTTATGACAGTGGAGATTTTAAAGACTGAAGTAGCAACTTCAGGGGTTTGATGTATTGTTACAAGGCTTGAAAAGGACTATTTATTATGAAAGAATATAAATCAGAAGCTCTATTAAATGATCACTCAATTGAAAAATACTGGATTAAGCAAAGCTATATAAATACAGCTGCTCCTCACAGGTCTAAGGTGAAGAATTCAGCTGTCTGAACTTTCTGTGATTCTGACACCAAGAAAATATCCCTTTTGGGTACTTGGAGGAAAGTGTCTGTAAAGTGTTCTTCCACTCACTCTGTCAGTAGCTATTCACACCTTGACCTCTTGGTCATTTTAATTTCACCGAGAGACTGATTTCTCTTTCTCTCTCTCTGTGAAAGTGCAATGAAGGGTGGTACTGGGTGCTCATGTTTCCCTTTGTCCCTCCACCACACCTGTCTGTTGACTTGTACCATCTGTGGCTCCCACTAGCTCCATGGAGTTTGTAGCTCTGGTCCACTCAGGGAAGTAGGCTCCCAGACACAGAGACAGCAATGTCACTCCTCTCTTCCCTGTCAAAGTGGATGAGCTGTCAGCTTGGGCTGGAAAATGGGAAGTGAGGCAGGCAGAGCAGTACAGGGTACATAGGCAGGAATTTCATGCAGGGCAAAGACACAAGGCCAGCAATGAAGATCTTGTAATAAAGTCACCATAAAATTAGTGTATATGGAACTGCAGAACTGCATTACACTGTCAGAGCATCCATTTTTCTTTGCATAGACAGAGCAAATACAAACCTTCATTTTAAGATACTTTTGTAGGGAAGACCATGTGGCCTTAACAAGGAAAAGACCACAGAAATTTAAGATGTTCTGATAGTTGCATATTTTGACCATTTATTTTCACCATGTCTGTCCTTTTACTGTTCCTGGGCTCTATTTCTTCTGTGAATCACAACTTCTGTAAAGTTAGATTGTAAAAAACTGAGCATACTAATAGAGTGAAGTACCTATTGCATGCAAAGTAATATTCTTTCTAAACGTGTAGGCTGGAGCTGTAACATGCAGCCCGTATGTTCTCTAGCCTCAACACCCATTGAGGCATGCCAAGATTGCTGTTTGATACTAAAAATTTAATAGATTAGGTGTGGAATGTCTACCAAACTTGCACAGCAAGCTGATTGAACAATGACGGCTAATTCATGGCTCAGTTTGAAGCTTAGCGTTTCTCTGGTTTGGAGATATACTTGGTTGTGGAGTTCTCTCCTTCTCTGGATATGTTCAAAACCCACCTGGACATGTTCCTGTGCAATCTCCTCTGTGGGATCCTGTTCTAGCAGAGGGGTTAGACTAGATGATCCCCAGGGTCCTTTCTGATGTCTACCAGTCTGTGATTCTATGAAAACAGAAGTGTAACTGAGATTTATCTTCTCTTGAATTTCTATGAGACAACTGTACTTCCCTGAAAGCATCTATGTAGAATCACTTAGCTATGCCATAGAATAACATTCGTGTGGCTCATGCAGTATTCTGTAATCTGGAACAGGTAACCTTAGGTGCTCTTTTTAAACATCCATGATCCTTTCCTTACATACAATGTATTTTCCCTTCCAGAAAGCATACATATTCATTAGCCCTACTTATTCATTCTTTCCAGATGCTATATTTCATTTCTGGCAAATAAGCTGTCTGGGACATTGATGTTTTCCAAACACAATGCTGTTGCTGACTCTCTCTTAGATACTAAGACATGCACCTGTTACTGTTTTTCTGAGTCTAACTCAGAAGAAAAAGATTCAAGAATGTTGACATTTTCTGGGAAGATTAATTTTCAGAAAACATTAAACTGGAGAATGAGTACTGGTGAGAAGATTATTTTTTGAGGGAATAGTGAAATGAAATTAATGGAAGTGTCAGTTTAAATGTTCTTATTAGTGCACAGGCAGACCTGCAGTGACAACTAAAACCTGGAATCCCTAGATTCTGTTACTGACTTTGATCTGAAGCTTCTTGTATGTCTGTGGAAACACTCGTTCATGTCTTTAGTCAGACACAATCTCTAAGAAGCCTTAAATAAATCTGTGTTTTTGCTTTCTATGCTATTCCACTATCAACAGCAGACTTCCCCTACAAACTATGGAACATATTGTATGATCTGATTTATTAGTAATATTTGAGACTCTCCAAAAGGTACTGAAATGCAACAGTTTGTTTTTACAGTTATCATCTGCATGGCATAACCAAGATACCTGTATTGAGGTAAATTAAAAGAAATCTAAAAAAAAAAGTATCCAAATTTTAAGCAGCTTTTATCCAGATTGCTATCTTCTACTTTCAATTATTTTTCTATTCCTGAAATCATACAAAAAAATATAAGTGAGTATAACAGCCCAAAAATTATTAGCTTGGTCAGACAATGGTTTAACCCAATGACCACAACCATGGAAAATACTGATAGATAGAGGAGACTGACTGAATAAAATTGTGCAGAGATGAAAGACATCATCCCAATATCCAGAGATGGTGAAAAAGGCACCTATAAATTGCTAGGAAACACAAGAGAACAAACCAGAAAAATTAATCCTGTCACTAAAGTTATGCCATGCCTGAGTTTTGGGTAATGTACACTCAGTGTTCATCTGTAGGAACAGAGGAGAAAAAAATAAGGGATCTCAGAGATAAAAACTGCAGCTGAGAGTCAGTGATAGCCTGAGGTACAAATGGCTCCTATAGATTTCACATGTAGAAAGACTCTTTAGTAAAGTCATGACTGAAGCAGAATAATGACAAAGGCTGCAGAGATATCAAATTAGAACCGCTTGTCTTAAAAGAAGAGATGAGGAAAATTTAAACCAAACAGATATAGTACCCTTTCAAATGGCATTTAAGGAACTGAGGCACTCCTGGCAACAAAATCTGATGGAAGCAAGAATATTAAGAAAATTAATAGGCAAATTTCTGAAGGTTAAGCTCACTAGAGATTATTAAATCTGCTAGTTCAGACCCATCCTCTGCCTCAGAAAGTCTTTAAATTACTAATTGCAGAAGCTGGAAATAATTGTTTATATTGAAATATCTGATTAGAGAGAACTAACAAGCACCTTGCAGATGAGTTTAACAACAGTTGGGGCTATAGCCAGACCGCATGTGTAGAAGGATTTGTCTTGGTTAAACACAGGAATTGCAGCTATGCCTGCCTCATAAGATAACATTTATTTCTGGCCAGATCTATCCTGGATGCATAACTAGTGATCACAGTATTGGGGGCAATCCTGCATATTTTCACATGAGCTGACAGATGGCAAATGCTTTCCCATCTCTAATTTATGACTGGAAATTATTATTACTTTGCCATTTGTTTATGCTGCTTTATTTTTCATGGCAAGAGTGGATATTTGTTGTTGGTGCCATTTTATTATGGGCAGAGATGAATCATAACTCATGGTGTTTACAATAATGGTCTCATTCTGGGGTCTCCAAAAATGGTATCAGATTTGCTGGGTTTGTACTGTTATTTGTTTTATAAAATGCTGATCTCTTGCCTGGTGAGTACCTTCTATTTGTCCTTTTGCTGTGTTTCCACAGCTGGTCTGGCCAAGGTCTGGAAGGCTCTAAGTTCTTTTCTTTTAAATGAAAACCTGTGTTGTTAATCTCTCTTAACAGTTTCATGATCTGGAACATATTGCGGAATCCTTTTTCATTCTAAAGTTACCATCTGATCCATTAGACACAGCCACAATCACATAACAATCTGCCTGTTCTAAGGTAGTGATTTCCCTTTCTTCCAACAGGAGAGAGGAAATCACAATGTTTCTGCCATTGTCACTTCAACGTTAAGAAACAGTTTCCCAAATGCCAGAATCCATCCAAATCTTTTTGCCTTATGGCTAGAAGAAACTGTCTGTAAGTTACACTTCTCAATGCTCTTCTCTTCCTAGGAAGTTTAGTTGAGCTGGTTGAACTGAGCTCTGGGTCAGTTGTGTTTTGGTAACTTTTATTTCACATACTTCCATTCATGTTAATCAGTCAAAGGAGTTGGTATGGGTGGCTGTATCAGTGGTCCTCTCTAAATGATATCAAACCTGTAGACCAAGTGAAAAACCAGTTCCCAAGTACCTCTGGTTTCATTGTCGTTGAGTTAATTTTATTAAAATCCTCCCTTCTTCTAAGCTACTTTGTGTTCCTTTTCACAGTCTGAAACTGTGTAAGAGGGGTTGTCTCAGCTGGCTTTGGACAGTGTCAAGGCAGAGTGGTATATCTAAGGGAAGTCATCTTCTCCTCTCCTTACAGTAAACAGGCAGGAAAAAGCACCATTTGGACATGGATCACCTGCCTTACTTTAGGATGAGATGAAACATGTCCTGGAACTAATTATTTGAATCATGCAGCTTGTGGAGACTGGTTTCCATGTGGGCTGAATCTTCTTGAGGGAGGAGAATTTAATGGCATAACTTACCCAGCGTAATGGCAAGCTGCTATCAAATGAGCAAGACTCATTTCCTTCCCTTTACCACTTCTTGTTCCCCCCACACCCTTCCTTCAGGCAGTGATTTGTCTGATCCCATTGTGACCCAGTTTCTGTGACATAACTGGGAGAAGGGCACATACCTTGTTTTTCAGGGCAAGTGTTGGGACGTATTGCAAAAGTGCTTGGAAGATTCTATTTCAGCAACAGGCAGTAGATAGCTATTCTGCACCAACTTTCTCCATACATCTTGTTTCCAGTTATAATGATTGCTGTGGAATAGATTGGCCATATCACTGTTCTAAATAAATATTTCAGTTTAATCATCTTTCCAGTCTTATGAACAGTTGTAGTCCAAGAGCATTAGTGCAGGAGAAATGCTCTGTGAAGCGGCTACCTCCCAAGCAGGGATAGAAATGGGGAATAGATATAAGGAAATGAAGGTTTAGGTCTGGATGCCATGAGACTGACCACTCTCAATGAGGTTTCACTAAATATGTCTCATTATGACCTAACTTTAGCTCTCTTTTTAGCTCTGCCCTTTAAGTAGCTGGTCTCAAATGTGGATTTCTCTGCTATGTGGGAAACATAATTTCATTGACATTTTGTTTTCACAATTATTTTTGAGCTGCTAAAAGCCTATTTTGGATAAAGTGACAAAGACTTGAAATGATATGATGTTTTCCACTAAAAGTTGTACCAGGAACTGGTGAAGACTATGTGAAGTCACAATATCATATGGATTTGCTTAGACTGAAGGAATAATAATTCGCATGTACACTTTATAGTGTGTGCGCTAAAGCTTAGCACAGCCTTCCTTTAAATCCTGACATGTGGTTTTTTCCTAGCAGAACAGAACCTAAATACTTGGTAAGTGGTGTAATGCAGTGGTAAAATGATAAAACTCATATTCAGCTAAAATTGTGCTTTACTGCCCTCTTGTTTCTTTTGGCTCATGCAAGAAGAACAAAGGAAAAATGGAAAAGAAAGTCTTAATGAAAATGGGGAATGGTGATGCCAGACAGAGGATGTGACCTGTCAGAGCACTGATCTCGGGAGATCACTCTAGGAATCCCAGCCAGGTTGGCAGCTACTGTTTGCAGCTTTTTGCTCCAACATCACACAGAGGCAAGCAGGCACAGATTTTCTTCACTGCTTTTGACTATGGGATCTTGGGTCCTCTTAAGAAAAACATGTTTTTCAGCAGTTTCCAGGCATAATCTTACTTTTTATTCTAGCACATGGTACATCAGTGCTGAAAACTGAAAATATTTTTGTTGAATTTAACTTAATCAAGGCACCTCTTTCTTTGTATGTTATTGTACAGCTGCCTTAGCTATTTCAACTGGATTGGACAAAAGTTTCTAGGAAAACTCTAAAGACTGGCAGATGCATGTGGAATTAAAAACTGATCCAAAGCCTGGGGAAGCCATAGTGATTTTCTTAAGATGTTGTTTAGAACATAAAGGGAAAACCTGGTCTTTTCCACCATTAAGTGAGGTGTGTGAAAGAAGAGGGAGGCAATAGAGGTGACAAAGTCTTAACATGACTTCACATGGCAAATGAGCCTCAGGACTTGTGAAACAATTATCATAGAACACTTTATGTTGGAAGGGATCTCAGAGATCATCTACTTCCCACCCTCCTGCCATGGGCAGGGACACCTCTCACTAGACCATGTTGCCCTGCTAATGTGAACTATTCACAGCCTTATTTGCAGTGCACTAGACTCTGGACATTGGAGATCCCATACTAGGTCAAAACTTGCAAAAACACATATTTCTGTGGTCAGTAATAGCTTTTCTGTAAGTAACAGTTGTCATGAAATGTGACCATGCCCCCTTGCTCTGAAGGCTACTTCCAACAAAAACTGTACAGCAGTTCCAAATATTACGTGAACATCCATTCAGAAGTTAGCATTTAGATCATGAGCCCTTTCTAAAATACCCAACCAGTTAAGAAAACTGGGAACAAAGACATTTTTGGGGACATGTTACTGAGGAGGTAATTTTGAAATAACCTTGAATATACAGATCACAGTATCACAGTAATGATGAGGCTGGAAAAGACCTTAAAGGTCATCCAGTCCAACCTAAAACCAACCAAGTAAACGTAACGTCTGACATCTAGATCATGCCACTCAGCACTTCATCCAGACTAACCTTAAACACCTCCAGAGACGGTGACCCAACCACCTCTGTGGGCAGCCCGTTCCAAAATCTGATCACTCTTTTCGACATCCTTCCTGAACTGAGGGGCCCAGAACTGAACACAATACTCCANTCCGCCTTGTTCTTTTGATAGATTTTGCTCCTTAGGAAAAGAAGAAAAAGAGGTAATCAAATTAGCAGGTTAGCCAGCTGCAGTGGAAAGGTAAGAAAGTTGTGCTATGCTATGCTCAGGATAGAACAACACACCTATTTCATCTATGCCTATTTATGAAATGTCATTTACTTTGATTTAAAACCATGGCTTTGAAATTTTTTAAAGACAAGAATGTAGGTTTATCCAGGATTTGGAACAACACAGATATCAAAGCCAATAAATGTGACACCTTGAACTCAGACAATAAAGCACACACACCAATAAAAAATAATTAATTATAATTGATTAGGTTTGTGCCGGAAAGAAACTGTTTTTGAAGAACTCCCAGGGAAGCAGCAGTGATTGTCCAGCATTTTAGTTGTCAACTAAAATCGTTCATGTAACAGGAGGCCACTTAAAAAACATATTTGCATGGATCCTATCAGGAAATATTTCCTACTCAGTTTGTTATGATACATCATATTCAGGTGCACTGTGGTATTCATTTTGTTCAGCTGCTGTCTTGGCATGTATGGTAAACTGAGTCAGTGCCAGATCTGCTATAAGCTTCCAGAAAAATCTTTACTTTATTAGTATTAAGTAAACCAACAATTATCATTGATCCTCCAGTGTGGAGATCTGATAGACTGAAAAGCTCACTGTCCTGGGAAGCCAACTGAGGAATTTTCACACCCAGGCTCACATGTACCCAACCCTGATGCTACATATAAGTAACTATCATCTCCTGTTTGAACGGCAGCTGCTATGAAAAAGATTATGTGATTTGGATTGAACTGTTACTAGGCTGATAAGCCTATGTCAATAGACACTCAATTGGCAAAAAATGAAAAGCCAAACTAAATAAAATAAGAGCCCATATTCATGCCCCTTTTATTACTACTGTTGAACCAAAGCTCTATTACTTTACCATTTCCTGACAGCACTCCAACCTGAGCTGAAGAAATTCCACAAGAAAATCTGTTCTTAGTAAATTTACACATGATCCATACCAGTTGGCCTGGGAGTTGCAGTGCATCCCTCAGATCTCTTCCCTCCTTTTGTTTTTACGACTGTAATGATCTTGGTAGATAACAATCCTCCAGGTGTGGTAAGAAACACAGATACCTTCATACAGATGCACTGTGCTTTGTCTATCACCTAGCAAGGGGGAGGGAGGTGGGACCCTATGGCTGTGTGGTATAATGTTGATAGTAATTGCCCTTCCTGTTCATTGTCACTCCCTTTCCTCCTCCTTCCCAAAGCAGTTTTTTAAGACTGAGAAGACAGAGAGGCACAGAATCATAGAGTTGGGAGGCCCTATGAAAAATGACAGCTCCCAGAAGAGGGGTCAGAATAGGTGGTGGAAATCATAGCTTAAACAGCTGGTCAGAGCAGCTTGTTTGAAGTTGGTTAAAACAAGCAGTTTGGGAACTGGCTTTGATTTCAACAGCCATGCACCTTAGCTCCTTCAGCTCAGTCTTTCCAGGATGCATCTTTTTTTCCTTTTACGCAGAAGAAAAGTTTGTAACGGTATTAACTGTCAAGCTGAAGCCCAGATCACCAGGTGAGTTTGTGGTCATGAATCAGGTGGTTTGTGATAATGACTGAGGTGAGGCTGGGAATTCAGCCACTGGGTTAGGCTTGAAATGATCAGAGCACATGGATAGGCAAAGCCAGCACCACAGTTTATCTCTGTCAAGGTCAAGGGTGAGAGACAGTTAAAAAGGTCCCAAGCAAAATTTTGTAGCCCTGTCTGTACTACACTGACGCTCACTGTACTACATTGACATGCTCTTCCAGAGTCACCATTTTGCTATATGCAATGTATGTATGTGAGAGAAAGCAAGGGTCATGCACGCTGCAGGAAATGTGGCCTGTAATTTCATGTGAGTGTAATAGGTCCATTATTTCTCAGTGTCCTAGCTAATGCAATCTTGTCCAGGACAGGTCCAAAGGCCAGCACCAACGGTGTTCCTCCTGTCAAGAACTTTAGCCATACTAAGTTTAGCTTTTTTTATGCCTGCAAGATTGTGAACAAAAGCTATTTCAAACATGTGATTTCCAAGCTTGATTTAAGGATTTCTCTCTGATGCTTGCATAAAGATCCTACTTTGTAGCCTCTCCAGAGAGTGGCTGGGTGGGATTGCTCCCTGCTCTTTCATTCTCAAGTGTTAAGGTATTTCATTTGCATTCTTGGATATTTTGGAAATAGAAGGATTTTGCCTAACTACCTAGAGATACAGATACATATAATGCTGTAAATGCCGAGTCTAAAGTCAACAAGTGCAATGTAAAGCATGTCCAATCTTTAACAGGTGCTGTATGGGTTACATTTAGGTTAAATCTGTGGCACATTGTTGAATAAGTGTCACAAAGACCTCATTCCAGCTATACAAAGATTGTTTCAGAGCATGTGTTACAGCCACCCCCTGTCCCGAAGACTGCAGTGAAAATGCTTAGGGCAGAGTGCTGTCACACAGCCCTTTCCACTGCTCTGAGTCATCAGCATGATTCAGAGTAGCCCTGGTAAAGTGCCCTAGAACTCTCCTTTGCCCACCTGCACAGTCTGCTCAGGTTGTGGCAAGCTTTTACATCTGTCAGCAAGTGTTATTTAGAACTATTGACAAATCACAATAGGAACTGCCTCCTGCCTTAAAAACTTACATTTGTACAGAACTTGGCACTTACTTCTGTGTTATTTCAGGAGTTCCACTTCTGGTTCCAGCCTTAAACCAAGAAAAGCAGAAGTGGAAATATTGTTTTAATAGTTGATCAAGAATTTTCAGACCTTGACGTGCCTTTAGATCCTATCTAGCTTGCCAACTTTAGGGTGATGGTTTGAGGCTGTTTGAGTTTCACTGGAATGAGGGGTAGTAGTTAGAAAGTGTGAAGTGAATGATCCAAATTATTTTTCAGATACTATCCTGGGATAGTTGCACGTGCACAGAAAAGTTCTGAAACTGTTCCTGTTACTAAATAGGTATATAGGAAATAATAGCTGTAATTTTCCTTGTATGATAAATGCAAAATGTTAAAATGATTATTTAATACTGCACCTATTAGTATTGCTAGGAAAGGCAATATAAAAGTAGTTAAATAGCAAACAAAAGACCTGTTAAAGGTAAATTTCACCAAGGCCCGAATCCAGCTAAGCACTTAACCACAAGCATAACTTCAAGCAATAAGTACTAATGTCTCTCACATATATAATGTCAAGCATATGCTAAAGTGCTTAGCTGGGCTGGAGCCTAAATTCACAAAAGCAACAAGGACAAAATCTCGCCCCTTAAATTTTGCACCTTAGCCTAGTATTAATTTTAATACTCTTTACATTCATACTTTTTCTT
>VZRI01011784.1:0-49805 GCA_013397515.1 Upupa epops
AGGCCATGGAACACAGATTCATCTGCACCCATCTAGAAGATCAGCCGTGGGTGATAGTAATCTGATGGCATCAGGTTAGCAAGCATCCTAGTGATATCCCCAATCTGGGCTCCAGGTAGACTGCAGACTTCCCTGTGATGAGGGTCAGCTCTGCGTATTGGGCCCTCAGTCCCTCTCAGGGGTGAGTCTCTAATAACTAGGACTCTAGTCACCCCTTCTTCCTGGGCTTCTGTCCTCCCTGTGAGAGGTGCAGGATAGTTGGTGCCCGTGTTTCTGGGTCTCATTTGTCTCTGGTGCAGACTGGATCACCAGTCTACCTATATTTCAGCCTCTCCAATTCTCTTGAGCCTTTCTACTTCTGCCTGTAGCTCTGCAACCTCATCTTGCAGCTGTGCCGCAGGGTTCAGCAGATAATCTACCTGCTCGCACCGTGCACAGCCAGGAGAGCTCGAGAGCGCGTTACATTCCTGGCAGCCTGACACCTGCACAGCCTTATCTTGTTTTGGGGGGGGGGGGGTCCGTTTGAGTTCCCACATCCATATGCAGTGGTGACCACAGCCTGGTCTTCCTCTGCTGCCGCGTTGTTACCACGGGTTTTTTTTGTTTGGTGGGGATTTTTCGTTTTCTTTTCGCGTTGGCCGGCCGTCAGCCTGTAGGCCGCCGCTCCGTGGCTGCCGCGCGAGGTCTGGGCGCGACTTCCGGTTTCGCCTCCTTTGGAGAGGTCCGGCGCCGCATCCCCTGCGGCGATTGCGCGGCTAAAGCTGCTACAGTAGCGGAACTGAGCCGACTCGCCCGATTTTCCCCGTGCAGGCTGTTACCGAGCTACGTTTATCACCTTTCGTATTAGTCAATATGTCTAAAATATGGAAAAGAGTGTAGGTTCTGCAGCAGTAGTCTTCAAATTGATACCTGATCATAACTCTTTCCATTTCATGAAGCACATTTAAGCTTTTCTTCCGGTCATTTGTGACTGTTTTTAACGTCAGCTCACATTTCAGCTAGGACATAGTTCATGCAGAGTGCTGATGTGTGGGGAGCAGCATCTTTTAAGTCAAAGTGAGAACAACATATAGGCAGCTTGTAGGAAGGGTTACAGGTCACTAAGGAGCTATAACACTTGTTATTGATTGGCAATTACTTCAGAATTCCACAGACTTATATAAATGGTATAGACCAAACTTCGAAGCTGGGAGATGTAAATACATCAGTTCAGCCAAAAAGATGTAGAAGTATATCCAACTGCAGCCAGGCTGCTGAAGCTTTCATGTTTTCTGGTGTTATCCAAGTTGGCCCACATTGTGACAGAGGAAAGATGAGGGATGAGCTGGGTAAGTATGTTCCTTATACATGCATGACATATGAATTATGAATTGGACATCTTGTGAATTAGAAACTTCATTAATTAAAGGATGAATAAGTTATTTCACAAAGATTGAGCCCTTGTTTGATGTGCTTATTTGTTTTCTTTCTTAATGAGCTCATAAACTAAGTTACAAAATATGTTGTCCTGCAAATTTGAGAAATCCAAATGGACTGTGACAGTCTTGGTTTCAGATTACAGCAGTATTTAACTTCTGAGCTTTTAAAGAGTCTTTATAGTAAGTGAGAGTGATGCTTGGTTATTTGCTAACCACAGCAAGGGACGGAAAATATGAGCAATCAAAGCTCTTTATAAGCTATTGCATTGCCTGTCAAAGCTTGCATCTTCCTTCAATAGGAAGCTTCTCTTTGTTTATTATCTATTCAATGTAATGATTTATGCTAGTTTATAGTTTACTCATCTAGTATAAATTCTTTTTATATCCTCATTTTCCATAGCATATAGTTAGTAACATGGTTTGGAATATGGGATTCTGAAAGAATAAGGTACTAAATCACATTGTACAACTTTTACAATTAATACTTCTGAATGTTATGTGTTAATGGTACATGTTGGCCTTTAAATATTTTAAAAAATAAGTAATCCAAATATCAGAGGTTACATCTGTTTGATACTCCTGTTCCTCATTCCTTCAGAATGTGTTGGTTAATTCATTCTCATAATCAAAACGCAGGTAGTGAAGTTGACAGCCATTCCCCGGTATATAAGGCAAGTAGTTACAATGAATTCCCATTACTCACTCTTAAAAGAGTTGGTTTTTTTCATAGAGCATATTTAATTAGCAGTCTGTCTACACAAGCGGACGTGTAATACTAGAAAGTTTACTGTTCTCAGTCAATACCCACATTTAGTTTATAGTAGCAGTTACAGGATATGGTTGCTACAATAACAAGGGACTGTGCTTAGGGGCAGGGGGAATTTTTGTCCTACATTCCTGTATGTTATGTAGAATTTGGCATTCATATTACAAGAGGAAAAATGTTGGCTTACCCACAAAAGTGGGATTTTTTATTAATGGTACTTTCAACACAGGTACTGTATTATCCTGATACCCACTTTCATGGAAGGAAAAAATCATCAGCTAACTTTTGAACGATCAAATAATTAATGTGTTTGGACCTCCCATCAATGTCAGTTCCTTGACTAAAGTTAGAAAAGATTAAAGGATGTCTAGTTTTAATTTCAGAGGTAAGCTGAGATTTTGTTTTCTTCTGTCTCTATGCGGAAATCTGCATTTTATATCTTGCTGATATTCTGATTTATATAATTCATTTACTTGGAAGAGACTGTGGCATGTCACTGTCTTCTGTTGGTATCAAATTCACCCTATGTTTCCTCATTATATTTTAAGATCCAAGGACTCATTATTGTGTTTTCAGCTGCAGTACACATAGTTTATTTCCAAATTATTTTCCATGGGTGGTCCTTCATAAAATAATTTTATTTGAACTCATTTAAGGAAAAAACCATGTGGCTGACACGTTTAGGTTGGCATCTGCAAAGAGTTGTATTCTATTCAGTTGTTTCAAATTGGGAAATAAAGAATTCTTTATATGCTTTGTGGTTACTTGAGTAACATTCATAAATGCAAGCATTTTGAACTCTTTAAACAATCATACAGCATTTCATCCCTTTCCAAGTTAAGATTAATTCATAATCTAGCAAATACCTGAGCGTTTTGAATTCAAAACACTTGATTTTTATACTGTAGAAATTATTTAAGCTTCAGAAAAATAACAAAGTTTAGGAAGAATGCTTACTCCAGCTATTCATTTTGCATTGCTTACTTACAAAGCAATGAACACAAACAAGAAAAGGATGGTATTATAAGCAAAACAGAAGATCTAGACCTGCCCTTGATTCAGAGGCCCTATGATCAACCTGAACATAGTTTGTTCTGCTTCCCTGTAGTTGACAAATGGGTCTTGGTTGAAATTCTAATTCTCTTCAGAATCTCTGAACAGAAGGAACCAGAGTTTAAACCTTGTGGACTATGTGGTTTCAAAGCTGTACTTGCGGTCTCAATTGGCCTCTATGAATTTGTCTCTCTTCGTCCTTTCTGACAAAGTGGTTAAATATTAGTGAGACTTCCCAAGCTCTCTATGTTTTCTTTAAGAAGCAATAAATAAACTTGAAGTTACCTAGGGAATCCTATTTCACTGTTGCAGACTTAACAAAGAGTTGTGACAGAAGAAGGGGTGATAGCCACAGTGCCACTGATATGACATGTGTGAGTGAGGCTGGCACATGAAGACATGTAGTTTTTATGTGTAGCCATGTTTGTAATCCCAGGGCCAGGGAAACCCGTATGAGAAATCACAGAATGAAATCACAGAACCATTCAGGTTGGAAAAACCCATGAGATCATCAAGCCCAACCAATAACCCTACTCTGTCAAGTCCACCACTAAACCCTATCTCTAAGCACCACATTTAACAATCTTTAAACACATCCAGGGATGGTGACTCAACCACCTCCCTTGACAGCCTGTTTCAAGGCCTGACTACTCTTTGTCAGTAAAAAAAAATTTACTAATGTCCTGCCTAAACCTCTCCTGGTGTAGCTTGAGGTCATTGCCTCTTACTCTGTCTCTACTTGTGAGAAGAGACCAGCACCAGCTTCTCTCTACGATGTCCCTTCAGGTAGTTGTAGAGGGTGATAAGGTTCTCCAGCATCTCATGCTCTTAAGACTTGTGTTCTAGGCCCTTCACCATGTTTGTTGCCCTTCTTTGCACCCACTCCAGCATCTCAATAGGCAAGTGAATCACAAAACACTGAAGTCAAAAAGTCTAAATGAAAGAAAACTTGACAAACAAAAGATACATAAAGCTGAGCAATACATGGTGATTCAGAGTGTAACCGTAGGTGTGGGCTGTACTTAGCCTATGTCAAGGAAGAATTAGCTTTCCTGTCAACCTTTGGCAGCCCACTACTCCTCCAAGAACACCTCCCCTACTGGACTCTTCAAATAATGTGATGTGATGGAGGGGTCAGAGGACCCTTTCTACAGCTGAGCCCTTTCCTTGGCAGCCCTTTTGCAGCCCCACCCTAAGTGGACCAAAAGATGTTGAGTATTTCTAGCTATAAATAGGCTAAGGATTGTAATGGGAAAGTAGTGCTTTTGCTAAGAGAAGGAAAAAGACCCCACCAATTCTAAGTTGGAGGAAGTGGTGGGGTTTTTTTGCCAGCAGGATTCCAGCTGCAGACTTGATTCAGTTTCAAGTTGGGTTGTTACATGGGGAGATCTGGTTAAATATACAGTGTAGGTTGTTGCCTGGGGTCCCAAGCTGCTTTTTCTGATTCCAGTGTTTTTACGTGTCTTCTTCTGGTGTCATACAATGTGTGTATGAGGTAATCTACATTGAGCAGAACTGCTGCAAGAGGCAATAAAAAGGTTTTGGCATGTAGCAGGCAGAGTGAGTCAGCCATCCAGACATGGATGGGTTCAGTGACAGCCCTTGTGAAAATTGCATACTGTGGTTAGCAGAGGCAAAGAGATGATGCACTAAGTTTTTGCTGCATTAGTGTTCCCTCTTGAAAGTGTTGTTTTTGCAGGGTGGAGTGGAAACATATTGAAAAGGTTTGTGATGTATCTGCTGCCAAGTTTGAAAAAAGTGACTACCGGTTGCCATCATCAAAGCAACTACCGGATGTTGATCCCTTAATTCTGGCTGCATTCAATTGCAACAAAGACAGTTATATTTTGTCTGCAGGACTATAGTTAAAAAAAAGTACACTTAGAATCACTAGATTTGGATCTAAGGAATGCAGTGCTTATTTGGATGAATCTTCAAAAGCCACAACAAGGTACTACACCAAAGCCACAGTTCTGTTCCGCCAGATTCTGGCAATAAGGACAGTGATAAAAATAAAAGAACTCTGTGTTGCTTTGTACCGTGCATCCTTACAATTTCTTGAATTAGAACTTGGTGAATACTCATACAAACAAAGTAAGCTGTGTTCTGTATTCAGCAATGCTTGTTGAGTTTTGGGCATACAGCCCACAGTAATGAATGGAAAACTTTGATCAGGACATCTGTGGCCTGCCCGAGTCATTTCATGGGGTCTACAGTTCTGTTGGGAACATCACTCAATGCCTTATTAACCAGTGATGCTGGAGCCTTTCTTCATTGTATATAAATGAAGACTGTATGTCCCAGAATAGTTCATGAATTAAGAGTCAGAGTTATCAATTTTATTGGATAGAAAGGTCTGAAATGACTCATTAAAGGACATCTGAGCACTTAAGTTACAGTTACATTTATTCTGCCTCACTGGGAAAGAAAGTTTAACAAGTCTTTCTGGATGAAGATAAGATGAACGTTGAGAGCATTAAGTCAGAGGCTGACTTCACTTCCAGCAGACATGTTCTCAGTTCCAGTGTGACTCCAAGTAAATCACTGTAACAAATATTACTTTTCTTTTTCCCCAGAGATTACAGTCATAGCAGTTCTGTGACTCCCAATGCTTTTCTCAATGTTGCTCACCCATGCACTCACATAGCAAGTGCAGGACAGCCAGGGGATCAGGGCCAGCCAGTGTGGGCTTGGGCTTATGAAAGGCAGGCCTTGCTTGACCAACTTGATCTCCTTCTATGACCAGGTGACCCACCCAAGGGATGAGAGGAAGGCTGTGGATCTTGTTTACCCAGAGTTTACTAAAACACCTGACGGACTCCCACAGCATTCTCCTAGAGAAGCTGGAAGCCCATGGCTTAAACTGATGGACTCTTCATTGGGTAAAAACCTGGCTGCATGGCCAATCCCACAGAGTTGTGTTGAATGGAATTAAATCCAGTTGGTGGCCAGTCACAAGTGGTGTTTCCCTGGGCTCAGTATTGGGGCCAGTCCAGTTTAATATATTTATCAATGACCTGGATGAGGGGATTGAATGCACTCCCCACTAAATTTGCAGATGTCATCTACTATGGTGGGTGTCAGATGTGCTTGAGAGTAGGAAAGTTCTGTCTGTGGAGGGACCTGGACAAGTTGGATCAATGGGCTGAGGTTGATTATGTGAGGTTTAACAAGACCAAGTGCCAGATCCTACACTTCAGTCATGACACAACCATGCAAAACTACAGTTTTGGGGCAGAGTGTCTGGAAAACCACTCAGTGGGAAAGGACCTGGGACTGTTGACTGATACCTGGCTGAACAGCAGCAGTGTTCCCAGGTGGCCAAGAAGGTCAACAGCACACTGGCCTGCATCAGGAATGGTGTGGGCAGCAGCACTAGAGAAGTCACCATCTCCCTGTAGTCAGCACTAGTGAGGCCTCATCTCAAGTACTGTGTTCAGTTTGGGCATGTCAGTTCAAGGTGGACATTGAGGTGCTGGAGTGTGTCCAAAGATGAAGGATGAGGCTAGTGGAGGGCCTGGAGGGCAGGTCTTATGAGGAGCAGCTGAGAGAACTGGGGCTGTTTCAGCCTGGAGAAGAGGATGTTGAGGGGAGACCTTATCGCCCTTTATAGCTTCCTGAAAGGAGGTTGTAGAGAGGTGGGGGTTGGTGTCTTCTCCCAAGTCACTAGCAATAGGATAGGAGGAAATGGCCACAGGCTGCACTAGGGAAGGCCTAGACTGGACATTAGGAAATATTTATTTACTGAAAAGCAAAGAATGTATTGGAGCAGGCTGTTTATGGAAGTGGTGGAGTTGCCATCCCTGGAGACGTTGAAAACGTGTGTGGATCTGGCACTTGGAAACATGGTGTAGTGGGCATAGTGATGTTGGGTTGACATTGTTTGACTCAATAATGTTGGAGGTATCTTCCAACCTTAATGATTCTATGATTCTAGTGCTATCCATGACAACAGTTTCTGGGGGACCACTTTTCCTCACCTTTCCTGTGTAGTAGTGGTAAGAGAAGCCTTTTTAAAAACTGTGAAAGTCGTAACTGCCATCCCAAGAACCTTGAAAACACTGCTGCCTCCTCAGTGACCCTTACAGATGCACTGCATTTTCACATTAATTCTTGTGCCTTTAGCTTTGTTTTCAAATATTCTCTTTTACAAGTCATACTTGACTGATAAAGCACTGTCTGAAATAATCCCAAGGTGGCTATTATTCTGATCTGGTCACATCCCCCTGCCCCAGCAGTGACATGTTGTACAAACAAAGTCTCCTGCCTTTTCAGTTCTGTTTTTTGTTTATTCTGTAACGAAGAGAGCATGGTCATGCTTTGTTAAACGACTGGATAAGAGCAACACATACATTACCATTATTCTGCTTCTAGCTTAAGCTCCAAGACTGATATAGTGGAAAAGCCTTGTTAAGAGTTTCTGATAGGGGTTTTTTTGCTATAAATTCAGCCTAAAAAAAAATAAAAACAGCTGATAAATAGTGGGCATATTTATAATATCAAAGGAGACTTAGGATAATATCCCAGATGTATTTTGAAAAATGTAGGAGGAAGAGTACAACAATTGCATTTCTGTTTATATTTGCCCTAGAAATTAGCCTACACTGAAGAAGCATTTATAGAATTGAATGTCTAATTGTTTCAAAGACAGCAGGTAGAAGGTGTCTGAAAGTCCTTTAAGTTATAATTGCTGTTTAACAACAGGATCTTGGGGTAATTATTTATACCCAAAATAAATAGGGATTTAACATACAACATTTTACATGGTGAAGTTTTTAGACATCACCATTTATCTGTATGTATAATATAGAATAACCATGGTTATAGTAAAAAAATGGCTAAAAGCAATTTTCTGCCACTGAAACTGAGGAGCATTTTCTACTTCATTCCTTCAAAAATGAAGATTTTCTATGCAAGTGCATGTTCTATTTATAGGATAAACTACATTTCAAGAGGCTCTCTCTCTGGCTGTAAAAACTGAGTGTAGTTTTAAGAGGCATGTTCAAGTATTACCAAACAAATATTATTAAGGATTTTTGTACTATGTGTAACAATTTGCATTAACATGTAACTTGTGCCATAAAGTATGTATGAACCCTGCCCAAACCTCAAAATCCAAACAAAGTGAGCTCCTACTATCTAATTTTGTTATTTCTAAATTTCCCATCTTGAGTGTCCAGTTCCACAATACCAGGATGAAATTGCTCAGTGCCTTGGCATCTATTTTTTCAGAAGCAGTGAAGATGCTTCTGCTTTAACAACGTCATAACTGCTGTTTTTCTCATGTCCTGTAGAAAAGTATTTGAAAGCATCACCATCTGCTAGCAAAAGCTGACTTTTCAGTGAGGGCTATTATCAATCCTTTTACTTAATGTGATTTAATGACATAAGTTTGATGGTATGTTCAAACAAAGAAATGGCCTCTCTTTATATGTAAGTACTTGTTTTATCTGTATTTTATTGTCATTGAGTTTTGCATAAATATGCATTAGAATAGTAGAAAACGGTTTTAGGTTTCAACCAAAACATCAGATAATGACTAAAATGTTTTGATAATCATCAAAAGTGTAGATGTAACAGAGATCTGCCAAGTTTATCTCCGTAACTCTTGGTCCAAAATGCACAAACAGCTGTGGTGCCCTTAATATATTGTTTCCTTCTAATACTGTATTAGGAGCTACCTAATCTGCCTAGATCCTTCTGCATCATCAGTGAAACTCACAGTAATTCCATTCAAAACTTAAGTAAATGCAGTGTTCATAAAATATCTTTGTTTGTAAGCTTTACAAACAATAGTCTGAATCAATAACATAACACCTATGTGTCTTACTTGCCCATATGATAAGAGGGAGAGGCAAGAAATTGTGAGAAAAAGAGACAGGACTGTGTCATTAACCCATGCCGTTTGTGAAAAACTTTGCCCAGGATACTGGTCACTCAGTTATGCTTCCAACCTGTTTTATGAACCAGCCCAGTTCAGTTATGGGGCACAACTGAAAGTTTTTATTTATAATATAAACTAGAACAGAAGGTTTTTATTTATAATATAAACTAGAATAATGTTATCTGTTTAGGGAAATCTCTTTAATTCTTGTTTGCCAGTAAAGTTGTATTTATTGTGAAATGATGGGTTTGTTATCAACAGTAATCTGAAGATGGGGTGGACTGACAACTGTTATGTTACTATTGAAAAAAGAGAAACTCAGTTAATAAATTTCAGTTTTTTAATCTATGCATATTAGAACAATTTTATTCTTTTTTAATGTTGTTTTAGTTTCTACATTGTGTGTTTATCTTTAAAATAAATGTTAGCTAGATATGACTGAGAAATATGTCATACACTTATTCACAGAACTTAAGTTCAAAACATATCTGCTAATATTAGGAACTATCACTAATACAATTTACTGTCTTGAGAATGTTATAAACTAAATTTTCCATCCTTCTGTTCAAAATCATGTACGTTTTTTCATAAAGATAAACTGATAGCTATAAAACCCAGAAAGGAAAAGTATGTTTAAGATAGAATTTTCTTTTGGTAGACCCATAATAAAGCTCATACAAAGAAATAGGGTAGATTTCCACAGTTGTAAGATGGGCCCGTATTTATGTTACTGCTTAGAAATAAAGTTCCAAAAAGCCATAATAGCGGCTACTGTTCTTTCCCTTAGGGTCTGAACAAGGAAATCCAATGTTTTCTGGTCAGCAGTAGAAATTCCACTATGTAATCTGACACTCTTCATTCCTCTCTTCTCAAATGCAGTAAACCAAACAGTTAAAGGCAGAACAGATTTTCAGATCAGGTAGCATTTGCGAATCCTTGCATATCCTTAGTGATTTGTTGGTACAATCAAACCGAAAGCTTCATGACTTGGTCTTTCTCTTGACAGTTCCTGCTCTCATCATGTCATCTAGTCATGTACATTTCAGTGAGAATTCATGCTTCTACATTTCTGATTTCAGCCCCTATTGTTCCAAATTCTTGAGGAATAATAGTCCCTGAAGAGCCAACATATTCATGTTGGGAGGCAGATAACAGCTGCAGGGCAGCCTACTGAGCTATGCTAGTTTATACCAATAAGTACTATACAGTTATATAGAAATATATTAGTCCATTTTTTCAATTTGTTTTTTTCTGATTTGTAACAAGCATGTGTGGTGGCATGTTTCTGCATACTTATGTAGCAGGAACACATGGATTTTTTCATGGCCACACTGAGTAATGCAACTCTAGTCAGTCAGTAATTTCTTTCTGACAGGCTTGTTATTATGTCTGCCAATGATGGAGTGATGGTTAAGGCCAGATGTACAATTTAAAAAGAGACAAATTTTTGGTGAACACACTGTGTCTATCCAAGCACGCTTCTGTCCTAACCGTGCACAAGCCTGTTCATCCAGTGACCACAGGCTGCAGAACTGTTGCAGAACAGCATCGGTTGTAGAATGTGGTTGTGACACAATGCATAGAGCAAGAATGTTGCCATACAGTTTTATTTGCTGCTATCATTTCTGTTTATTCCTTCTTCTGTAGTGCTACAAATGATGAATGTATGTCTTTACAATGGTCACTGTGAAGTGTATAGTCTCTTAGCTAAGAATGTTTTCCAGTTGCTTTGCTTATTTAGGATCCATTCAAGTTCATATTAGGTCAGCATGCCCTTTGAATTCATTGGAAGATATCAATGTTATTAGAAAAAAAAAAGATCAAATTATTTACCCTGATGGCTTATCAGTCATGGCACAAACTGCAAACTGTAAACTTCCATAAGACTTTTATGTAGTAGGAGCAAATGTAGTAAGAAGAGCAGTATTAGAAAATCTCTGGTTAGTGTTCTCTGTGTTTTCAGTACATGTGCAACACTTTATATGTAGAATTTACTTACCCAAAGTCCATAATTGCAACTAAACTTCTTTTGAAGATGTCCAGAATATTTCTTAAATCTGATATTTGCTCCTTCATCTAGTGCTAACTTCTTGGGAAACTACAGAAATGTTTTTATAAATTCTTATATCCTGAGTTTGAGAGCAATGCTCTAGCTGACACCTCTGGTTTAGTACATTTAGCTTAGATCCATACCCAAACAGTGTGAGACACTATTAATGTATTCTAGGAAAAATACAGCCTGCACATTTCAGTTTGTTTACTATAAGGAGGTCCCAACAGTAAATTCCAGCACTTAATGCTCAGAGGAAATGGTGTGAGTATTCTTCACTGTCAGTTTTATCAGAGAATGTTACACAACTGAAATTTAAGCATTGCCTACAAAGCAGAGAAACATTTAAAAGAGAATACACTGGCAATTGTTACATACTGCTTTTAGCCAGTTCATTTAGGCTTTTTGCACCACCTTCTAAAATCAGCTGTTGGGAAGAAGGAACATTGGCAATAGTGCAGGGAAGCGCAGTCTGAGGCTCAACACTGTTAATTAGGAGCCCAAGACACATTGTTAACGGTGATTAATTTTCCTTTGTATTTGGTAGTTGCATCTTTGTGGGAAAAGATCATGTAAAGCTGAAGTACTTTCAAATAATTATTGACTTCAATTAATGATTTTTTTTTTAAAGTTACTTCTAAATTCATTGCAAACAAAACTTTTATCAGTGTTTAATATGACTAAATTGGATGCATGTCATTGTTGAGGCTGCATATTTTTCACACAATGTTGTTTTACTAGAGACTGCAATGTCTAACTTTCTCCTGACGCACTAGTGTTTTAGCGTTGTCTTTGTTGTGTACTTCAATCAAACAAGCGCTTATCTTCTTGAGGAATCTGTCAGGGCTGTGGGAATCTTCCAGCTGTAATTGTATTTTTATTGCAAATGTGATGATATTGGCAATTTCAGCTGAGTTGACAGAATGTGCTGTTTTTGTTGAGGGTGGATTATATCAGCTATATTGACTCATGAGTCTGAGGGTCACTCATTTATGCATTCTTTGCTGTCTCTGGGAGGGGTTTTTTGGGACTGTTCTGGAAGATGTTAAGAGATATAAATGTGTGCTGTATTTTAACGAAGACAGGCTATAATAAGTAAAGTGAACAAGAAAAATAAAATGGCTAGAGAAAAAATTCAGTGGTTAATTATAATCAGTGAAACAATTTTAGTGGCGTACTACTGGGTGAAAAAAAAGATGTTTCTCTTTTGTGAGGTTGAATATTAAGAGAAAATTATAGTAATACTAAGATGATATTAAGATGATAAATATATTTCCATTTACTGTAAAACTGTGCTTCCCCAAGTCTTTGACTTACTTATTTAATTATTTACAAGTTATTATAGCTGAACACCTTAATACGTTTGGTTTTCTTTGATGCTTTCTAAGTACAGAATAATATCATATGAACTAATTTTTGGGGCAAAGGATGTTGCAGATGATTGTTTGAATGCTTAAATGGGTAACCTACTCATATTTATTCAGTTTTTTGATCTGTGCTTCAAGTCATGATTATAATTCATTCAATTTCTGGCATTAGCCATTCATTTCACTGGTAATAAACACAGTTTATACATGTACAAAAAAATAAACCTCAATTTGTGTTCTTGTGAGTTACTGTACTGTTCTTCTTTCTCTGTATTTTCATAATAAAAACGGAAGGTACTGGTCATTTAGTTGATCTAGTAGACCTGTGAGCTGCAGAATACTTATTAACTGGATTTTATTTTTTATGATCAGATTATGAAAAAATAAATCATATTTTCTGTTTGGTTATTGTGGGTTTTTTTAATGAAGGGAGTGGTTAAGTTGTTCTTATTATAATAGCACTAATAGAACTTCAGAAACATTATAGTTCTTTAATTAATTTTAAAGATTAAATAAAACTTTATGTCTTATTTGTTGTACAACATATATTCCATTTGGGCTCCCTGAAGTCCACTTGACCTACAGTCTTTGTTGGAAAGTCCAGTAATGTGGTTCTGAGTCAGATGTTTCAGTTGAAATCATATGAACAAACTTACAAGAATCTAACTCATTAAAAATGGTGTTCCAAAAACGTGAATCTTTAAAAGTGGCATACAGATAGGAAGTAGAGAACATACATAAAAGCTTCTGCCAATTCTCTTAGTTTGCAGTTTTGTTAATTTTGCTGGTTTTGCGTCAATGGGAAACCACGTGCACTTTGCTATAAAACACTGTTTTTCTTTGTTTGCCGTTCCCAAGCCAGCATATGCATTCTGTGTGTTAACAGTAACTTTAATCCTAATTTTCACTGTGGAGCACTAGGCATGAAACTGCTGCTGGAACTACTTCTTAATGACCTTGCACCATCTGCAGTATTTCCACAGTGCTCAAACTGACCATGCATACTGAGCATGTCCCTGCCATACTGTGAATTCCCAGACAAAACATGATGCTTCCTTTTACTGGAGTGAAGAGGTCTAATTCTTCCTACTATATTATACTTAGAATTTTCTTCTTTAGGAGAGTGGTCTCAATGATTTATAACCACATGTGACTCCTAGGAAAGATCAACTGGATTAGTTTTGATGTTAAGACACAACTTTTTTGCTTATTTGTCATTTGGTGACTTTAAAACATGCTTACCACCTTCTTGTGGTAACCACCCTGCAAGTTACAAATAAATAAAGGCTGGAAACACAAAACAGTACCAACTGAAATTTGCCATTTTGTTACAACTAACTTAGCTGGCAAAACACTGTATTTTAAAGGTTTCAGTGGGATACTTACCCAAGTTTATGGCTGTGCAATGGCCAGCATTATACTATTTTGTGAGCTACAGCTGATGTACAAGATAGTTACTTCTGCTTCTGATGCCATGCCCTAAGGTGTGAGTAACATCTAAGGATATTATACAATGAAACAGCAATTTCTACTATATTGACTTCGCATATCAGAATTTTCTTTATGCACTATGGCTCTTCATGGATGTTTTGGGCCTGTGGGAAAAGCATGCACTAATGACTATGCAAGCTACTCTTGGTCAATACATGCTTGATTTTTCTCTGTAATTAGTTTCTTCCTTTCTCTTTCCTCTTATGTGTATTAGTCCTATAGTTACAATCATTAACAATGTTTACTTTTAATCAAATGTGGTATTTTAATTCTTAACTTTTTTTTCCTTGTAGTTTTCAGTAATTACCATGTCCTTGTGCTATCAGAATCAGGAAATACTGACTTTCTAAAAAAGTCAGTATTTTGATTCCATCTTACCTATTCAAACAATGAGAGAACCAATTCCTAGAAATAATCACTGTAGTGTTTTATTAACATTATCTCCATCTAACTGTTTAGATGTTAGATAAGCTAGTTTAGTGTAGATAAGCTAGTTTAATCCTTATACAGATGAAAAACAAAAAGTGCAATTTAAAGCTTTCTGCTTGCACACAAAATAGTTAAAGCTGCAGTGTGGCTTTCCAACTCAGCAGGAAAAAATCTTGGAGAAATTAAAGGCTGCTTTCATGCTTGTGTGTGATACAAAAGACTGTGAATTAAGGGTATTTAACAAGGGTAACTGCTGCAGAAACAAGTTTTACGCTGCAGTCAGAACTGATGATAAGATGGGGAAAAGATTATTTGATTATTTCACAAAAAGAATTGACACATCAGGAGAAAGAATTACCACTGAACACACAGATTCAAAGGAATGGCCTAGAAGAGGAATTTACACCCCTTGTAATGAGGTGATGCGCTAGTATTTACAGTGTAAATAATTTTAAGGGCTATGAAAAATCTGTTTCCCCTGAGTGCATCAATCTATTTTAAGACAGAGATTCAAACACTGAGTTTTTATAATGTGGCAAGGAGTAGCCCAAGTTAAAGATCCCAACAGGTCTCCCATGCTAAAGTATGCAGCCATGCCCCTGAAGGGTAAATAAGCAGTAAGGTGAAAGGAAATGTTAGGTAAATGACAGTCTGTATTTTAAAATACAGCCAAGGGTTGTGAGAAATATGACAGGGCTGATCCCTTAAAATGTTTAGTAGCCCATGGTCCAGAATCCTCTACCTTCAAATCAGCAAAAGTTCTGATGTAGGTCTCATCCATTTCTATTGAATCTGATTTTCATAAAGCTCTTAAAGTTGATAGAAATATCATATCAAACAAAGTGGTGGCTTCAGTTTACAGTGAATCACTGGAAAAAGACAATGCTTTCTACAGTGAAATTCCATAAACCTTCATTATGAGGCTCCTTTTTTTTTTTCCTCTCAATAATTTGACCTTTTTCCAGAATTTTTTTAAGCCAGCATTGTGGTCACCACACCAATTTATTGCTAAAATCAAATAAGGTCAATTACATGGAGTCTAAAACAAAAATGTTTGTTTTAGATGTATGTTTAGATGTATTGTAAAACAATGTATGTTTCCTGGCCTAATCATAAACTATTATTAAGTTGAAATACAAAATTAGACTATTACTTTACAAAAATGCCATTTTTAAATGAAAAGACACAGTATTTTCATAGACTATTTATATAGTACTATGGTCTATGTGAAGATGAACACTTTAATCTGTCATATGAAAGAGTTTATTGCATTCACTTGCCATTACGTTATTAATCACTCTATGTGGATCTTAGGAAGCCTTAGTGTAGTCATGGTTGAATAATTCCTTAGGCAACATTGCTCATAAGGATATTTATTTTAATGATGAAAAATATTTCAAGTGCTTATTCTAAAACTTCAGTTAGTGAGTAAGAAGCCTGAATTTCTTTGTATAGTTTGGGAAAACCTTCCCAATTCTTAACCAATTTCTCCAAGTTTTAAAGTACTTGGAAAAACTTGGCAAGTTCCTACTCTTTAAGATTTTCCTATCTCTAATGATGCTGGCACTGATGAATGAAAAATATTAAATAATTGTAAGATAATATAATTCCTTAAAATAGTGCTAGGCTATTTCCTTTTATAATTTATAACATAGGCAGTGGAACTGTAGGATACTTTGGAAGAACTCCTAGAAAATGCCTCATTTGTGATAAATAAGCTAATAGTTGAAGAACATATAAGAGTTCCTTTATTAAACTGGATATATGAGTTGATATATTCATATTCATAGTATTCTGGTCAAAACCATTTAATCATTTGACTGCATATGTTTTATCTTAGCAGTCTTTAGGACAAGAAAAGAGATTTAAAGACATTAAAAGAGAAATAGATTGGCATAGCTAGGTATTAATGTGAGGATTTCAATAGATGAATGTCATATTTAAAACCCATCCTCTTTAATTTTTTATACCTAATGGATGTCTCCATTTGTTCACTGTAAAGTATATTGCTAATTTAAGTTCTCATGAATTACTGCTTTAAAAATATTGCACTTTAAAAATATTGTTTCTCCTACAGCCCCAAATTATGGAAAAGGAGACAAAGCAGCTGTTACTGCTGTTGTGTCAGGCAACATCTATTTGTCTAGACAGCTTTTTTCATACTATTTCAAATAATATGTGGTTCAAAAATCCAGATTAGACAAAGTGATAAATCTGGATCTCTTCTGTGAGCCTGAGTGTCTGCATTCTGTTACAGCCTTCTTAAAATACAGCAGTGGATTCTTTCATGAACTACACTGGCTGAGTCCCAAATTAGTTTAACAATTACTGTCCCCAAAACACACAAACTTGATTCAGAGCTCAAATTTGAGACCCTAGAATACTCAGTCAGTGTCAGTAGATCTCTTGACGTCCACCAAAGGCTTCTGTCTCTTCTCATGTTTAATTCTTTTTTTAAGGTCTCAACCTGTGAGACACTTCAACAAACCTTATTTCTTCAATTTGCTATTATTTTGATGAATGCATGCTGCTACCTCGCATGGGTTTGCATGTCTGAAAAAATGTTTTCTTCATCACTTTTCCATTGAAACTCTAAGAAACTCTGTTCTTTGTACTCTTTCTTTGTTCCTAGGGTCAAAATAATATGCGAGCTATTAAACTGAATTTCCTGAGTCACCCCAGACTTCTTTCACTTGTAGAGGTGAAAAATCTCAAGATATGTCTGTGATTATTTTGCAATTAAGCCATCAATTCAAATTCATGCATTTTCTTTATCTGCAGAAATATGTACATAATTTCTGCCACTCAGCATGGATCTCTCCCTAGTTCCTTGCATGCAGATAGTCTAGACCTCTCTCAGAGTATTGTGCCCAGTTCTGGAGTCCCCAGTACAAAAAAGACATATAACTGTTGGAGTGAGTCCAGAGGAGGGCCACAAGGATGATCAGAGGGCTGGAGCACCTCTCCTACAAGGACAGGCTGGTGGAACTGGGGCTGTTCTGCCTGAAGAAGAGAAGGTTCCAGGGGGACATTGTAGCAGTCAAAATTACCAAAGTGCTGATCAGTATTCATTATTACTGTTTAGTTCTCAGCATCCTTCTGCTTGTCTATGCCTAGGTATCTTTTTGTCTGATTTGCTTAAAGTGTAAAGTGTTTCTGGCCAGGACACCCTCACTTGATTCTTTTTATAGTGCAGTATGAATATGATCTTATAAGCTATAGTAACAGATATAGCTTGTTACTAAAACCTATCTGCTATAGTAACAGATGGGTTTCCCCATTATCCCATTCTGCAAATGTCCTTCCTACCCTCCTCTCCCCTCCCCTCCCCTTTTCTTTTTTCCCTTACTGTCAGTGTCTATAGAGTTGAGGGATCAAATCATTTTTTGTAACGCCATACACTGGTTGACTCCAGAGGAATGAAATCCTGAAAAATTATATACCAGAGCTAAGTGCTTACAGGAACTGACATTTCCGAAGCTGTAAACAAAAGCAATTATTATATGAGAAAAATACATTTTCTTTGATCTTGGCTGATGTTTTACATTCTACTTTTCTTTAGCATAATACAAACAACACTCACACCCTCATCCAATTCCCTCTTACTCTTCCAGAGTTGATTCCTCTCTTTTGTGTATTTCCCACCATTGTCTATCTCTTTAACTCCTCTCTTTCCATTATCATTCTAGTTTGTAGAACAAGTTCCAATTTAAGTACTGCTGTTCTGCAGTAGAATTCTTCCCTGTGTGCTTCTATAGTCAGAGCATTCATTTCAATAGAATATTGAAACATTCCAATCTTCCTCAGTGACAAGATTCTGAAACAGCAGCCACTTAAAAAAAAAAAACACAAGAAAATATATACAATCAGGAAACAAATCTAATATGAATATATATGAAACATAAACTTGAGATTGATTTGCTGTTCAGTTTACTTCTTCTAAATGCAGCATGTGTACACAATATTCCTTTTGTTCATTTTTAGCTTTTTGTAGAAACCATATAGACATTTTTGTATCTTCTCCAGTATTTCTGATAGTTTCCAATGACTATTCACAAAGTGAGAACTTCATTTTGAGCCAAATAGTATCTGTTCTGCTTTCCAATCTACATGCCTTTTGCTAGTTATTTAGATGTTGCAACCTCTTTGGTTGTATTTCTGCTATCCTGTTTTGTCTGTCTTGTCTATATTCTATTCTTATAATCTTCAGAGAATGTTTTTTTGGGCCATATCCAAGGCTGTATTTATTCAGGTGAACTTCAGGAAATTTCAGGGTAAAATAATCCTTCATTCCAACAGTCCATGGAGAATTTAAGTCAATCAATCAAAATGATGCCAGGTATTACTATCTGGCATAATAAGTAAACCAATGTTTAGGGAGCAAAACTATCTAAATGAATGAACATTTATAAAAAAGTTAATACTTACGAAGATTTGTGAGCAAGAGGAAAAAACATTATATCATCTTTTCCATCTCATATATTACTTAATCCAAAGTGTTATTGTTTGACGTTCCCATTTCCTGTTTGGATAATGCATATGTGCTAAGTTCTGGTGATGAGTTATTTGTTTGTGCAGTTGAGTTTCATATAATCAAAATAAAAATATTTAGAGCTGCACATCAAAGCCAACACCATAATTAGCAGTAAAACCTCACCACTTCAACAGAAGGAAATACCAAGTTTCTCACACCAATTCCAAGTAAGTAAGCATTTAAAATTAAGAAATTTATATGCTGTACTTAGATCTGTCTGGTTCACAATCCTTGGCCTTCAGGGCCAAATCAGTGGGTTTCAGAATGCTATTTGCTCCCTCATAGTAAAAACTGCCTGCTCATCTTTTCCCTAACCCACAGGCTCATTCAGCACCAAAACCTGATGCACCAAGCTTGCCACACAAGTTTCTGCATAAATCATAGAATAATTTATGTTGACAAAGACCTCCAAGATCATTGAGTTCAAACATCAATCTCATTCTACCCAGCTTACTGCTAAATCATTTCCATAAATACACAACTTTTGAACACATCCAGGGATGGTGACTCAACCAGGTCCCTAGGCAGCCTGATCCAATGCCTGATGCATATTTTAATAAAGAAGTTTTTCCTAATATATGCCCTGGAACAACTTGAGGTAATTTCCTCCTGTCATATCACTTGCTTACTTGTGATGAAAGACCAATATCTACCTCTTTACAACCTCATTTCAGGTAGCTGTAGACAGCAATAAGGTCTCCCCTCAAACTTCTCTTTAGAAGTCACTCCTCAAAATTCTTGTTCTCCAGACATTTCACCACCCTTGTTTTCCTTCTTTGGACCTTTTCCAGCACCTCAATGCCTTTCTTGTACTGAGTTGCCCAAAACTGAATGCAGTACTCAAGGTGTGGCCTCACTAGTGGTGAGTACAGGAGGACAAACACCTACTCCTCCTGCTGGCTACACTATTTTCTGATAAAAGCCAGGATGCTATTGGTCTTTTCTGGTTGACCAGCTTTCCAGACACTTCTCCCTAAACCTGTAACATTGCATTCCATGGTCATATGAAAAAAACCTGAGGAGCAGACAGCACATGATGGGGTGGTGAGACTGCCCAATAGCCTGAATTTGAATATCCTAAGCCATGCTTGCTCTTTGTTTAACACATAATTACAATACTGTGGGTCTATAATCAGTTTCTTAAAAACTTCATTATAGTGTTCAGTGGGTTATCCTTTTCCTTACTATCGAGTGTCATCATTCCATTTAGTGATTATTTTACACAGTGGCTATGACTGCACATAAACTGCTTCCAATATATATCTTTAAATAGCAAGCAACATAAAAACAATTAAGAGAAGAAAGAGGCTGCTGCTGCCTGGATCTACTACCAGAAAGAAATCAATAGGTACTTTATCTTTTGGGAGTTGATAGTCAGTGAGAAAACTGACCTTTGCTACAAGAATACTTGAAAAACAACTTTTATAGCTTTTGATTTCACATTATTGATAGGCTATCATGATTCTAACACATCCTTTCAAAACAGCATTGGAGCATTTATCTATTTTGGAAAAAAGTGACCCAAAAGTAGTAAAGCCATGAGCCCTCTATTATGGAGACTAGTTCAAAGTGCACTCAAAAACTGGTATGCAAAAGGTCTTGCCACTTTTCAAAAATTAATATGCCTGTTACATTAATTTCATATTATAAAGTAACAGTGTCACTGCTCTATTTGCATGAAGTTTCTAGAGTTAAAATATGCTTTAAAGATATGTTTATTTTTGGAGGGGCCTATTGAGTTGTCTCCTATTGTATGTTAAAGTAGCTGCTCTCAGAGGTCACAGAGAGTTCAGCTTTACAAAGACACCCTTATTTTGTAGAAAAATAATTTTCAGTTTTTAATGGAAACAAACAAAAACGTCTCTAATAAAACTTTTTTATAATGTTTCACTTCATGACTTATTCAGAAAGAGGAGAAGTAACAAGTAATAAGGGTACAAGTAATAATCAGATACGAAGGCATGTTCTTTATTTTCAGAAAGTGTAGTAGCTGTGCATGTTTTTAATGTTTCTGACAAATGTTTCTGTCTTGCTTTTCTGTGATTGTTCCTTCATCTTAAATCCACTAACTTGGGAAAACATTAACTCACTTTAGCTTTTCTCAGCTGCAGACCCTAATTGCAGAGGCACAGATTGAGAAACTGTATCCAGTCAGATGGAGTGTGCCTCTGAATAACTGAACACACTGGAGTTTCAAGCAGAGGTAGCCTACAATTTTGTTCTCATACGGAGTGAAAAAGTAACTGAATGCAAAATCACAGCTTCAATTACTGTCTTGGTGAAATACACTGTTTTGGTACCTATGGAACCCTTTTCTCAAGAAAAGTGCAGCTGTAGCAGTAGCAAATCAACTTTTGCACTGATGTAGTACTTCATTTGTGCATGTGAGATACACAGAATGATATATTAACCCACTCAGTGACTGGATTTATCTGTTGCAACCACAAGTTCAATCTAGCAAGTGAGGATGATGTACTGAAGAGCTGTACAAAGTTAGACACCTGTCACCCATTCGCAATGAAATGCGTATTACACCAGGGCACAGTGACAGGTAATGGCAGAGGCATGCAAGATGCCTAAGTCTAAAATGTAACTTTTTCTGCAGATGTTTTAACACAGATCACTACTGTAGATACATGCATGCTTAGTGCTAGACATCTTAAGACAGTCTAAACATGAAGAAGTTCCTGAAAACCCAGAGTGCCGATTTGAAAGTGGAAGACTGTTAGCTGGCATTTTAAAGGGAGAGTGGTGGGTACATGTCTTTGTTCCGGGTGTGTGTGTGTGGGGGGTGGGGGTGGGGTGTGCGTGTGTGTGTGTGTGAAGACGTTTTAAAACAGAAGCTTAACTGACAATGACATTTTATTGCAATGTAAATTGTGTAAGCATTAAATGCTGTGTTTTAGAACGTCTAGGCTTAGGTAGTGTGGTAATTGTTTACCATTCCCGTTTTCCATGGACTGCATCCTCTACGATGACGAAGTTCGATGGGGCAGATATGTTGGGAGGACAAGTGCCATTCTTAACACTGAGTTTGACACGGCCAGGTCCCACCGGCTACCTCGTAAGGGGCGGAGGAATGTCCGCTAGTCCACCAAACTACCTCAACAGGGCTGCTTCCACAGTATCCCCTCCCGCTAGCCGCCGGGACACCAGTGCCAAAGGCTGGGGCACACCGCCCCACCCACGCACGACGTGGGCGACCGCCACACCCCAGAGTGAGCCAGACGTAACCTCCCAGCCCTCACTCGGTCCCACCCCGCCTCGAGCGTCCCCCTCCGGGCACTGGCAGCCAGTGGCGGCCGGCGGTGTGTACGCGGGGAACGTCAGTGTAAGGGGCCGGTCCTGAGCAGGGCAGGGCGGCAGCGTTCTGGCCCTCCCCGCCCCTCGTCGCGGCTCTCTTCCTCCCTCCCTCCCTCCGCCTGGGGGCGGCCGGGTCGGCGCTCGCCGGGATCCCATTCCTGTTCCTTTCAGTGTATGGTCGCGGCGGGAGAGGGGTACGACGACCCCGGCGGGGCACGGGCGAAGGCGGCGGCAGCGGGAGCGGAGCTCTAGCTCGGAGGAGCCGACAGTGCCCAGCGGAGGTGGGACGGCGGCGGCGGCGTTCAAGTTGTGAGCGGGAGGACGGGGAGTGCCGGGCGTGTTCCCATTCATTGCCCAAGCGGCGGCCTCGGGCTCGGGCTGCGGCCGCAGGACAGGCCAGGGAAGTGCCGCGGGAAGACGTGGCACGGCGCGGGGGTAACAGCGGGGACGGGACTGTGGCGGCGCCGGCGAGAGCCGCCCGGAGCCCGCCTAGGGAGCGGCGGGGCCAGCGCGCACCCTCTTGTCTCTTCCCCGCCCAGAGCTGCCCCACTGACTTACCCTTCTCTCTCCGGCCGGCAGCCTGTCCCGGCGGGACGTGGGTCCCGCCGTCTGGAACCGGGGAGGGGTCGCCGGCCCGGGAAGGAGCGGGTGGAGTTCCCTCACACGTAGCACCGATCGATCGCGACTGCCGTCGGTGAGGGCGCAGGAGCTGCCACGCTCCCTATAGTCCTATATGCACTGTAGGGAGCGGGCCGGGGGCGGAGAGGGGAGACCCGGCGCGGGCGAAGCGGCGGGAGGGAAGATGCTGGTACTGGCGGCTTCGTGCGGAACGCAGTGTGGCAGAGAGGGAGCGGGAACTGACCTGACCCTCCAGCCTCGCACCCAGCGGCCGGCCTCGCACCCACCGAGCGCAGCACATGCAGGCTCTCCCATCGTGGGGTCCGGTNTGGCTGGAATCAGTTCCCAGTTAGTCTGTTGGTAGTTGAGTCGCTCCCAAGGGAGTCGGTAGCGCCGCTGATACTGGATCCCATAATTTAGAAGTTGTGGGTGCGCTGGAGCAGCGTCAAGCGAAACACCTTGGGCTGGCAGAGCTGTGCCCGGACAAGTGCACATGCTGCCAGTACCTGCTGGCACAGCGGCTGCGTTGCTCCATCACCATAAATTGACACCAAGCCAGCAGTAAGCAGCTGAGATGCTGTTGAGTGTGCCTATCCTGCTGAAAGATGTATTATTAGGAATATGTGAAAACAATAAAAAAACTGTAGCTGACCTCATCTAGAAGAAAACATTGTATATGTTAATTAAAAGGCTTGAATACTGTAGGGAAAGATTCCTAGACAACGTTAGTGATATCGTAATGAAAATGTTTGCTTAGTCCCAGTACTGCAGGGGTTCTGGTTGTGTAATCTCACACCTGCAAGGAGCCCCATTGTTTTCAGGGGATTTGGTTTGGTCACGGGAACCTTATGGAGCTGTAACTCATTGAGGCCCAAAATGTTTGCTGAGCACAAAGAGTGACTTATTGGAAAGTGTCAGTGACAGCAAAAGTCAACGTTCCCATTTATTTTTCTGAAGAAAACATGCTACAGAAATGTAATCTAGATTAATCACAGGTGCTTTTCTCCATGTCCACCCATTGTTAGACACAGGATATTGGCAGACCGTTAGTCTGCTCTGTTAGAGTTGTTGTTAATGAGAGGATTTTTTCACAGACGGTTTCATAGGACTGTTCCTCAATTTTCATTACATATGCTTGTTGAAGCTACTCTGGTTTTAATCACATCTCTGCTTTATTCACAAGTTCTCTCAGCTGGGGTCATGGAGTGGTTTAATCAGTATGTAGGAAATTGCCCACTTTATGTTTTTCTAGTTAATCATCTATTTTTGTTAGGCTTTCTGAGAAATGCTTGCATGGTGATGTACCCATATGTCAGGCAAGAAAGAGTATGATGGAATTTTCTTTTAAGAGTATAAATCAGTGGAACTGGATGCAGCATTTTGGGGTAAGAATGTTGCAGTCCTTTTTTCTCACCTATTTAATTGAAGCACGTTACTACACACCTTCCAAGTCACTCTTGATTGTGCTGGTATGTTTAGATCAGAAATACTGCCAGAAAATACTTAAAGGAAGCAAGTAATTGCTGTGATCCTTCTTCATGTTCTTCCTTGTGGCTGTAAAAAATTGCTTGTGTTGTTCTGTAGTAGAGTAGGACTGTGACACATTAAGTGCTGTGTGCTGCTGCACCAGCAGAACCTGGTTGGGCTGCAGATAACTGTACAGCTGTTGCTAGGCAAAACATCCAATATTTTGCTTTATGCATGGTGTAGACTTTACTGTTTTAATAATATTTACATTAAAAGGAAGAATCATTACTTCAGAGTAATGTGAAGAACACAATTATCATCCATAAAATTTTGGATTTCCTGAAGCATCTCCTTTGCTAGACATTCATTACCAGTTGAAAGACTCTCCAATGAAATTGAAGGGGATGTCTTGAACATAGGATGGCAGCTACTAACTGATGTGAGATTCCATGTTTTATCCACTGTAAGCAACAGCTGGGCTTCCCCCTCACCACACAACAGATGCAAGTGAAGCTTGGTGGAGAGGTGGGGATGGCCATTCCAATCTTCCTTGATGTCCTTGCTTCTGTGCAAGCATGTGTGTGTTTGTGTGTATAAGACACAAGCACACATGCCTTCTCTTGTTGGATTACCTTGTGTGCTATCCAGCCTGAGGTGAGCAGAGCCAAGATCATCTTCAAACTGCTGGTAATTTTTGGCTGAGAGAAATCAATTTTTGTCCCCATTCCTTCCCCGTCAACAAGAACATTCTGCCTTTCCATGTGCTGCTTTCATATCTGTTTTCCATGTTTTCCTTCCTGCATTCCATTTCTCCGTTTCCCACCTAGATCATATGGGAGATAGATGGGAGATAGATCATCTGGGGTGTCAACATTTTGAACTCATTTGGAAATCAGGGCAGAGCAGCTGAAAGGTCTTACTGATTCTCAGAACCGTCTCTTTAACACATTGGCAATTGCTGATGTGATTACAGCTGACAGGTCTGTTAGAATGATGCCAAACACTTTTGCTTGGATTACTTCTTCCTTCTGGTTTTACAACTTTCATAAAATTGCCAGGATTCTCACGGGTCCTACTGCCTCAAATCTACCCTGGAAATGTGGAACTACCAGATTGTGTTGTCCTACGTACAGATGAGCTGGTGTCAGACAATAAAGGGCCTTTGTAAAGCCCAGATAAAAAAGCTACTATTGTTATCAATTATCTTTTAAAATTACTAGGGAGGTGTGCAGATACTCTCAAAGCTGTGTAAACAACAGTTCCTTTATTTTGTTTTTAACCAGTCTTCTAACTAAAGCAAATAGTTTTAATCATTTTAATATTACTTGGTGGGCTTACCTTTTTTAAATTGCCTTTGTTTTTTCCTGTGTTTAGACTTTGAACACCAGTTTATCACAGAATAATCAATTTTCCTGAAGATAATTTTATGGAAACTAACCCCAAAGAAGACAAAATCCACACTGAAAAAAAAATGTTATAAATAAGCTGCAAATGTACTCAATCTATGTGAATGGGTCAGGAGCATATCTGAAATGATATATATATAATATATAAATAATATATACACCTGAAAGTATATCTGAAGTTCAAATAAATCACATTCATTTATTTAGTATTTAGAAGCTGTTGTGCTGTTCACACAATCATTAGGACCCAGGTTCTTATTTGTTATATATAATAAAATAAAAAAAACCACCACAACAAAAAACTCCACAGTCTGTTGCTAAAAAGAAATTTATTCTGTTTTCCTTGTCATCTGGTCCTCATAATCACACTACCTTTCTCTAATTCTGAGCTGTTCATAGGAGAGCTATGTTTATGGCGAAGCTGCATGGGCGGAGTGCTGCAGTATTATTGACTCCTTAAAACATATCTTACTTATATTGGTTTAAGTGTTGTTGCTTGAGGTTATGTTTAAGGCCGATGGTGAAAGCATGGAAACTGAATGATAAGCTGTGAAAGTGACATGTTATAGAAAGAGTGAAAACCCATCCTACTGTGCTATAGTCAGTGAGACGATGGTAATAAATGAACCCTTACTTCAAGTTGATTTTCAGATCTTCATTTTCACCTTTATACAGCTTCTAATGCTAAGAAAGGATTAATGAAGCAACATTGGTGAAGCAGTTGCACTGCCTTTTGTGTTGTTTGGGTCAGTGCTGCATTTCCAATTACTGTGTCTTAATTCTGTCTTACTATGTTAAAGTGAAAGTATTGATGGATTCATGTTTTATATGGGGTATCTTAATTCTTACCAGTTCAGTAGATGACCTTCACGGTTGCTAACATGATGCTGCATCCATTGTATGTTTTATATACGTTTCTTTTAGATCCTGAGTAGGTCTTTGTTACAGTGCCTTAGAAAGATACTTTAAAGTTTATTGCTAATAGAAATGGTCAACATTGATAGCTGTAGTGATTATAATCTGGGCCTGGTCTGAACTTAATGTTACATTGGTTTATTAAAAGCTATACAGTTTTTAAACCAGGATTACTACTTCTCAGGGTGGCTGAGACTTTGGGTTGCTGTGACAAAACAGTCTTGGTTCAGCTTCCAGACGTAATTCCTTAAACCTCTTGGAAATAATCACCTGTGTTGTGGGAGGATAAATTCAGTTTCTATATTTGATCTTCTGTTGTGATTGCAGATAGGGCGGCACTTTGTGTGCTGTCTGTGTTTATAGATTCTGCAATGGTATTCACTGGGAGATACCTGAAAGCCAAATTGGTTTACATAGCTCACAAGGCTTAAGTCTGGCATGATTTTAAACAGATTTTTCAGAGTTTCCATTGATCTTTTGTTTGCCAAAACCTGACCTCATCACTAAAGTGTGTGATGATACGAATGCACCAGTTTTATACTCTGGCAAAAGCATTTGAGAGAAGCTTTATTTTAGTGGTTTTAAACTGTTTTGTCTCCTAATATGTGCTTACTGCCTTGATGAGTCCCATGCAATCAGTAATTTTGTGGAGGGAAAACTGTAACAAAAAATATTTTCATGTTTAGGGGTGGTTGTTTGTTTTCCTGAAATGTTAAACATGTGATAGATATGCAACACTGTAAATACAGTTAATGTTTCTGCAGTAAAGTCCTTGTGAAAGAGAAGGAACTGTAGGTAGGAGTGCAGCCTGCCTGGTATCTGGAGTTTACTAAATCAAGATATGTATGGAATTTATCAAGAGTGCTCTTTCTGTGCAAAGAATGGCAGCATCTTTTTGCACAATTATTTCATACTGATGAATACTATATATCGAGTTGTGCTTATAATTTAAACAGTTGAGGGTATCACCTGCAAATGTGGTAGTTCTTGCCCACCTTCTATGAAACTTATTTCACAGAGCAAGGCAATAAGTGAATGGTCATCATAACAGTTCTAGCAATTGTAATTCTGTCAGAGCAGACACCTGATAAAACCTGAGCAGTGTTCTGCACAGGCAAGTCTGGATAATTTAAAGTTTACAAGAAAATTTCAAATGAAAACTCTAGTCTAAATATGTTTAACATATTCTTTTGTAGCTTTTACATTGTTGAAATTGGGTAGTTGCATGTATGTTAATTTTAAATTCAGTCATATTTATGGATTTTTTTATGTGCTTTTAGAAGATTTTTTTCAACTTCAGCATTCAACATAAAGCAGTGGACCAAGTTTGGCATGATAATGAAGTTGCAATTTTATGTCCATTAGAAAGTTTAATGTGGTGTTAGGTCTGTTCTCTGCATTGATTTTTCTCAGTACATTGTTAGTCTGGTTTATTTTTTAAGAGTTAGCAAAGATCTAACTTTTTTCTCCATTTTAGATTTTCTTGAAGCTACTAATAGACATAGTACATGACAGCTGGCTTGCAGGGTTTTCCACAGACTGCCCAACTGATTGTTCTGCAGAGATGTTAGATAAATTAGCAGAGGTATCCAGTTTGCAGAAATATGCATGAGGTTTATGCTGCACATACGTGTTTATTCAGTCATTAGTCATGATCATGACTGCATAAAATCAGTGTAATTTACCTTCAACCAATATTTATATCTAAGTGACCCAGACTGCATTCCGTGATAGCTCTGACAGCTTGAATTAGAGCTTGCCTTTCATCGCAGACAAATTTGAAGTGCAGAAATACCCAGCCTATCTTGAGTTTATTCAGTGCAAGAGTGGACCATGTTAATGTACAAGTCCAGTCAAAAACAGCCTTAGAAATATTCTGATTCACTGGTGCACGACCAGCCCATATCAGCAGAATTTATCTAGTTTTCTTGTTGCCTGTTGCGTGCATTGAAGAGTATCTGTTGTACATGCGCTGTAGTCTGTGCATTGTGCTTCTACTTCTGAGCCATACCTAAAAATTGTCTGGGAAAGATTAGAGAATGGAAGTACATACTTTTAGCACAATTAATGCAGCCTAGTCTTCACAGAATTGGTCTGGTAAGGGTATGAATGCATAGTTTGTGTGTGAGCAGGTTGTTTGTAATCTCATTTTTTCCAGGCCAACCCTATAGGCCCTTTAATTTTTTTTTTTAAAAAAGAAAATTGAATTGCTGGAAACAAGAGAATCTGCCCCAGGTTCCAAGAGTTAAGATCATAAAAAGACAGAACTGGAAGAGGCTATATGATGTCAGCTAGTTCATTCATCTCCTTTGGGTTAGGTTCATCTGTATCCATCATCTGTGACTTGTAGTAGCTGTAGTTAAAGAAGTATAAGTTTGTGAGTGAAAGATGAAATCAGAAAGGTCAAACTAAACACAAGGAGGGAGGTTAGAATTTGTGGATTAAGTTGAGGAGCAGCAAGTCTTCTGCAGGGACTCTATAGTGACAGCAGGTTATAGAGGAATAACAAGAGCATTCAAGTAGAAAGACTTGGTGAATGTGACCCCCATACACAAGAAAGGTCAGAAGGATGATCCAAGAAACTACAGACCTGTTAGCCTCACCTCAGTTCTGGGCAAAGTTATGGAACAGATAGTTCTGAGTGCTATCATGCAACAACTGCATGATGGCCAAGAGATTAAGCCCAGTCAGCGTGGATTTAGGCAGGGTAGGTCTTGCCTGACTAACCTGATCTCCTTTTGTGATCAAGTGACTCGACTGGTCGATGAGAGGAAGGCTGTGGATGTAGTATACCTAGATTTCAGTAACACATTTCACAGTCACCCATGATATACTCCTAGATAAGATGGCAGCAAGGGGCTTTGACAGGAATATACTGAGCTGGGTCAGGAACTGGTTGGATGGACGAGCCCAGAGAGTGGTGGTTAATGGTGTTGCATCTGGTTGGTGACCAGTTACTAGTGGTGCCTCCCAAGGCTTGGTGTTAGTTCCTGTCCTGTTCAACATCTTCATTGATGATATTGATGATGGGTTAGAGTCCATCATGAGCAAATTTGCGGATGACGCCAAGCTTGGAGCCCATGTTGATTTGTTGGAGGGTAGGAGGGCCCTGCAGAGGGACCTGGACAGACTGGAGAGATGGACAGACTACAATAGGGTGAGTTTTTAAGTGTAGGATTGTCCATTTTGGTTATAACAACCCCAGGCAGAACTATAGGCTGGGAATGGAGATCTTGGAGAGTACTCAGGTAGAAAGAGACTTGGGGGTTTTGGTGGACAGTGAACTTAGCATGAGTAAGCAATGTGCCCAGGCAGACTAGAAGGCTAATGGCATCCTGGCCTGCATCAAGAATGATGTGGCCAGCAGGAGGAGGGAGGTTATGCTCCCCCTGTATTTGGCACTGGTAAGACTGCACCTGGAGTATTGTGTTGAGTTCTGGGCCCCTTGGTTTAAGTTTAAGAAAGATGTCGAGATGCTGGAACAAGTACAGAGAAGGGTGGCTAGAGTGGTAAAGAGCCTGGAAGGTAAGCCCTACGAGGAGAGGGTGATGGAACTGGGTCTGTTTAGCCTGGAAAAGGGGAGGCTCAGGGGTGACCTTATAGCTGTCTGTAACTACCTAAAAGGTGGTTGTAGTCAGGTGGGGATTGGTCTTTTCTCCCTGGACGCTGGAGACAGGACAAGGGATCATAGTCTTAAGCTCTATCGAGGGAGGTTTAGACTTGATATTAGGAAAAGATTTTTCACTGAAAGAGTGGTCCAGTTTTGGAACGGGCTGCCCATGGAGATGAATGGGTCACTGTCCCTGGAGGTATTCAAGGTTAGTCTAGATGAAGTGCTGAGTGGCACGATCTAGATGTCAGATGTTAGGTTTACTTGGTTTGTTTGGATTTAGGTTGGACTGGATGACCTTTAAGGTCTTTTCCAACCTTGTAATTACTGTGGTACTTTGATTTTTCTGTTCACTGCAATGACAGTGAGAGATGTATGAACACCTTCTGTTTAAAGAACAATTCAGTTCTAAAAACAATAATGGGGGGCATGCAATGATAGTTTTAGTAAAATATTAATGGTATAGTGAGGACAATGTTCTATGTATCTCTCAGTACAAGAACTAATGGGCATTGAAATGCAACTACCAGGTGTTGGATTTGGAACAGCATGAAGAGTAGTTTTGTTTGATGCACATGGTATTCAGTTATGTAACTTCAGAGGATGTCACAGATACTGAGAATTTATACTGATTCCAACGGAGACTGGGCAAAAAGAATGGAAGTAGGTGTCTGTAGCTTATTATTAAATACATAAGCATAACCTCTGGATTTTAAAGTCTTTGAGCTACATGTTATCTGAAACTGAAGAGTATTTGAGAAAAGTGTGACTAAAAGTATACCCTATTCTTGTCCTCTTCCCCTGACATCTGCTTTTGGCTGCTTTTTGGGATGGGGTACTGGGTAGGAGATTTGACCTGGCATAATTTTAGCTTTGTCTTTTTAAATTAGAGGAACTGAAGACATATTTTTCAGTGATTTAGCAGCTCAGGGTGGCATCTGCAAATCTTGTAATTTGTGGATCAAAAATCTCCCATTTGTTTTCCTTATAATTTGAGACAAAAGTACATTTTTATCCTGAACATTTGTGTGTTTCCTGCCAGTTGGCGTGAGCTACAAATTGTTACTTTTTAGTCATGCACAACTGCCAGATGAGATAATACATATTGTCTCATGTGCAATATAAGCAGCAATGCCTGCAATCTTAATTTGGTTTTTCTGATTTATTATCTCCTACACATGTGTGAAATTGTATTTAATATGAAAGTTTTTTGTTTCTGTAGCATTCTCTTTTCTACTGTAGATATATTTTAACAGCTAACACAAACACAAAATGTTTGAGGTACCTGTAAAGATAGTGGAAACACCAGAATCACCAAAAATAGATCTCCAATTGGGACAGTGGTATAGAGAGAGGCTGTGAACCTTTGTATTCTACAGATGCCGATCTACGGCATTGATTTTGAGTGTTGGTTCAGTGATGCATCTTTGGGGCACTGATCAGCAGATCAAAACCCCTTCACAGCAAAATACAAACATCTCCTGTAAATACTTTGTCAGCTCAATTTACCTTGTATTAGTCCGTTTTCTTCCCTTAGGTATTGCCCATCTCTCTATGATGCTGACAATGCCAGACCAGGTATTTTTCATCCTCCTTTAGCTGGCATGGAACTGGCATGAATGCAGTATCCTGTGCTCTGGCAATGTTGACAGAAATGTGATTGTGTTCACACCTGTTTGCAGGTAAATTTGTGTTGTATGGTGGTCATACCAGATATTAATGGCCTAGGTGGTAGTTTGGCATGAATGAAGACACAGCCACGTGTTGCACACACAGTGTGTATTTTTCTGTCATGTATTCAGCACGTTTTTGCTGAGTTTTTCAGAATGGCTGTGGGAGTGAAATTAACAATGCCTTTCACTCGAGACTCTGTTGCCAGGCTTCTTCATGTCTAACCACTTAGATGTTTCCACTATTCACGTAAACCAAATAAACAATTTATTCTTTCTGTGTGTTCTGAGATGTGAGCAAAAAGTAACTTTACTTGAAGGTGGAAAGTTTGTGCAATGATTTTACTACCATGGAGGGTTTTGTTTTGTATCAGGTATTTTATTTGTTCCATGTTCCAGATTGTGCAGTTCTTATGTTATCCTGTGCTGCTGTGATGGAGGCTGGGTTCAAGAAGTGAGAATCATGCAGGTATTAGGAAGTTTCCTTGTCAGTCTTTGTAGTCTGTATTCATGTCTGCTGCTAAAGTAAACTGATGATGCTGAAGTTCTGTGTAGTTTACTTAACATGCCAAAGTGGGCCTTATTGAAGGATGTGTCTTTGGAGGAGCGGAAGAAAAGGTAATGTTTATGTTTGTGTAGGTGAGATTACTGAAGTTTGTTGTAAATAATTGTGAGTGTTGTTTTGTTATTGTTGGGATGTTTGTATATATTAGCTACTTTGATCTCTGTACACTGAGTGAATGTTAATTAATGTTACTACAGCAGAGTTGTTTTTGTGACTACCTTAAGAGTAAAATGCAGGAAAATCCAGAAGTATTCTCATGTTCAGATCACCATCTGATACCTGCAAATATTTGAACTGATGATCCATTTACATATAGCAAATACAGTTCTCCCAAGATTTATTAAAGCTGTGCCAAATGTCATTCATAGTCAACAGGATCACATCTGGTTATTTCAGAATTGATAAGATTTCAGTTTAGAAGGAAAGTTGTCAAGCTCCTCTGTTCGACTAAAACACTTCTGTTCTGTGGACAGTTTGCCATGTTGTTAGACTATACTGAGAAGTATGTCAGGTGGATTAAAGCTTCTGCTGAGGTATCTAATAGCTTGGCTTTTAGCTGAAGAACAGAGCCATGTTTTTTGCCAGAGAATCAGGGAATACATTTGAGGGGCTTGTGCTTCACACACAATCTGTGAAAACAGTCCAAAGATAATATTTTCAATAATTTTTCTCCATTTAGCTTTCTGCTACTGAGTTATGCTGTTACCCTTGCTTCTAGCTATCAATCTCTCAACTGGTCATGGACCTCAGAAGTAGCACCTATGACAGTAGTTTTTCTAAGTTTTTATGTAGTCATGTTTTTTAGGTTAAACACTTTTTGGTGATTAGATTGTGGAAGGGAGATCGTTAATTAAATGATAAAGAGGCTTTGATACTGTCCTTTTTTACTGTCCTTTTTTAATCATGATTAAAATTTTAAGTGTAGTAATAATAAAAATGATACTAGTTATCAGACACTATCATGACATGATTCCTAAAGACATCCAAAATTGTCCCAAATGCAGCAAAAAGTACTAATATTGTAAAAAAAAATCAATAACCAATTAACAAATCTTCTATTGTAAGTTTTTCATTCTGAATCCTTTTCTACATCCATAGAGTTCTCTGTTGAGGGACAGTCTACATTTTCAGGCCTTGATGTTCATTGCTTCACTTTCCCTTCATACTTCCTCTTAGTTACTTACTAAGTAGAATTTATTATTAAGCAGAATTCGTTTTTTGTCATTGAGGATGAAGAGTTCATATTTGCACCAAACAAGCCACATTAATTTGGAAAACAAATGTGCCTGTTTCCAGTGACCTTACTTCTGGTGAGAAGTCTGAACAAACACTGATGAAAATCAATGCTGCAATTAGTAAGTTGAGTTTTTCTGTATCTGAAAGTTTGTTTATAAGTACTGCCAGTGCATCAGATCTGTGTCTGACCATCTGGGATGAGGTATTCCTCAGCTGGCAGGAGCAGTATATAGGTACAGCCATCTTTGCAAACACAAGTGATATCCTTCTCATTATGTCTAAAATCCTAAGGACCCATTTCAGGAAGATGTTGGTCTGATAAATGAAGAATGAGCAATTACTGCCCTATTGAGACATCCAGAAGAGAACTGTGTGCAGCACACTGTCCATCAAGAGAACAGCAGGTAGAAGGTCTAAGTGATAGATGCAACATCGTGCATTCAAGGGCTTAACAAACAGGCTCTTGAAAACTGGACTTCTCCTGACAAAACCCACAGATCTATTCTTTCTCTGTAATAGCTTTCTTTGAGCTTCCTTAGTCAGGGCGAGGAGCCCTCTTTTGTCTTTGGATCTCCAGGGACACCCCAATTTCATGGTGAGCAGCAAAAGGCATACTTCTTTAATCTGTGTTTATTTCAGATACTGGTCTTGCAGTGTGACTAATATCTTATGTAAAACATAACATGACTGTCTATTAGTTCTGTCTGCTGTTTGCAGCTGGCAAGTTTCTTAGGTCTCCTGATGTACGCCATAATTCTCTTTTGCATATCGTAGAACCATAGAGTCATTGGGGTTGGAAAAATCAAGGTCAACAATTAGCCTAAACTCTTACCACGTCCAGTGCTAAACCATGGGGGTAAGCTTCATATCTACATGATTTTTAAACCCATCTGAAATTTAAACCTGTTCCAATATAACTCTAAATTACTACATTCTAGGTGAGTTATATGTCCTAGTTGCTTTGGATTGAACTAGTTCAAATATTTGTTTTCAACATGCACCTGCTATTACTCTGTTGAAGACTGAGTAATGTGGTCTTTGTGTATGAACCAAGAGAAGAATGAAAATTGCTGCTCGTCATTGTCTTTAGCGGGTAGAAGCTGATCCACATTTTAAGTTTTGAACCTTAATTTTTCCATGGATAAATTATTTTTGTTTGGAGTTTTCTCCATGTGTGTTTTCATTTGACTGAGATAAAGGTTTAAAAGGAAAAATTGCTATATATGGCGATAGTCAGCTTAAAACCTGTCTGTGCAGCAGAAACTTGTTCTTTTGTCCAATCTATTTTTTTCTTTTTCTATGAAATTTGCATGCTTTCACAGTGGAATAAGTGATTCAGTAGTTGATCCCTTCCTATGGATTAAGCGGGAACATTGTTTACCTGTCAGTCCGTTGGAGGAGAAGCAACTGTTGAATGAAAAATTTCATTTTCTTTCTCCTGCAGTTTAATGTGATCAGGAACTATTTGGTTTTCTCTTTCTTTTTGCATGGAGATTTGGATGTTGGTAACTGCAGCCTGGCAAGAGATGATCCATACCCCTGTCTGTGGTTGCTAACTGTGGCTCAGAAAGCTATGTAGTTCTGACAGCTTTTGTATTTTGAAATTAAAAAAACATAAATGAATTAATCAACAGAAGACTTTATCTAAAAATGGATTTGTGTCTCCTGTTGCAGTGGAATTGTTTGGGAGGGCAAGCCTGTGCAGAGGCCTGCATTCTCAAATGGTGCTGGCATAGCTGGTCTTCAGTCTGGTAAAGGTAGTGGTTTAGGTGTGGGTAATAATTTTGTGAATGTTTCTCTCTACTTCGCCAGCTGTATGTAAGCCAGTGTAAGAATTACAGTATCATAGAATCATTAGGGATTGGAAGGGACCTAGAAAGATCATCTAGTCCCATTCCCCCTGCCACAGCAGGTTCACCTAGACCAAGTCGCACAGGAACATATCCAGGTGGGTCTTGAACATCTTCAGAGAAGGAGACTCCACAGCCTGGAAGATTCACCAGCTACACATTAATTTGTTTCAGCACAAGGTAGATAGTTATTTAAATATGTGAACAGTTAATTTTTTTAAACACATGCACTGTCTAGGAAATACTATAAAAACAAGTGTGATCGCTTGTTACATAGCAACTGTTTGAGATGTATTTTGAGTGGGAAGTTGACCAAAGTGATTTGTGAAGTTGACACTCCAGAAAGGTATAGCCACCCTTCAGGAAGAGCTGGGCAAGCTGGAGCAGTGAGCTAGCAGGCACTTTATGAAGTTCAGTGTGGACAAGTCTTGCATCTGGGAATACGCAATACATGAATGCAAGTCAGACTGGGATCCACCTGTATGGAGAGCAGCCCTGTAGAGAGGGATCTGGGGGTCTTGGTGGACAGCAGACTCAACATGAGTGAACAGTGCGCTGCAACAGCAAATGAGCAGGATGCTACGTTGCATTATCAAGGGCATGACCATCGCAGATAAGTCATTATCCTGCTCTTCTCAGTGCTGCTCAGGTCACACCTTGAGTACTGTGTTCAGTTTTGGTCACTTCTAAACAAAAAGGTGTGGACAGGACGGAAACGGTCCAGAGAAAGGCCATGAGGATGATCAAAGGACTAGAAGACTATAAAGGCTGAGAGAACTGCCTTGAGAAGGCTTGGGGATCCATGTACCAGTACATGAAGGGTGGCTACCAAAGAAATTGAGACTCTTTTTTTGCAAGGAGACATATGGAAAAGACAAGGGGTACAAGTTTCTTTATGGAGAGACTCCATTTGGGCTCCAGAGAAAAATTATTCAGTGACAGCAATTAGGCATTCCAAGGAAGATGGTGTATTCCTCAACTTTAGAAAGTCTTAAGGTTTGGCTTAACTGTAGTTCTTTAGCCTAAACGGTTGGACTGGATGATCCTTGAGATCCTTTCTGATATGATATAGTTGATATCCAACCTGCATATCAACTGTGCTATCAGGAGTCTTATATATAGATGTGGTCTTAATTATATTTGACTGGTTGTTTGGAAAAGTATTATTTGACCAAAACTGACACAATATAATAAATAATTTTTTAGGTCTCACAGTTCACTTTCACATTATCACAGTAATGATGAGGCTGGAAAAGACCTTAAAGATCATCCAATCCAACCTAAAACCAACCAAGTAAACCTAAACAACTGACTTCTAGATCATGCCACTCAGCACTTCATCCAGCCTAACCGTAAACATCTCCAGAGACGGTGACCCAACCACATCTGTGGGCAGCACTCTTTCAGTAAAAAACCTTTTCTTAATGTCAAGTCTAATTCTCCCCTGACAGAGCTTGTACACACGTCCCTGTGTGTCGCAAGATGAGCTGTAGAGGAAAAAGACCAGCCTGTATGAATAAGGAAATTTTGAAAAATCTAAGAGAGAAAAAGAGAATGTACCATCTCTGGAAAAAGGACAAGGTCAATCCAGTCATGTATCAAGGAATTGTCAGGAAGAAAATTAGGGAGGCTAAAGCTCAACTCGAACTCAGGCTGGCCGCTACTGTTAAGGATAATATGAAGAGCTTTTATAAATATATCAATGAAAAAAAGAGGGCAGCAAGGGGCTTTGGCAGGAATATACTGAGCTGGGTCAGGAACTGGTTGGATGGATGAGCCCAGAAAGTGGTGATTAATGGTGTCGCATCTAGTTGGTGACCTGTTAGTAGTGGAGTCCCCCAAGGCTCGGTGTTAGGTCCTCTCCTATTCAACATCTTCATTGATGATATTGATGATGGGTTGGAATCCATCATGAGCAAATTTGTGAATTACACCAAGCTTGGAACTCTTTTTGATTGGTTGGAGGGTAGGAGGACCCTGCAGAGGACTTGGACAGACTGGAGAGATGGCCAGACTCTAATAGAAGGAGTTTTAACAAGTCTAAGTGTTGGGCTGTGCATTTTGGTTATAACAACCCCAGGCAGAACTATAGGCTGGGAATGGAGATCTTGGAGAGTACTCAGGTAGAAAGAGACTTGGGGGTTTTGGTGGACAGTAAACTTAGCATGAGTCAGCAATGTGCCCAGGCAGACTAGAAGGCTAATGGCATCCTGGCCTGCCTCAAGAATGATGTGGCCAGCAGGAGCAGGGAGGTTATCCTCCCCCTGTATTCTGGTTAGAATGGCACTGGTTAGACCATACCTGGAGTATTGCATTGAGTTCTGGGCCCCTCAGTTTAGGAAGGATATTGAGGTGCTAGAACGAGTCCAGAGAAGGGCGACTAGAATGGTAAAGGGCCTGGAAGGTAAGCCCTATGAGGAGAGGGTGATGGAACTGGGTCTGTTTAGCCTGGCAAAGAGGAGGCTCAGGGGTGACCTTATTGCTGTCTGTAACTACCTAAAAGGTGGTTGTAGTCAGGCGGGGATTGGTCTTTTCTCCCTGGACACTGGAGACAGGACAAGGGGTCACAGTCTTAAGCTCTGTCGGGGGAGGTTTAGACTTGACATTTGGAAGAGGTTTTTTACTGAAAGAGTGATCCAGTTTTGGAACGGGCTGCCCATGGAGGTGATTGGGTCACCATCTCTGCAGGTATTTAAGGTTAGTCTGGATGAAGTGCTGAGTGGCATGATCCAGATGTCAGATGTTTAGGTTTACTTGGCTGGTTTTAGGTTGGACTGGATGATCTTTAAGGTCTTTTCCAGCCTCATCATTACTGTGATACTGTGAACTACAGTATAATTTCTCAAGACAGGAATCTGTTAAGAAAATAGCATTAGAGATAGGCATCATAGTACCATCCTTCCTCATTCACCATCAAGCTTCTAAAGTTAAAATATTGTCAGGAAAAACATTTTATCTTGAAAATTTTAATCTTATAAGCAAATGAGTCAGAGAAACCTAAAACCTGTTAATATTTAAAGAGATGAAGAAAATACACAAGATTTTATAGAGTAATGAAAATACATAAATCTCAGACAGTAATGGGAAAGATGAGCTCCAGTTGTGTGCAGAAATAGTCTATGGACCAAGAAAGGGCAGAAAGAGAGTGCATTTCCTGTTTTGTAAAACACTTTTCTGACCTGGAGTGCATTAACGTTTTGAATTGCAGGCAGCTTAAGGTATCAGTTATGAAAAGATGTTGATAGAATCAAAGGAATTAAGAACAAGGTGTTGAAAGGATCAAAGGATTGGTGGGATGATTTATGAGGAAAACAAAACTACTCTTAATAGCTTTGTTCAACAGTGGTGTAATGAGGTCAATGATGCAAGTGATAATAGGATGAAATGAAGAAAATGTGGTCTGTGTGTCAGTGTTGCTTTGTGTATTGAAATAATTTTCTCTGGAACTGTTTCCTGTCAGATAACAAATATTGTACTAGATATTACAAAATTAAATACTGTGCTTTGTTCAGAATGCTGTAACAAGTAGTCTTGCATTGACTTACACTGAGCAGGCCTTTATTTCCAGATTCTACCAACAGTTTGTGAGGTGCGTTTGTTTTGCTTTAAATGAAGTTTACTTCATTGGTAATGAAATTCATTAGTGCTTGAACTTGTATTAGAAGTCATGATAGAAATATTTGTTTAATATTTACCTTAATATAGAGACCCTGAAGTGTCACTGCAGTACTTAGATGTTTTAAGTTTGCTGCCAACCTTTTCATGCTCTTTCTCTGGGAAACTTTTCTATTTCATGCTTCTAAACTGGTGTTTTCCTTTATTTTTTCCCCCTTTTTTAATTTTCTTTTTTGTTTTCTATAATAATGTGGTTGTATGTGTCGTATCTATCTCTTCTCTTTCTTGAGTCATAAGCAGACAGAGGGTACTGAGATTGATGAATTCCATACTGTATCCTGATGCCAGTTCCCGTGTTGGTGGGGACTGGGTACTTGTCCTGTGCATGTCTGGCCACAAAACAGAAGACATATGCCGCTCATGAACCCAGAGATCATGCCACACCTGATACATTAACTGGGATTAATACATTTTGATTTTATGAATGTATATACATATAGCTATTTACAATTGAATATTTGAGAAGCTGTGTGATTGGCAGTAACCAAAAAAGGTTGAGACAGCCATACAATTCCTTCTTTGATTGAGCTCATTTGAAGTCATTAAGTCCCCAGTATTTGTCAGTGTGTTTCTATATTTGGGTAGGAATGGTGTAGCTGGTAGAAAAGTCTCCAGTCTTTCATGTGTGATGATGTGAAGAGGTGGTTCATAAAACCATTCATTGGAACATTTAAGTGTAACCAACTGACAATGAGTTACATCAAAACAAACAAGCAGGTACAACCTCTGCTTTAGAAACTGGTGAAATGTTGATGCAGGGTTTTTTTTGATCAGGAGGAACATAGCTGATATATTTCCATTGCCTTTCCTAAACGTCATAACTATGAATTACTAAGTACCGATCACAATGTACTCAGGGACCAACGATGTTGTATTTAAACATTCTGGTGTTTCTTCCTAGAGAGGTGGGTTCTGGCACAATGCCAGGAAATGTGGTTTATTAAATGAATTATTTATGATAAATGCTAATGTTGAAGCTATGAGGCACTTGCATCTTTCACAATTTTAGATGCCTTTCTGTGATTCTGTCTGCTTTTATTTTTAGACCGTGCATTTACAGTTGGATACTTCACAAAGATTAATCATAGAGTGTTAGTGAAAAATGAACAAAATTAGTTCCTAAAGGAAAAGTTAGCTTATCCTTTTTTTATGGTTATGTTTTCAAGGTTTCAGTTGGTTGACTTTTAAAGCAACAACCAAATCCTCAGCTGTTTGTATTCTGCTATGTCTGCTATTGAGAAAAGTACCTTCTAAAAAATAAGTATTCTGAAACATAAGGGATACTGTTGTCTGATTTGTAAAATGCACAGTATCATCTGATCTTTCATTTATAGCTAGGGTTTTTTTAACATAGTAATTTAAAATATGTTCTGTACATTTGTAACACTATTTGTTTTCATTCTAAAACAAGCTCTGACAGTATCTTTGTTTTTCCCCTATAAAAAGATGAGGATACAAAAGTAGATTTGAAATTGGAGTTTCATTTGGTTTAACAGGAACAGAGCAGCAAAAATTTGAGCCATCTTGCCTGGGTAGTGTCAGTTTCTAGATAAAATTTTAGCTACTTATTTTTGTTTTGAAAACATGCCTGTTTTCAAGGGAGTCTATCTATCTTGTTCAGCTTGAAATAAAAGATACTTGCTTCAAAAAAGTGCATGTTCACTTTAGTACATTAAAGTATTTTATTTCCTGCCCTTGGCAATTCTCTAGAGCCTGTTTTTACTATTGTTTTAGTTAATGAATAAAGCTTATTTTTAACATTTGAGAAATAAATGAATGTAGATAATAGTGAGATAAGAGATTTTTTTATTTTATTTGAGAAATCTATTGCTGTTGTCAAGAAAGAATACACTGACCTGTACGCTATGTACTCTAAAGTATTTTCCATGTGCTTTTCATGGGCATGGTATACATTTGTGTACTCTGGGAATATGGCTCTATTTTGTGTCACTTTTCGTTAAATTTTGACATGCAGATCTCATTAGTCTCCTCTACCTACTGGAAAAATCTTCACATTTTATTCTTTGCCTTTAGAAATCTGAGCAATAAATTGTCAGGGTTACATCAGTACATCTTGTTGATGGCAATGTAATTATCCTTTTAAAAAAGGTTGGTCCAGCTTTGATAGAAAATATTTGTAAGGAGTGTTTGGGACAGGGTCTGGTGAGAGGGTGTAGTAACGCTGTACCAAATTAACATCACAGAAGCCTCCTAACAGTTAATGGCCACTTAGATACTGAAGCTGCAAGTTCTGTTGCGTATGTTGGATCAGCTTTTAGTCTCAGAATGTCCAGGGGAATCTAACGCTCATCTTGTGTCTGTTATTTTAAGTTATTTTCACAGAGCTGCCAACTCTTTTTAGATGGTTGTGAAGAAAACCACTAGAAATATCTTGGGAAATGTATAGAATATGCATTTGCATATATATCTATCTATATATATTCTATGCATACATGTATATGTTATGCATAGAATAGCCTGGAATTGATCATATTTGGTTGAATATAACTTTTCAGTCACTTACAGAAGTTACTCTTTTTATCTGCCTACATCCATCTAGCTAGCTAGCTAAAACACTATAAGCCTAGTAACAGACCATGAATCATCTATGATATACTTTCAGGTGCTTTCAAAAGAATTTTAGTTTCCAGTGTGGCAGGAGGCAGTTTTGATTTGGGCATTTAAAAATGAAATAAGGTAACAAAAGCATGCTAAATAATGCATTGTTACCTACTTCTGTTTGTTTTTTTAGAGTGAATACTGATTTTTGGGAGGCTCTCTTTAATGCCATGACAGTGTTGAGTTTGTGTTGAAGAAAGTTTGGTCTGTCAGAAGCTGACTGGCATTTAAGAATTATAATCTTCCATTCTTTTATAAAATGCTGTTTACCAACTTTTTGAGAAAACACCAGTATCAGTTATAACAGGGAATCATGCTGGAAATGTTAGTAACTAGGAATAGCTACAAACAGGTTTAGCTATATGTTTGTATTTTTGTCTGTATATGAATCTTTTGATCTAAAATGAAAGAAAATGTCTTAAAAACATTGGAAGACAGACTACTTAGTACCAGTAGATACCTGACAAGTTCATATAGAGGTATTGTATGGGATAAAAGGAAATAAATTGGTTGATGATTTCCAACCGTCAAGATTATACATGATTTTACACATTTTATATATATGTATATGCACTTAGATTTGTATAGATGAGAAAAAAATATGTATGCATATGAAGAAATTTAATTTTAAAGATGAAAATTTTAATTAAAGATCCCAATCCAGCATAGCTGATGTAGTCACTGTTAAAGATATTTTTCATCAGCAGCCAACCCATGCTTGTTTTTGGTTGTTATACAATTCTGGAGAAACATTCAGGCACTTCCTCTGTGAATTATTTGAGAGCGAGGAATTGCCAGAGGGCCGCTGAGTCCCAAAGTCTGGTCTCCAGCTGTTGAATTTCAGCTATACAGTAGATTTAAGAGATTTGCAGATGATCTGTCTGCCTGGTGGGCAAACAACTCCAGAGTGCTTCCTAGACATCTAATCCTAGAAATTAACAGTGTATCTCTGATATGTTCCAAAACCACAGAAATAACTGTTTTTACTCTAAGCTTTTGTGTTTTAATTTATTAGAATGGGATCATTGTCAGCAGCCTCAGAATTTGGTCTCCTCCCATTTCACCTCAGAAATAACTAGAATCTTGGGACATTAAAAGGGAACCAAAAATACATCTTTCTACAGGAAGCAAGACTGCCCAGCCTTACCACTGTTCAGGGCTGTTGACTTCTTTTTGTGAGGAGCAAATCAAACTGAAGCATTAGTTGATGCATTACTTGATAAGAATAGTGTAACTGTAAATGATGGTGCAAAAGCACAAGGATTATGGTAGATAGTGTCGTTCATTATTTGGAAGAGACACTATCGCTCTTTATGCAGGTTTCTAAGAAAGCTGATTCCAGTCCAGTCATGCCAGCCATCAAACAGCATACTTGAAAATCATCAGGGCTAAAGAAAGTGCAACTAGAAAATCTGGAAAAGCTGAGCAGTGGATTCTTTGCTCTATTAATGCTGTTCACATTGCTGTTCTCACTGTCTCTCCTTGCAGTTTATTTGTCTGTTTATTTCTGGGGAAGTTTCTGAAACTGAAGTATGACAGTTTTGTCTCTGTTAGATTACACGTGATGACTCGATATTGTGCAAGACAGGCTGGACTGGTGTATTGTTATGGGCTGCTGGGAAGGAGAGGTTGGGAAGACAGCTGGAGGTGCAGATGGGAGGGTGGGCTGTGGTGCCAGTCCTGAACAGTTAGATTGCAGTTTCTGCCTGAGGCAGTAAAAGCAGATTGATGGTGGTGGGCAGTAGTACACCAGAAACAGTCACTGGCTCCTGTCACCAGCCTCTTCAATCTGACCGTCTGCATCAGGTTATGGTAAGCAGCAGTATTTTCCTTTTCAGAGAGTGGCTAGTACTTGGAAAGTGTACTTTGCATTCTCCAGGAAAAAGGGTGGACTTTGTGGAAATGCTGTGAGTGCTACACTTTAGCATTGTACTGTCTGTGATGGGATTGAATTAATAGTCACTGGAAGAAAAGCTGCTAATACAAATTTGTATCTGTTTATGAAAAAGTGTATCTGGTAAAAGTAACTTGGTAACTTTTCTTACCTGAAGAAAAAAAGTTCACTTTGTGGATAAAGATGTAATAGGCTTGAGTCAAGTATTTAACGCTTTTTTTAAAAGGCATAATCAAGGGGGCAGCTTTGAACTGGTTTAAGTGACTGTAACTGTAAATACGGAATGGTCATTGTTTAGCTGGATTTGAAGATAAGTTGCTAGCTCTTCAATTGTGTTTTTAGAGGTGACATAAAAAACAACTTGCATTACCCCTGTGGCCTCTGAAGAGTCACAACACCAGAGCTAGCAAAGCTTGAAAGGACCCCTGGGGTTAGGCAGCCTGATTTCCTGGGTAATGTCAGGAGGCTTCTGAATTAATTCTTGTTTGAGTTTCAACATAAAAAGTATATTTAAATCACTGACAATGGAAAAATCATTCATTTCCTGCCAGTGACATATAGCAATTAGTGCAATCACAAATAACAGGGAGACAGTGATGTGGATAGATTGGTAAGCTGAGTCTGGTTAATGGCAGTTTTAAGTCAAAGTCTTCCCAATAGGAAACATGAATAAGTCCCACGGGCGTGTCTTGTGAGACACGTGGCAACTGTAAATAGGGCTTTACAACAGATAATCAGCTCAATATGACTTCTTAACATAGCAGTATGGCTAGAAAGGACTATTTTGGTTCCTGGTTATTAAAAAATATGTGCTCTGCCTAGAAGTAGAGATTATATCAACTGTTTGGCACTGTTACAACTGCTACTGCAGTATCCTCCTAATGGCCATGAATCAAAGATGATGTTGCCTGTGACCAGAAAAGAGACAGAAAAATCTGTAGTGGATGGAGAACAATGCCCTGTAGTCTGTTTGGTTTTGAATGTAATTTAGAAAATTATGGCCAAATCTAGAATCAAGATGACACCTCCAAAAAAGAAACTGCAATTCAAAAGTTAATTGTTTTGGGGAAGTTGTATGGCTTACATAGCCATCCTTCCTTTCTAGCTCCATAGGAAGGAATCTATTTCATAGAATCATTGAGACTTGGGTTGGAAAGGAATGTTTAAAGGTAATCTAGTCCAATGTCCTTGCTGACCTAAATATTGACCTAAATATTAACCTAAATTTATGTTCCATTAGCTTAAAACCATTACCCCATGTCCTGTCACAACAGGCTCTGATGAAAACATAGGTCCGTCTTTCTTAGAGTCCGTTAAGTATTGAATGGCCTCAGTAAGGCCTTCCCAGAGCCTCCTCAAGCCAACTCTCTCAGTCTTTCCTCATAGGAGAAGTGTTCTAGCTGAGGGTTCTGCAGATCTTCTCTGTATCCATCCTTCCTGTGCTGAGGTGTACAGAGCTGGATGCAGTACTCCGGTGGGAGCTGGGTCTCTTTAGCTTGGAGAAGAGGAGGCTGAGGGGGGACCTCATTCATGTCTATAAACATGTGAGGGTGGAACCAGGCTTTTCTCAAGGTCATCTAGTGATAGGACAAGGGGCAGTGGGTGCAAGCTGGAACATAGTAGGCTCCGTATAATTATCAGAAGGACCTTCTTCCCAGTGAGGGTAACAGAGAATTAGAACAGGCTACCCAGGGGAGTTACGGAATCTCCTTCTCTGGAGATGTTCAAGACCCGCGTGGATGTGTTTCTGTGTGATTTGGTCTAGGTAATCCTGCTGTGGCAGGGGGATTGGACTAGATGATCTTTTGAGGTCCCTTCCGATCCCTAATGATTCTATGATTCTGTATTGCCACAGTAGACAGGTAGTTGCCTTGACCTGCTGGCTATGTTTCTTTTGAGGCAACCCAGGATACAGTTGGTATTCGAGGCTGCAAGGGCACACTGTTGACTTTTCATCCACCTGTACCACCAAGTTGTTCACTCCTGGGCTGCTCTCAATCCCATCGTCCCCAGCCCGTGCTGCCCAACCCAGGGGCAGGAACCATTTCATTTGCTGATCAGGTATCAGTTATATTTCTGGCAGTGTGTGTTTGTATATACGCCGTTTGACAAAACCATGTTAGATTATGTGCTTATCATGTACTCAGGAACACTATAGTCCCTATTTGATGAGACTCCCTTTACGAACTGCAGAAAAAGTCCTGCTCCCCCAAGAAAGTTCATGATGGTTGAAGTTGGCTGAGCTGTAGCACTGTTTTTATGTCGTTTAGGAGCACTAGTGCTTTGCTTGGTGGACTTGTTTTAGGATAGTCCCTCCTGAAGCACATACATGTAAGGTCACTATTGCCATGTTTAGCTGACCGGGCATACCCCACCAGTTCTTATCTTGGTAATAAACTGGGACCTGAAGTTTTGCCCCTCAGAAGCTTCACTGTGGTTTGGCCCTTTATGTTAAGGAGCTTTCTGAGTTTATAGAAATCAATTTTAGTGATTATAAAGTTGAGGATTTATGGGTTAGGATGAAAGGGAAGGCAAATAAGGGAGATACAGTGCTGGGAGTCTGCTATAGACCCCCCAGTCAAGATGAGCAGGTAGGTGAAATATTCTATAAACAGCTGGCTGAAGTCTTGCAGTCTCCAGCCCTTGTTCTGACTGGGGACTTCAACCTACCAAGTATCTGCCGGAAACCCAACACAGCAGAGAGCACACAGGCTAGGAGGATTATTGAGTGTATGGAAGATAATTTCCTGATGAGCCTACCTTGCTTGATCTCCTGTTCACAAATACAGAATGATTAGTGGGAGATATGGACGTTGGAGGCTGGTTTTGACTTAGTGATCATGAATTGCCATTCAGTGAGACTTGGACAGGCTAGATTGCTGGGCAGAGAGAAACTGAATGAAGTACAACAAGAGTATATGTAGAGTCTTTCATCTAAGCAAGAACAACTCCATGTACCAGTGTAGACTGGGGACTCAGCTGTTGGAGAGCAGCATAGGAGAAAGGGACCTGGGGCTCCTAGTGGACAGCAGGATGACTATGAGCCAGCAATGTGCTCTTGTGGCCAAGAGGGCCAACAGCATCCTGGTGGGGGGGATCAGAAGGGGGGTGGTTAGCAGATGGACAGAGTTTCTTTTCCGCCTCCACTCTGCACTAGTGAGACTGCATCTGGAGTATTGTGTCCAATTCTGGGTCCCTCAGTTCAAGAACGACACAGAACTGCTGGAGTGTGTCCATCGTAGAGCAATGAAGATGATGAAGGAAGTAGAACACCACCCTTATGAGGAAAGGCTGAGGGAGCAGGGCCTCTTGAGCTTGAAGAAGCGGACGCTGAAGGGTGACCTCATTATTGTCTATAAATATGTGAGGAATGAGTGTCAGGAGGATGGAGCCAGGCTCTTCTCAAGGTCATCTGGTGGTAGGACAAGGGGCAGTGGGTGCAAGCTGGAACACAGGAGGTTCCATATAAGTATCAGAAGGAATTTCTTCCCAATGAGGGTAACGGAGCATTGGAACAGGGGGGTTGTGGAGTCTCCTTCTCTGGAGACATTCAAGACCCACCTGGATATGTTCCTATGTGACTAGTTTTAGGTGATCCTACTGTGGCAGGGGGACTGGACTAGATGATCTTTCAAGGTTGAGTTCTCAATTCTTAGTGATGTAAAGAGGGCGGTTAGCAGAACCTCCGCCTTGGATTTCTAGAGGGCAGGCTTTGGTCTGTTCAGAGCACTAGTTGAAAAAGTTCTTCGGGAGACAGTCCTAAAGGGCAAAGAAGTCCAGGAATTTTGGACACTCTTCCAAGAAAGAGATCTTAAAGACCCAGGAGAAGGCTATCCTCATGTGTTGTAAGATTAAAGGGTGGGGAAAATGGCCAGCCTGGTTGAAGAAGTATCTTTTGATGGAACTTAAGAAGAAAAGGAGTGTCTCACCATCTCTGGAAGAAGAGCCAGGCAACTTGGGAGGAGTACAGTGATCTTGTCGGATTATACAGAGAGAAAATTAGGAAGGCAAAAGCCCAGCTGGAACTCAACTTGGCCACTGACATCAAGAACAACAAAAAAAGTCTGCACAGGTATATCAATAATAAAAAGAGAATGAGGGAGAATCTCTATCCCTTATTGGGTGTGAGGGGGAACATTGCAACCACTGATGAGGAAAAAGCTGAGATACTTAATGCTGTCTTTGCCTGCTCCCAGGTTGTTCAGCCTCCTGAGCTTTATCAGAAGTAAATATACAAAATGAAATTGAAAGGCTAGCAATACCAAGCAAGACCTGACTTCATTTTATATTACCATTTTTGTGGTCTGAGTGTACAATGACTTTTACCAAATAAACATTAATTCATCTGGCAATTAACATTATTACAATGAGTCATGCATACAAAAGTAAACTTTCTCTTCCTTGACTAATTTTTCTTCCATACATTTGTTTTCAGAATGGCTTGCTTTAAAATTCTGCCAGAAGTTAATACACCAGTTTACTAAGTCATAAAAATACTAGGCACAACTTCAGTTCTGTGTACAAATCCTATGTAGAGATGAAAAAGTCAGCACCTGATTCACATTACATGAGCTTAGAGCCTTCAGCATTAATAAAGTCAGTAGAAAGAACAAGAGAACTCCAAGGGAACAATGAGGCATGCAGAATTAGCCCACAGAAAGTGTTGTTCATCTCCTGTGGTGTGGGAGGTACCCACCTGGCTGGTGAGTGCTGATCATCTCTACCAGCATGTGATCCTATCCTAAAGGCAAATAGGTAAATGATCTGTGCCCTACCTTGTAGTTCCACAGCCTACTGGTTAAAGAGGTAGTGATGTCACTTCCTTTTGCCTGTTAGTTAGGATGATTGCACTGAAAAGGTATGACCTGGATTCACATCTCTCTGCAGTCTTGGGAACCTCTGTGTGATAAACTTTTAAGTGATGTGTCCTCACCACCAGGATACAGAGTTGTTGAGGGAGAGCAATTGGAGAGTTTTCTCCTCTTACTGAAGCTGACGCACTCAAATTGAGAGGAAGAGAATCAGAAGGCTGAGAAAAAGGTTAATGGAATCTGATTCTGCATGTATTTTTTGCTGAGGGCTGCATTTGGAAGTAGTGCCTGCAAGCAGGGAAATAGGCGTCACTGTTTCTGATTCCTGTGCTTAGGTACATGAGTGGTTTTAGATAACTGCTGAAATGCATGAGCAATATAAAATGTTCAAACAGTCTAGGGAGTATAAAGCATTACATACATCTTATGACTTAATCAGTTTCAGGTTGTTATCTGACACGGGTAGTGAGGGCTTCATAGATTCAGGGAATGGTTCAGGTTGGAAGGGACCTTAAAGGTCATCTAGTTCAAATCCCCTTGCAATGACCAGGGACACCCCCCACTAGACCAGGTTATTCAAGGCCCCCTGCAGTCTGGCCTTGAACACTTCCAGGGAGGGGCAGCCACAACCTCCCTGAGCAATCTGTTCTAGTGCCTCACCATTCTTATCGTGAAGAACTTCTTTCTGACTTCCAGTCTAAACCTCCCCTCTTGCAGCTTGAAACCATTACTCCTGCTCCTACCACTCCAAGCCTTTGGAAACAACCCTTCCCCAGCTTTCCTGTAGCCTCCTTCAAGAACTGGAAGGCTGCTATAAGATCTCCCTGGAGTTTCCTCTTCTCCAGCCTGAACAGCCCCAGTCCTCTCTGCCTGTCCCCATAGAAGAGGTACCCCAGCCCTCCAGTCATTCTCATGGCCCTCCTCTGGACACATTCCAACAGTTCAAAATCTTTCCTGTGTTGGGGGATCCTGGATGCAGTACTCCAGATGAGGTCTCACAAGAGCAGAATAGATCACCTCCCTCAACCTACTGGTCACGCTTCTCTTGATGCAGCCCAGGATTCGGTTGGCGGACATTGGCAGCTCATGTTGAGTTTTTCATTAACCAACACCCCGAAGTCCTTCTGCTCAAGGCTTCNGAAGTCCTTCTGCTCAAGGCTTCTTTCAGTCTGTT
>VZRI01011785.1:0-12131 GCA_013397515.1 Upupa epops
CTTCAACCAGACCCTCATTGTTGACGAGTACAAGATCCAGCAGAGCTTCTGCCCACCACTAGGAGAGGAAATTGTCCTCAATGCACTGGAGGAACCTCCTGGACTGTGGATGGGTGACTGAGTAGGTCTTCCAGCAAGTACCAGGGTTGTAAAAGGGAGTCAGGCCCAGGGAGGATGTTGAATAGAAGTGGTCCAGAAAAGATCCCTGGGGCACAGCACTGCTCACTGAGTCCCTCAGTTCAGGAAGGACACAGAACAGCTTCAGAGAGTCCAGTGCAGAGTCACAGCTATGTTTAAGAGAGTGGAACATCTCCTTTATGAGGATAAGCTGAGGGAACTGTGTCTTTTTAGCTTGGAAAAAAGGAGACTGAGGGGTGACCTCATTAATGTTGATAAATATGTAAATAATGAGTGTCAGGAGAATGGAACAAGGCTCTTCTCAAGGTCATCCAATGATAGGACAAGGGGCAATGGGTGTAAGCTGGAACATAGGAGGGTCCATATAAATGTGAGACGAAACTTCTTCACAGTGAGGGTGACAGAACATTGGAATGGGCTGTCCAAGGAGGCTGTGGAGTCTCCTTCTCTGGAGATTTTTAAAACTGGCCTGGACACATTCCTGTGAGACTTAATCAAGGTGAACCTGCTCTGTCAGGGGAGTTGGGCTGGATGATTTTGAGGTCCTTTCCAATCCGTAACATTCTGTTATTCTGTGATTATCTTCAATGTATTTGCATGCTATTAGTCACTTAGCAAGGATCTGTTGTGGCTAGGAACCTATCAACCTCTAGGAGTATCCCTGTTGTCCTTGTCCAAGGGGAGATCCTAGTGTCTGGCCAGCTGCCATATAAGAGAGCTCAAAAGGATGCTGGACTGCTCACTATTTCTGGGGATAAGATGATTAACTCAGGCATATTTTCATATCAAACTTGCACTTCAACTTGTTGCTTAAGCCAGCCCATGACTATTATACTGTTATCTGTTTCTCCTGAATCCATATTGAGCAGGATGCAGCCATCACACCCAGAGCCATCATTATTATGTATTAGCTTAGAAGCAGAGATAAGGATCATGTTGATGGGAGGTGAAGCACACCATCACAAATGGAAGAAACTGCCTGTCTGTCATGGGTTTGGTAAAATCCCATTTATCTGTAGTATTACTGCATCAAATTCTCTTTGAGCACACAACAAGTTATACCTCTCTCAGTCGCTGTAATTTCTTGAGGCAGGAGGAGGACAGGGCTGGGCAAAGAGAACTGTTGTAGAATCCATAAAAGAGTCCACAGCAATAAACAGAGTAAGGAGAATTTTTTTCTGGGGGAGGGGTTCTGACCAACTTCTTCCCCTGGTATACTTTTTCCGTCCCTGCTTCTCTAGGGCTTTGTGTAAGATAGTGATTGTTTGGGCAGTGTCTTGGGTTGTGGAATATAAGTTTGTATTCTATTCTCATCTGTTGGGAGGATATGTCGGTTTATCTCTTGCATGGGAGTGGGAGGAGGGGGCGCGGGGCCGTTCCCCTGGAGCCACTTGGGGCTGCGGCGCCTGCGTGGGATGGGCTTGAAGGGAGAAGCGCGCGGCGGCAGCGGCCTGGAGCTGAGGTGGAGGGGGGGGGCTCGCGTGCTCTACAGGGGTTTCCTGTTCTGGGAACCCTGCGGTGCTGCGCAGGAGCCAGCTTTGCGTGCTTTTCAGTGCCGCTTTCTGCTCCCACTGCTGCCGCTGCTGTTTTATGGCATCCGGCCTCCCTCCGAGACCTTCTGCCTCCTGCCCGAAGTCCCCACTGTTTCCCGCGACGAACAGAGCCACTGCTGTAGCTGCCCGGCCCCTGGCCGCCGCGGACACTTTCCGGCCACTCCCTGCCGCCTCCTGACTGCTGTGCTTTTCCGTCTGCCCCACGTTGCCGAGGAAAAGAGAGCCACATCCATCGCTGCAGGAGGACCTGGCCATCACCCTCCCTAACTGTCAGGTGGACTCTGTTGGGGTCCCTGGAATCTTCTTTTGTTTGGTTGTTTTGAGTATACTGTTAGTGTTTCTTACTGTTATAATAAAGAATTGTTGTTCCCTTTTTTCCCAAATCTCTTGACTGAAGGCCTCTAAATTGAAAGAATTTGGTACCTGTCATCCCAAACTGAGACAGGCAGCTGCTACAGATTTTCCTCCCCACTCTTCCCACCAATTTTTCCCCTGTTATAAATAATAAGTAGCTGCTTTTCTCTCCCATCCTCTTTTTTTTTGTTATTTTACTTTTTAACTCCTGCAACAGCGTGGTGACTTCAGGAATTAGTTTTGTTCCAAGGGATGGCGTTTGGGTTAAAAGTTGGTCAAGACACTATTGTTTTGTTGGTTTTTTTTGAGGTTGCAGCCTAACAAAGGGCAAGAAATAGGAGTTCACTTGCTGGTTTCAAGGGGATGATTTGGGTCTTGTTCTCTTTTAGTTTATCTTCTTTTTTTTTTTTTCCTCTTTATCTCAAAATGAAATCTTAATACTTGCAGTTCTAGTTCTGTAATTGTGTTTATTCTCTTCCTTCAGGGTTTGAGGAAGGCAAGAGTCTAGTTTCTGTGCAGTTAGGTGAAACAAACAGACCAGTGTTAAACTGTGACACTGTCATAATATAGATACATTAGGAAAAAATAATGGCTTCTACTTCAGTTCTGTCAGCATGAAAAGCCACTCACATGCACACCCATGTGATGCGTACATGTTCAGCCACTCATTACTGTGAACTTGCAAAGGGGAACAGGATCTACGCCTGATCTGGGTCAGTGTAAAATCTGCCTTCATAGTAAAAATGTCTCTGTAGCAATTTTGTCATCAAAGGCAGGAATCTCACCTATTCTCTTGAATCTATTAATTTAAACAGCAAAACCACAGTTCAGGAAAGTAAAATCCAAATACAAACTGACTGATCAGGGCAAGGTTCCTGAAAGTAGCATCTCTCAGAATTGCAGTGGCTCCTGCAGCTTTTTCTAGAAACTGAATTTCTGCTTGGATGTTGTGAAATCAGTAGCAGATGGAACTGTTGGGGAAAAACAAGAACAAAAAACCCAAGGAAAGGTAGAAGAGGTCTGATGGCGTAAGGCTGTTGCTTGAAGATAAGAAGAACCTTTAAAACAGTAGGTAGATTGTAAAAGGAAAACCAAGTTTGTGAAATAAGGGTAGGATGAATACAGTAAAAGGGAGAAGAACCAGTAGAAGAAGAAAATATGTCTTTGGCATGCATTAGAGGTTCTTAACAATGCAGTATTGCCTCTTCATGTAGGCAAAGTGAGAAATATCAGGTGTGTAAGAAATACACAGAAGCTTGAAAACTTTTATACCTCATTCTACACATTTATTAGTTTAGGTAAGGGAAAGCTCTTTTAACACTTTCCCCAACTTCTGCACACTAGAACTATTCCACTTGAGTTATACAGATGAGTAATGGAATTAATATAATTTTCTACTCATTCTCACAGGCTAAGATATGTGGCTTACTAGAAAGGTGTCTTACTGAATGTACTTAAGGACAGGATGCTGATTATATTTGAGAAATGCTTGCTCAAACAGTTTCACAGTGACCTAGTCATGTTCACATAAATTCATTGCTGAGAGCCTGATGATCTCCACAATCTCAGGGTAAAACATCTCTACCTCATTCTGGAGAGCAACTGATTCAGAGGCTCTCTATATTTCAAAAAACAACAAGCACTTTTCAGACCTTTGGGTTTCTCACCATTTTCATCTGTTGACTCTGTAAGAGCTAGTCACTGCTCTTGTCTGCTTTACTGCTTTGGAGTAGGATATTGGTTTGCCCACAATGATATCCCATAAATTCCAGAAGAATCATGCATTCTTCAGGAAACTTCAAAAGACAGCTGTGAATATCCAGTGAGTATGACATGTTTCCTGCTTTACTCAAGCTTGAACATAGTTCAAATGTATCATTGAAATACTTTATTCAATATATTTTACTGTGGACTTTCAGTTTCCAAAATATTTACATTTAAATAAAAGATTTTTTTTTCTAGAGCATTTATTATATTTTCTCTCTTTTCTAATAGGGGAGGGAAGGACATAATACTGATCGAGCTATAAGACACTCTATCTAATGCATTAGAGGAAAATACTTAAAATACCTCTTCATTTTCTGATTTATTTCATTTAGGAACAAGATGTGAGGATTGAGATGTTATGTAACAAGATGTTACATTAACAAGTGTAAGCTGACCTTCTGCAAGTCTCAAAATTATTTTTTCCTACCACAAATAAAAAACAATCTCTTACTTGCATGGTGAATGTGCTTTAAAAGGATGTGCATTCTGATTGCAATAGCATTCACTACAAAAGGGACATACATTTATGTGGGATTTTGTCAGGATTTGTTGTCTTTCTTAGAAAGAACCAGAGAGTAAAAGTAATTTCTTACTGGGAAACAATAGTTTGGAGAGCAAAACACAGGTACCTTTCTGTACATAAATTGAAGATCTCACCTTATGTATTGGAAGTTCAAAGCACCAACACAATTTTTAACAGGGAGTCATTCTTGGTGAAAATTCTTGTCTTGAATGTTACTTCAAAAATCAGATTGGTAGTTTTTTATTAGTTGTACCTTTGAAGTGCATTTCCTCAGTACAAGATACTAAACTGTGTTTGGGAAGTAATAATTTAAGTTATCATACATTTATTAATTCCCAATTTAAAAAGGAATTACCCATGATGTGTTAAACAAGGGTTTTGTTATTTTTTGAGCAAGGCAAGGAAGAATCAAGAGATGAATGGAGGAGTTATGCTAAACTGTATGAAGGAAAGATCTCATTTAGGAATCTTAAAAAGCACACAGCATGAAATGAGAAAAGGGCATGCAGTTGGAAATGTGTTTTAAAAAATACAGCTTGAAAAGTGAAGTGCTGAAAGGCAATACAGGTGTGCCATTTGGACAGATTAGTTGAGCCATTTAACTGTTCTTTAGAGGCACTGGAAAACATTGCTCTGATTTTGTTAGAGCCAGTGTTTTTGATTAAAATTATATGATTCTTTCCAGGGGAGCAGTTAAGTGGATTGCAGTTAAGTGTTATTATGGTGTAGTACCGTAAATCTCCCCTAGGAGGTATCTGTATAACACAAGTTATACCCCAAAAATACTGTTTGTGAAATTCTGACAAAAAACTCTTTTTGAAAACTACTTCAGATCTTATCAAGTAGAAGCAAACAAATTTTAAATATTTTTCTTAAAATCAGACTTTTCTTATTAGCAATACAGCAACACTAGTCAGGGTTCTGAGCAAGTCTCTCCTGGGTAGTTGGATCTCTTGGCTGTGGACCTCTTGTGAGAGTACCAGAGATGAAGGGGTGGAACAGACTGCACAAGAGAGCATGGGCTGCTACCTCCTGCCTTGGGTTCTACTTTTGCAATGAACCTATTTCTCTTGGTGGTGATAACATTTACTGCAGACCCCTATTGGTGTCCCAATAGTCATATCTTCCATGGAAGCTTTCCTATGGAAACACTAGTCTTAAAAACAAATCATGCAATATAAGATTGTTTTCTTGAAGTAATGTAGTTGCAATTATTAGACTAGCCATATTTCAAAGTTAACCTACTATCTAATTGACAATGTACAAGTTCAAATAGCTTAGCTGGAATGCAGAGATTGGCAAGGTAATTACACACTACTTATCTTCCAAGCAAGATCAAAGATTTAGATTCAATCAATTCCTTTCTGGTGCTTTTCTACTGCAGGAAAATAAATTCTTTTACAATTCTCTTATAATAGTGAAAGTACGTTTGTCTTCATTACAATATCACCTGTTTTGTGAAATTTCCCTTCTTGAAATATGCGTGTGATGACAAATATTACTATTTACTTATTTATTTATTATCAAATTGAAAATACTTAAATGTTACTTGAATTTGGTTATATATGGCTATATTTTCACTGTATTTGAATTTTGTTCTGTATGATGCCCGGTGATGAATTGAGATAAAAGGGACAAACATTTTATTGATAAAAATGAGTGGAGACCAGTGGCACTCCTCAGTGGTTGGTATTGGGACTGGTATTGTCTAGCTTAATTTGTCAATGACATGGACAGTGGGATTGAGTGAAGCCTCAGCAATAAGGACAAGTGCAAGGTCATGCACCTGGACCAGGGACATTCCAAACACAAATCCATGCTGAAAAATGAATAGACTAGGAGCAGGCCTGCAGAGAAGAAATTAGAAACGTAGAACCAAATAATGTTTTGGGTTGGAAGGGTTTTTAAATGTCATCTAGTTTCACCTCTTTGAATATGCATAAACAACTTTAACTACATCAGGTTGCTCATACACAGCTTTTCATACACCAGTACCTCTACATACTTTTTTTCAGAGCTCTTCTTAATCACATAATGTCTCAGCCTGAACTGATAGTAGGAATTGCCCTGAACCATATGTACGACCTTGCAGCTGGCCTTGTTAACCTCATGATCCTGTTGTTTATATCACTGATGAAAAAATTAAACAGCAATGGTCCCGGTATGGACCAATGAGGGATGCCATTTGTAGTGGGTTGAAATGGCCTTTATCAGTCATTTCGGTTGGCACTTGAACTTTTAAACACACTGACCAGCTCTTAGGTAGAATTTACCAGGCAATGAAGCAATGTTGGGGAAAATGAAAGATTTTATTGAATGTACACCCAAGAGAAAGAGGAGGAAAACCCAAAACAAGTGAAACAAACACAGAAATTTCATCAGAGCATCACTACATACATTCATACATTCAGAGAAGACGAGAGAGAATTACGTAGATGTCTTTGGCTTCATATGATATCCCCTGAGGAAAGGGGCATACATTGCAACAAATGGAGACCAAGACCACCCTTGGCATAGAAGCTCCCTCCCCACTCTGCTGAATGTTGAGAGCTGCTCCAAACCATCCACAGAGTCTCTGTCTTCTTGCTTTGGTGAGATCTTCAGGGCATCATGTGGCATGGCCAGCAGAAGTCAGCTTGGCTCTCAAGTGGCAGTGGGCACTTGGGTGTAACAGTGTATACTTGGGGGATGTTGCTTGATAAGGAGTTTAGCATGACCCAGTGACATATGTCTGTAGTCAATCTCAACCTGGGTTACACCAAAAGAAATGCGTCTAGCAAGTTGAAGTAGGTGATTCTGTCCCTCTGCTCTGCTAAAACCCCACTGAGGGTACTGCATCCAACTCTGTTGTCCTCAGCAGAAGAAAGACAAAGTATATTGATTTGAGTTAGACAAGAATCAGTTTTGTTTGGTAATTTCATTTTGCAACCAAATCTTTTCTAAGTAACTGTATTTTCTGAAGTTAATAGCATATTTTTTGTGAACAAGATCTGCTTCTAGAAGTTACAATGCTTGATGTTTACAGTTATTACCAAGGACTGAGATACAGAACGGCTCTTCCTTATACGTTGTCTTATGGAGACCAAGGTCAGTGCTAAGTCTTCTGTCCCATTTTGTGGGTGCCGTGAGAAGTCACACCTGTGGGGAGGAGTGGACAGGACAAGTGACCCTAAAACTGACCAATAATGGAGTGCAGTCCACAGGTGAACAAGTAAATAATCTCTGTATGTCTTTGTGTGGGCTTTTCATGTGAGGTGAACTAAATGTGGCTGCTTCTTCCACAAACCAAATTAGTTTTGTTTTTTGCCTAGAATTCATAAGTGGTTTTTGAACCATTTTTATTTTGTGGGGTTTTGTTGTTATTGCTGTTTCAGCCCACTAGCATTATTAACTAAATTTATAGGTGGATTTTGTCTCTGGATAAACCCCTGACTCTCCTGCATCGTGGTTTTTACTCCTTAATCTAATTGCAATTACAAAATATATGTAATTTATAAAATTGGATTCAGATCTGTCTTGAAGGCTGTCATGCTTCAGACCTAGCCATTTATTACTCTGAATATCAGCCTTTTCCCAGAAACCAATAGCTTATAGATACTGAATGAACTGTTGTTTTAATATTCTCTGCTCATCATCACATTTCCACAATTTTGAGACTGGAGTTCTTCTCCTCAGGATGTTATTACTGTTTTTATTAATGGGTTTAAAGTTCTTATTTCAGCCCAAACAGAAAAGGCTGGTCTACCCCTTAATCAGATGTATGTTCAGAGATGGTATTTGTTTAACTTCACTCTATCATAGTTCAGAAATACATTTAGAATTACAAGAAAGAATCCAAAAACTGTATATTGCTCAATGTTTTGTATTACAGACAGTACTCAAAAGATTAACAGTGTTCTACTCAACTGATAAGAACCATATTCTGCTATCATTTAGTGGTCAAAATGAAGTGTCTTTCATCAACAAACAGCCATGGGGTCAGTTACTATTTTGATAGCTGTTCAGGCTCAGCCCATACATACTAAATCAAAGATCTTGGATTTGTTCTCCATATTTGACTGGCTAAATGCATTTATTGCAATTAAAACTCAGTTTGATTGTGTTACTATCTTGTAAAGTATAATCTTCTTGTAAAAGATAATTAATGTTGTAATGTCTGTTCATAGGAAAAAAAACTTGTTTATTATTTCTTGTGCCATCTTCATAATGGCTGTGCATTTCTACTGCACTGCTACACAATAGACATTCCCACCACATAGCAGGACAATGGCTCTCCACTGTGTCAGCTACATTTTTGTGTACTTTATCTGGAAATGGGCAAGTTTTGAAACCCTCTTCATTGACTGCATCCCAAGAGTATGGGGAATTCATTTACCTCTGACAGACAAACTGTTAATTATGCCATATATTATGGATTTTTATTCAGTATCTGAACACTTTGCAGCACATACTTGAGAAAACTTCTTGTGATCCACACGAGAAACAGATTTTTTTGTTGTCCTTTTACTTTCAGGTCTCCAAAGAACCGGAGTTACAATACAAGAACAAGATACTATGCAGTAGGTCGAGGTCATCCATTCACCATGATTCATGAAGTAGAAGCATCTGTATACAGAGCCTATCAAGAATTCATATGTAGGAGGCAGATAAACATTGAATGTAGGAAGATTTCCTCAAGAGTAATACAAGGAATACAAAGAATCATGTCTAGAAAGGAAAAGGGAATGTTATAGACTGGCAATTTTGATTGATCATCATGCTGTCCACACTTCTTCCAACCACAGCCCAGAAACCAGTATTTAACTAAAATTATTTGTGTGAGATAAACAGTAGTCTCTGAATAAGACTAAAGAGAGGAACTAAGTTGAGAAATTACAAATGAAACATTATCAAGAAAGATACAATTATTAATACTAAGATAGGCAACATCGGTGAACAACTTCAGTATTTGGACTTCTTGAAATAGAAAGAAAATCCTTTAAAGTCAAAGAGCTGTTACAAATATCTGTGTCAGCATGGATAAATAATGGAAAGTCATTAAGTGGCATCATATAACTCTCTGTTGGTGATTTAGTAGAAGATTTAAAAGTCATCAAAGGTATCTCTATCCAGCTAATTATGAAGATAAGATGGAACAGATCTGTTTTTTCTCTTAAGTAGGAAATAGAAACAATGGCAAATACAAGAGTCACAACAAAGAAAAGTCAGTTACAAAGAAAACCCTATTAATGTGTGAAACAAGAGTATCACTTGTATGAAAATATGAACTGTAACTGACATTGAGAAAGTTAACTTTTTTCTTCATAGCAAGCAACATCTGAATTCTATTTGCTAACCTCTGAATACTTGAGTATCAGTCATCATTAGAGTCAAAATATGTTCTTCTTTGCCATATGTGTTTTACCACTTCAAAGCAGGCTAGAGGAAGCAATATTTGTTCCATACACTGAAGAAAAAAGTATTTGTCCATATGTTTATTTGACTATCTTTTTGAGAATGAAAATAAAATCAAAGTGCACTGATTTTTGTTAGAAATAAATTTAAGTTTCTCTTTAACAATGGGTTCATGTCTAAGTGACAAGGGGACTCCCTCAGGGATCAGTCCTGGGGCCAGTCTTGCTCAACATCTTGTCAGTAACATGGACAGAGGCATGGAGGGCACCCTCAGCAAGTCTGAGAATGACACCAAGCTGTGTGGTGCAGTACACATGCCAGAGTGTAGGGATATGGATGCCATCCAGAGGTACCTGGACAGGCTGGAGAGGTGGGCACAAGCCAACCTCATGGGGTTTAACAAAACCAAGTGTAAGGTCCTGAATCTGGATCTAGGCAATCCTAAGCATAGATACAGGCTGGGCAGGGACTGGCTGGAGAGTAGTCCTGAGGAGAGGGACTTGAGGGTACTTTGTGGATGAGAAGCTCAACATGAGCCAGCAGTGTGCACTTGTGGCACAGAAGGCAAACTGGATCCTGGGCTGCATTAGGAGAAGTGTGGCCAGCAGGTCAAGGGAGGTGATTCTTCCCCTCTATTCTGCTCTGGCGAGAAATAGTGAGACGAGTTGCACACCACTAGATAGGTAAAGAACTGTCTTGATGGGCGCACCCAAAGAGTGGCTGTCAATGGGTCCATGTCCAAGTGGAGGCCAGTGACAAGTGCAGTCCCTCAGGGATCAATCCTGGGACCAGTCTTGTTCAACATCTTGTCGGTGACATGGACAGAGGCATGGAGGGCCACCTCAGCCAGTTTGTGGATGACACCAAGCTGTGTGGTGCAGGAGACAAAGCCAGAGGGTAGGGATGCCATCCAGAGGTACCTGGACAGGCTGCAGAAGTGGGCACAAGCCAACCTCAAGGGGTTTAACAAGACCAAGTGTAAGGTCTTGAATCTGGATCGAGGCAATCCTAAGCACAGATACAGGCTGGACAGTGACTAGCTGGAAAGTAGTCCTGAGGAGAGGGACTTGGAGGTGATTCTCCCCCTCTATTGTGCTCTGGCGAGACCCCACCTGGAGTACTGCATCCAGTTCGGGAGCCCTTATTACAAGAAGGATGTAGATGTGTGGGAGCATGTCTGGACGAGGGCCACAAAGATAACCAGAGGGATGGAGCACCTCTCCTATGAGGCCAGACTGAGAGAGTTGGGGCTGTTCAGTCTGGAGAAGAGGAGGCTCTGAGGTGATCTTTTTGTGGCCTTCCAGTATCTGAAGGGGGCTACAAAAAAGCTGGGGAGAGGCTTTTTAGGATCTCAGGTAGTGACAGGACTAGGGGGAATGGAGCAAAGCTGGAGATGGGTAGATTTAGACTTGATGTGAGGAGGCAGTTCTTCGCTGTGTGAGTGGTGAGAGCCTGGACTGGGTTGCCCAGGGAGGTGGTTGGGACCCCATTCCTGGAGGTGTTTAAGGCTGGTCTGGATGAGGCTCTGGCCAGTCTGATCTAGGGTGTCCCTACCCATGGCAGGAGAGGGTGGAACTGGATGATTCTGTAGTCCCTTCCAACCCTGACTGATTCTATAACTTCTTCCCACAGAGGGTGATGGGGCACGGAAGGGGGCTGCCCGTGGAGTGGGGATAGTGGAGTCTCCCTCTCTAGAGGCATTTGAAACCCTCCTGGACTTGGTCTGGGTGATCCTGCTGTGGCAGGGAGATTGGGCTGGATGATCCTTCCAGGTCACTTCCAATCCGAAATGTTCTCTCCTTTTTTTGACTTGCGCTAGGTGTCCTGCTGTGGCAGGTGGATTTGAATAGACAGTCTTTTGAGGTCCCTTCCGACCCTGAAGAATCTATGATTCTATGTTTTGAAAAAAAAAGCCCCAAGAAACATAAAGTATTTTTTATTATGTTAAAAATAAATTAAAATTTCTAGACTATTGTCTTTTCAAGTTAAGACTTTTATAATCCTAATCTATCTGGCTTTATCCCTCAGGTTCTTGATAAATAGCTCTTACATCTGTGGAACAAAAGGAGGAGGTTTTTGTCCACAAAATGTATTGTATTGGTTTTGTACATAATCTGTGTGGTCCTGGAGTCCCTTTTCCTTTGTGGAAGGTTCTGGTTAGATGTATTATTACATTGTTCAACTGATCTGTCTCAAACCATCCTTACATCACTTGCTAAGAGAGACTGCTCTGGTGCTGGTCCTGGTCAACAGCATAGCCTTGTTTCTCAGTGTTTTCAAGGACTTCTGCAGGCAATTTAAATAGCAGTAGCCAGAAGTAATAGCCAGACACATGTTTTTTAACTCTTTTGTGCTTTCCTTTTGCTAGTTGCTGCATACCAAGTTGTCTCGGTTTGGGATGA
>VZRI01011786.1:7987-20369 GCA_013397515.1 Upupa epops
GCTGTCTCCCAGCACCCCCAGGTCCTTTTCTGCTGGGCAGCTTTCAGGCCACCCATTCCCCAGGTTGTAGCGGTGTCTGGGGTTGCTATGACTGCAGTGCAGGACCCGGCACTTGGCCTTCTTGTCCCTCAGACAATTGGCCTCGGCCCATCAATCCAACCTGTCCCAGTCCCTCTGCAGAGCCTTCCTGCCCTCAAGCAGATCAATTGCACACAATTTGCTGTCACCTGCAAACTGACCGAGGGTGCTCTCAATCTCCACGTCCAGGTCATCAATGAAGATATTAAACCAAACTGGCCCTAACACTGAGCCCTGAGGGACAGCGCTTGTGACTGGCCACCAGCTAGATTGCACCCCATTCATCACAGCTCTCTGGGAATGGCCAGCCAGGCAGCTTTTACCCCAGTGAAGGACACATTTCTCTACACCATGATTCACCAGTTTCTCCATAAGAATGTTGTGGGACACTGTGTTAAAAGCCTTCCCAAACTCCAAGTAGCCAACATCCACAGCCTTCCCCATCCAAAAGGCAACTCACATGGTGACAGAAAGAGATCAGGTTGGTTAAGTAAGACCTCCCTTTCATAAACACATGCTGGCTGGTCCTGATCCTTTGCCTGCCCTGCAATTGGTCTGAGACCTCACTCAAGATGATCCTTCCCATTATCTTTCTGGTACCGAAGTCAGGCTGACAGGCCTGTAGCTCCCCAGATCCTCCTTCCAGCCCTTGATAAGATGTTAAGCTTGTTACTGAACTACAAGCAACAACTCCTTATTCAGCTTGTGAGCTTTTTATGTAAAACCAGCCTTGCATGTAAAGGTGCCATCTGTGCCATCTTTGAGAAGACTATTCAACAATAGACAGCTGTTTTGAGATCCAGTTTAAACTGTGACCAGTATAGACTCGATGGGACCCTTTGATCAGGAACTCACTGCATATAGCATTCGCACTTCTTGGTTCTAGGGGCTTCTAAAAAGATTTCTTATATACACACTATCAATTATACATGTTAGAGGGAATAACAAAAAATATTTAATGAATCAAAGAAAACATTTATTAGTCCTGTGTTCCTATTTTTCATATCTTATCAATTTTAACCTCCAGCAATTCAGGATAATCAGACGTACCGGCAAAGCAGTCACAGCTGTGATGTGTGTGTAAAGGAAGGTGCAAAGGTTTACCACAGCCAATACAATATACCCTGGAAGACTATTTGCCATGTCACAATAGACCTATCTGTGTTCAAGGGCTGGCACAGCAGTCTTGAGATAAAACAAAATGAAACAAAACCACCTTCTCTTTGATCTGCTCACAACTCAGCATAAAAAGTGTATGTGTCAAGCAAAGAGCAACAAGTAGGCCTGGGCTCTGACACATCTGCTTTCAGCTCTTTTGCATCCCAGCTATCCCACAAAAGCTTTCCAAAGTTAAAGAGAAATAAAAAATGCATAAATAACATGAAGAAAATGTGGTATAAGCATTAGTCTCAGATACAAGATGAGGAATAGAGTTCCTAGACCTGAGGAGCCTGTCTTAATTTCAGAGAAGCTTGTGCAATAAGGAATTCTCCCACCATTTAGAGTGAGTGAGAAATTTTACTTCACAGGAACAGAATTGTTGGTGTTGTTAGAGACCTCTAGAAATCATCTAATCCAACCCCAATGCTAAAACAGGACTGCCTAGAGCCTGTTACTGTTACATACGGTTGCATTCAAGCAAGCTTTGAATTATGTCCAGAGAAGGAGACCCCACAAACTCTCTGGGCAGCCTGTTCCTGAGCTTTGTCACCTGGAAGGTAAGGTTTTTTCCTCAACTAAATGAGACTTCCTGTGTCCTTGTGCCTGTTGCTTCTTGTCCTGTCACTGGGCACTACTGAAAACAGTCTGGCTCCATCGCCCTTGCAGCCACCCTACATATATTTAGACATTGATAAGGTCTCCTCTCAGTCTTATAAGTGTTATAGATCTGTGAAGATATTTACAAATATGTATTACCTAGGTATGTACATTATGGCTTAGAGCAGTTGGTATGAATGGCTCCTCAGCAACCACGACCTTCACCTGCCCCTGGGAACAGAGCAAGATCTGCTGTGTGAACTAAGAGCACAGTTCACTGTCTAGTCCACATCGAATTCATTGATTTGGACCTTTGGTGCACACACAGGTTGTTAGTATTTTAGTGGTATAGCTACCTATGCCATGTGGTGAATGACAGCCCATAGCAAGCGACACCACTTCTGCTGCCTCTGGAGTGGGAGGACTGGGCACAGTTCCTCCAGAGCGTCTGGCCATGAGCAGAGGCATGTGCTCGCCGTTGGGAGTGGTGCTGGTAACTTTTTTGGGAACAGAGCTGACTGCAGCATCAGAAGGGAAGGGCAGCAAAACAGAGAAAGTTTTAAATGAATCACAGGAAATTTTCACTACAAGTGTTCTTATTTGTGTTTATCTGCAGGGTTGAAATTACACCTCCTTACATCTCTGGTGCTTACAGAACTGTTTGTCTGTGTCGGCTCTTGAAAAATCTCCAGCTATACTCACAGACCAGTGCCTTCAGTTAAAAAGGAGCAGAATTTGGACAGGATCTATTCAGACAGGCCTGCAAGGGAAGCATTTTAAACAAATCTGATGTGTTCAATGTTAAGTGACCTATATAGTCCTTCTCCTCCTCCAAACATCAGTTGCATATTTAACAGTTAAATTGATTACAAAACAGTAATAAGAATCAAAATCATCCCATTGTAAATCAGGAGAGGCTTGCACTCCAGTTTCAGTTCTTACACTGTTTCGGGTACATTTGTTGCTGACAATGCACTCTCTAGTACTGTGTCTAGAACGTCTTGTTTTCCAAAGACTATTGCTACCTCCAGTCTCCTTAAAGGAGCTCTCATTTTTGTCTTGAGAATGGCAGTAAAGCTAAACACATTTATATGAAAAAGTAGTTATTTCTTGTTTTTCAGGCAAATCCAAATGCTTAGCATTTTAAACCTAGAATGGAAGTTTGTGAATACAAATTCATACTTACAATCACACCCCCAGACCCCCAACCTGCTGCAGCTAAAAAGATTTACACTATAGAACCCTAAAAAAAAAAAAAGCTAAGAGGAGTAAAATGAAATGTGGAGAATAAAATCTAAGTTATCAGAAGATAAAACCCAAAACTTAAAGATGCGAAAATGTATAACCTAACACATCAAAACATAAAACTAAAGAAGGACCAGCATATCCAGCTCTCTCTTTTACCACTTATGAAAGCACAATTACTCCACCACCATTTCCCCAGCTGGCCTTTATTTTGTGTTTCTATTAGCCTTTACTTCTGTAAACAAGTGGGCCAGTGACCAAATTAATAAGCTCATTGTTTCCAGACAAAGCAGAACTCTCCCAATTGTCAGTGAGGGGCGAGGGGGAGGGCAGGACAAGACCTGCTCATCTAGGAAGGAATTTCTAAAAGTACCACTTGAGGTTTTCTTAAAAGCCTGAAGCTCTTATCTGAAACTAATCATCTCAACTTCAATCAACGAGCAAGAAAAGTGTCACTTTTCTCACAAGCTTCTATTTACATGTGCTTCTGCACCATCTTTGAGGAAGAACATAGATCTCAGTGAACCGTGTGCATGTCTTAAGTTACATTTTCCATATTACTCGACAGTTTTGTGCATTTAAATAATACATGTATTAAAACATCTCCACCCTTTTCAATCTCCCTTATAATTGTTCAGTAGAAAGTGAATTTTCAAATACAGAAAGTATCCAGTTCCTCTCATTAGGCTCTCAGGTGCTTCAGAGCTGCACATGCACACCCCCATATACCCTAGGATACTTGGAACAGCAGGAGTGGAAATCCTTTAGCAAAAGAACTCCCTCACAGGCAATGTAGCCTGGCATCAGTGGGCTAAGTCAGAGATGGTGTTGTCCATGGCTGTCAGGTGTGACTAAAGACAAAGCTGTGTTCTTGAGACAATCAGGTAAAAGTTGCCTCAGTTGCTACTGGTCTAAAATAGATGTTTACTGTGCCTCATCCACACTGAGGGCTTATCACAGCCTATCCACTGTGGGAGAAGAATGAATTTGGAGCTGGAGGTGGTAACCTGTGACATCCAACCACCAGAGCAAGGCACTGGGCCTTCGATCTGTAAAGCTATCTCAAAGCTGTGAAGAAAGGTTTAAAGGGGCTTGCTTATGGGGACAAGTTAATTCCAGACACCTATCTACAAGGAGGAAGGAATAATGAATTGTCTTCTGCTGAGTTCATGAGATACACAAGAGGAAATTACTACAAATAGTTTAGTTTTGCCAAAGTGTTAATTTTTTTAAAAAGAAGCCAATATCTTCCTATTCTGCTCACTTTCCAATTGTTAACTATTTTGTCTACACACAAAACCCACTACTGGAGCAGGTGTGTTGACAGGGTACACACAGAAGCACAGAACAGCTAAATATTGATAATACTTTTCATCTTCACATGCCCTCTACATAATCTGCACAAAGAAGCTGTTGGCCTCTCTAGGTACAAAGAAAGACCGAGTAAGCACAAATACACAGCACGTAAAGGCAGAATTTATCTGGCACAAACCAGCCCTAACAATTACTTTGATGTGATTCAGAATTCTGCTCATTGAAGAACCTATGAAGAATTATCAGTAGGACTGGTACAGTTAAGGCCCTATCAATGACACCAGCTGTTTGGTACAACTGCTTCCTCATTTTAGAGCAAAGCCCAGGCTTGTTGTAGATATATACAGACAGTATGTTAACACCAAAATTTCATGTGTTTAAGTTGTGAGATATTTTTTTTCAATTTGCTTTTTCCTTTTATTTTGGAATCAAGAATAGTAGACAGTGATGGCCAGGCACCTTTTAGTACAACTTGTAAAAATACAGATATCTAATAACAACTGAAAACATCTTCCTTCTTATCCAGCTTCCTCTCCTTTTATCCCACCCAAGTAACAGTGACACACAAGGCAGTACCAAAAATAATTAGCCATTATGATTTACTAAGTAATTTTGCATATCACTTCTTGATACTAAGTTTGAGGAAATATCTTTTCTGTAACTGATCTGCTCCAAGTCTTTTTGGTTAACTGATTCCCTTCTATGCACCAGCTGTCTGGGTATAAGCTGATGCATTAATGAACAAAAAACACACACAGAAACTATATTTACAAGGCTTACTCCATTTTTTTTATAAAGAGTTTGAAAGTAGAAAAAAAATGCATTATATTATTCTAAAATATAGTTCCAGTAATAGCTGGGTGCTGCATCTCCTCCTTGAAGGATGAGCACCCTTCTGCCTGGTAAGTGACAGAAAGCAAGGTCAGAAATTTAGAGGCTTTTAATATTTTACCAAAAAGCAGCAGCACCAAGTCATAGCAGGGAAGTGAATAAACACACGACTTGGTATGGACTCAGGAAATTGCCACCTGTGAGTGGTAACATTACTTTTAGTCACAATTCTACAAACACTTTTTGAAAGGTGAGATAGAATTTGTCATATTTGCAGGCATGTAGTAACATTTCAAGTTACAGGTGCACACAAAGGATGCAAATATGAATAAAAAAAAGAAAGAATGCTGAGTTAATTAAATGCAGAAAGATGAAGCCTTGATTTTGATTTGATGTTCCAACAGTTTTCCCTTCTCTTTTACCTCTCCCATAAATTTAAAATCTGCTGATTTAGTTCTGGTTTTCTATTAGAGGACATTGAAAAAGTCTATGTAATGAGCTTGTATACCTGAAGGAATACCTGAATTGCACAGGTAGGAACTCTCTTGTTCCTCTCTAAAGCATAACTGCTTTTCCTTTGGATTGTTTTTCTTACCCATTAGTAACTGCAATGTAGCAGCTGATTTCATCTGTATAATTTTTAACTTGAGTAACATAGCACTTGTGGTAAAAATGTTGTATTTTATGACTTGAGCATGAACTTATACCAAATGTCTTTAGCACTGCATTCCTTTTTGCTGAAGCGATTCTACCACTTGATTAGAATGAAAATTAGAGAGAAGCAGGATAATGCACCCATTTTTGGACACATCTGATTGAAATTAACAGGCACTGCTGTACTTGGGGTAGCACTAGTAGGAATCTAATGGAGGCTACTCATGGATTTATCAGTTTTGTTTATTTTGGTTGAACTTTGAAGAAGTATTTTGGTCCCTAGGGCTGTACAGCCACTTTATTGGAGCACACATGGGCTGCCATTCAAATGAGAAATTCTGCTCTTCTTTGCTCTGTGCTTACCCAGCTATGATGAATCATCAGACTTCTAGCTGGGAAACTTCTTTCACTAGTTCAGATATCAGCAGGATCAGACCCAGCTTCATCACATAATCATGAATGGAACACCAGTGCCAGTGTGAGGGTGGAGAGAAGTGACAGGGCGAGCTGGAGCACTGGGAGGGTGGATGAAAGGAACCTGCTCTCTTGGCAGTGGCTCAGATTTATGCTAAGTTAAATTGGACACATAACTATAGCTTTAACAGCACTTCGCAGCCTCTGTGCTTCTTGCAGAAAACTATAGTGTTGATATTTTAAAGACATGATGGAATTATTTACTCATATAACCACTTAACTGTAGCCACTTGTATTAAAAACCTACCTCAACTAGTTGCCCTTGAATTAAACTTGGAAAATATATAATCATGTTTTGCACATTATTGCCTCAGGTCGCATTAATACCTTCTAAAGTATTTACTATGTACTATGCAATTTAAGTTGAGGTCATAAACCTGTAGCAATTTGCTACACATCTGGATTTGCTTATGCCTGAAAAATGAACTTGCCCAAGTGTATATACTAACAGATCGGGATGAAGATGTGAACAGCATTTCCAATCATCTTTTACACTTCAGCCATTTGCTATGGCCACCACAAACCTAACCTATTTACAGAGTCTGTAACATCCTTTCACCAAAAACCTAAGATGGTTCCCTAGAGCCAAATGAGAAAACAGCATCACTTTCAGCTATTGCTCTCCATCAGTTTTCCAATTCTATCTTCTGCGGAGCACATAAACCCAGCAATATTTGATTTCTAAGAGAAGTATATGGTTATCTATCATGTTGTAACATGCTTTAAGCATACTTAGACTGAGAAAGATGTTATATAAATCCAAAACCAGCCTGGAAATGCAGCAATAACTTTAAAAAACACACAAAACATGTAAGAACAAACACAGGTAGTGAGAAGACAGATAATTTTCTAACCATCAGGGACGTATAAATCATGAGCAAAAGATGCCTTTGCTGCTTGAAGATGGCTAAACGTTACATTTAATGGATTCCCACAGACAAATCACACCTACAAAAGAAGTAGCTCTAGGGTATTTCCATTGAATAGATACAAACGGGTCACAGATTTCCCACATAGCAGTGTGCATACTGAGAAGTGCTCAGGTAGAGAAGCACAGTTTCATCCTGAACTGCAGTGATCCAACAAACTAAAAGGAAACATTCAAAATTAATATTTAAAAATTTAAGTTAACCTAACCTAGAACCTTAGAAATGTTAAGTACAATAACTTTTCAAGTTGTCATTTTTTTCAGTTTCTGTTCTACAGATAACGGATATCTTATTTTTAGTTCTAGGTTTGGCCAAAATGCTGCAACCGCCTCAAGTGTTGGAACTCCAGATTTCACTCATCCTTTAAACCAAAAGCTAAAAGCCAATGGAATTCTTAGGCTATTAAAAACTTTCCATTTGTCTGGCCTGTTACAACCCTGAAGATGATTAGTCAGGATTTTTGATCAGATCAAATGGTTTTCCAAACCTGCTTTCACCAAAACCAGAACTAAAACCTGATTCCATTACTCTTATTTTTTTTACTGTCAACTTACAAATATTTTGCATCCAAAGATTATCAGACAGGTCTCTGAGATGATCAAATAGTAGAGGCATTTTTGCAAGGTAAGAAAAGAAGGTAGCAAAAATAGTTATTTTCAAAGAAATTGGTATTTATAGTAATTTCTACCAATGCAGGAACTCTTTATTGCTGTCTTGATAATCTACATCACTAGCTTTTGCTGAGTAACTGACTGTCACAGGTATAAAATGTTATCTGTGATTGTTATAGTTGGTAAATGCTCCTAATGTTGACAGTTATTTTGGCAAACTAGAAGATACAGAAGACTGTGTGTATAAGACAATAGTGGAATAAACTATGTCAGGACTTAATAATTCTGCAAGCACAAGGAGAATAAAACTATAGGCACTGTGTAACCATCACTGACCTTGTGAAGAGCAATACTCTTATGCTGCTGGCTACACACAAAGATTAAAATAGGGCTGTTCACCACAACTTCAATAATACACTGCATCATCTTGTTCACATTGTTATATTTTCATTTAAAACACAGGAAGATCACAATAACACTTAAACACACCTCACAGGGTGTTTCACATAAACAGCAACACGAGTAGGAAAGTTTGCACAAGAGTAATTTACTATGAAGCAATTTAGGTATAAAAGAAAGCAAGAGGGGGACTAGTTGGGCTCTTTAGGGCAGCTTGGAGAGTGATCCAAGCAGGATAACATAGCTGGAAAAAAGATGGTAAGCAAGAAAACAAAGAAAATTTAAAGAGATGGCTAGAATAAAAAGCTTCTGTAAATAGAAAGGAAGAAAGGAGGACAAATATAGATGGGCTGGAGGTTATGCTATGCTGAAGCAAGGTCAGAGGAAGATCTGACTCAAGAAGGGACAATGGGGGTCAGAGAAGGGATTTTCACAGCAATGTTTGGGCACGTTTGCTTTTCGTAACTCATTCCATTCCAAAGTCCAGAGGTGAGAGAAATTCATGAACTGTTCAAACTGACATGAAGCTCAAGGAAAAAGAGCTTTACCATTTAACCACAGTCTCATGCATTCTATGGCAAACTGGTCCTAACACTTATAGAGAAAGAGCTTGTGTTTGTATTTGTAAGCATGGCAACTTAGCTGGTGACCTCCTTTTCCACCACGCCTGTGAAATTCAACATTAAAGACTGCGTTCCCTTGGCACCAGTAGCTCATGTGACCCTACATTCAGCCCACGCAGCATTGGGCTAAAATGAGGGTGTGCCACAAAAGCTGCTGTTATTACAAAGCATTACTGCACAGGCAGAAGGCTGCTGGAGATAGCACTAGGTGGCATCTCAGAAGACCTTCCCTGTTGTTAACATTCGTAGGGCCGGAGGATGGAGGCAGACTGGACTTGAGCTAGGAGGAGAAAAAGAACTGAGCAAGAGCAAAAGCAAGGTGACCATCACTTGTGAAGGAGCTAGATGAGCAAGTAGAACAGTTTGGTTTGGAAAAATCTCATATTTGGATTTGTGTCAATTTGGGCACTGAAACCATTGAGCAGTGTACAAATAACCGGGCACTTGCGTTACTGTCCTCCAAACACTATAGAAGCTCAAAGGGAGAAGATTTTAGACCTGGATATGGACTTTTGTGCCTGTTCTGACTTGAAAAAACCAGAAATAAGTTTCTGAAGTCTGTTTGCTACAATCAACTATTAACAAAATCAATAGAACCACTGTGATACAGTGCAAGGTTAACCTTCATGTATTGCCCATTTGTTTTCTCAAGAAGTATACATTCTGTATGACAAAACAGCATATACAGAGGAGGTATCAGTTCACAATTAATTATTATTTCACACCAAATGAAGACATTTTTCTGCTTATAGGCTTTCAAGAGGGAGCAATACCAGAACAGGCTCTGGTAAAGACAAGACCTAGTAGTTAGTCAAGTGATATATACCAGTAAAAAAACTAGTGAAGACCATAAATACTTTCAAATTTGGTAGACAATTAACAGATATTGAGGTCACCTTCTTGATTGTAATAGAATTAGGGCCTCCTAATTCCCTAACCTAAGGGATTAGGGAAGTTAAACAAAAAAAAACCTGTAAATTTGTCCCATCTGAGAAAAATGTCAATTGTTCCCCCCCCCCCACTTACTTTTCATTATGACTGGAGACAGTGACTTCAAGGTTTTTTTATGGGGAAAAGAACTACTGTAATTAATGAAATAGTCTGAAATGAACACGAAACTGCTCTTAGAAAAGTGTGTTTGCAATCTCAAAGTTGCTTGTTGCATGTCCTTAGGCAAGTGAAAGCATATGGCATACTTCTATCTTATACTATGGCTTGCACATCATTGCAACAGTGTTAGCAATGATGCCTTTGAAAAGGCCTTTGTGATGCACAGCTAAAGACAGCTGTGAGCAGAGGCCGATACTGAGGTTTGTGGTCATAATAAAAAAAGTAGAGAGTGAAGAGTTGCTATAAGAGACCCATATGTAGCAGCTAGAAATTATTTAAAAGACCAAGAATCACAGATTCATAGCCCAAGAAAGTTGAAGCATGAGATTCTGCATGTATTTTTTGAGTTCCCAACTTCCTTGAGTTCCAACTTCCCTTTCCATTTGCAGTATGTTTCTCTTCCTAAAGCTCAAGCTGAAATCCAGCCATGTATGGCAGCATAGCTATCACTCATGTACTCACTCTACACTTTAGAAAACCACTCTTGTGGTACCAACTTACTTGTATGCACCACATACTTTAATTTATTCCATGGTAAAAAACAAAGCCTTGCATTTTTCCTGAGAACATGGAAGCAATTACAACAAGTATCATATGCTAGAGTAAGAGCGTACACAGCTTGTAACAAACACTGTGTAAAAATAACAGTGGAATTCCATGAAGTTTCAGCATTCTTAACCAACTGATATTCAAATTAATTGAGTGACTTAACTGTAAACAATGTCCATAGCACAACGTGGTAGTTAAGGAGGTGCATAAGAACACTTAAAGTTCTTACTGTTGCAATAAACAAACTAATGGAATGCGTCAAGATCTGACATAAGACTTCCTAATGCAACAAAAAGCTAGGTCTGGTAGGTTCAGATATACCCATGGAAAACAGATGAGTTTAGCAAAACCCCATATCATCTGCTTTTTTAGGTCTACACTTGAAAAAGAAATAAAAGTTCTATTCTACCATACTGACTGAACAGCAGTGCTGCTTTAATTTTTCCTGCTACAAAGCAGAAATTTGAAGAAAGCCATCTTTAGGAAAACGTGAACTATAATTACACCAACCAAAACTATGTCTGGTAGGAAAGTTTCTTGGCATTACATCTTAGCATATGGAGAAAGGTGGCATTTAATGTAACCGTTTTGTATGTGTAACGTGTACTAAACTACTTGTCTTCCGTGCAGATAGGAGGCTGTATTAGGAAGTCAACTGCACTGTCAACAAGATGCATAGTGCAAGGGGGTATTCAGCTGTTTCAAAGGAGGAAGGAAAGGCTGCCGCCATGTTACGCCAGTCTCTTCTTACATTTGCCCATCTCTCCTAAATTAGTACTAAGAATATGTAAACATAAAACGTTCTACCCGTAAGCTTTAAAATTCCTGATACTGTAATAAGAACATGTAGCCAAATACCCAGGTTTCTAAGGAAATATTTCATCTTGCTGAACTCAAAGTATGCACACACACTTCCACTGAACACAGGGAGAAAACACACACACATTTGAGAAATGCGTGCTCCTATGTCCCTTGAACAAGTAGGGTGAATTGCCATGAGGAGGAGAGAAAGTAGTTTATAATACCTAAAGATAATAGAGGAAAGCACAGCTACCTTTTTCTCTTCTTATTTTGCAGTTTCAGACAAGATGAAGAATATTGGCCTGCATGAAGACACAGCAGGGCGTTTGAGTCAGTTCATAAACAAGTGGTGGACCATTATAACCCTCTGGTCCCTTTCTATATAATGGAAGGCAATCCTGCTTTAGTCATTTGCAAAGGTGCAGAAGATGCATTACAGCTACTATTTTCTTAGAGCAGATAGCATGTGTTTTATTTCTATATGTACCGATAACTCTCTTGATAGCATCAAGCTGTCCACCATACCCTCAATTGTCTTGAGACAGCTACCAACACAAGCTCCATTTTAGACTATTTAAGGTGATAAATTGCAAATAACTAGAAAATTCACACTGCCCATTGAGCCTTCCACAAAGTTCTTGCTTGGGCTATAGGGTGCAGTCTGCCAGGCTTTATTAGGTATTTCTGAGTGAGGAATATATGACTGCTCTTTAAATACACATCTTACCCCCTGTCAATTTTTCAACAGTATGGAAAGAGTAGGTACAAAAACAAATTAAAAAATCCTTCCCTCCAAATTAGCTTTTTGTCCTGATTTCTATGAAAGCTCCCGAGGAGAGGAAAAGAGACTTGTGAATGGTTTACAAATTAGTATTGACTGCTTAAGTCAGAGATATTTTAGGAAGAAAGATTTTTCGGCATTTAATTCTTAGCTTTCAGAGGTAGAAAGAGTGTCTGTGCTACTTCAATCTGAAACGAGAATTAACTATTCTAAAAAAAAAAAAAA
>VZRI01011786.1:20409-33516 GCA_013397515.1 Upupa epops
GAGATGCCAGCTCAACCAGCACAGCACAGCAATCAAGTCCCACTAAAAATACTTCAGTAATGGTCAGCTTCTGCTTTTTCCCCTCTCAAACCCTGTACTTAACACTGTTCTCCTGCACTCGGGAACAATCCCAGTCCTCCTGATCCTTTTATTCCACCGGTGCTTTAGAAGTTTAAGAAATATTACAAGCTTCACTGCAAAAACCACCGTCGCAGGACACTCTGATTAATCCATTAAACAACAAATTAATGTTTTCTAATATGCATACGGTTCGTACATCAGTAGGAAAGTTCTTTTTGAGTCACTAAGCATTGAAAACACTTAAAAACCGGTTCTCGCTCCACTGCGGCTGAAGCGCTCACACACTTAAATCTGTGCCCCGTCAATCGCTCCAGACCCAGTTTCCCTCCCGCACCGCCCAGGCACCGCTCCAGGCACCAGCAGCCACTCCACTAAACTTCTGCAACTTCCCCGTGCCCTCCTCCCCGCGCCTCCGGCCGCACCTGAGCCCCTCTCCGGCGGGCACCGTCAGTTTATTCAGCCGCTCCATGCTCCGCTTCGCAACCCGACCGGCCGATGCTTTACTTGGATCCATGCCTCCCTGCTGGAGGGAAGTTTCTAAGCCCGCTTCTGCCGGTGACGCCCCCACGGAACTCGGCTACGCGATTGAAACCTCTCCCCGTGCTTCCGTGGAGGAGGAGGTGGTGGCAGCTGCTGCGCCCAGCCCCGCGCCACCCCGCTCCGCCCCGCGCACAGGTGCCTGCGGAACCGGCAGCCGAGGCGGAGCCTTTGGGAGCGGGAGGTCTCGCACCTCCGCTCCTCCCTTGAGGCCTCCTCGGAGCGCCTGAGGAAAGAAGCTTAAGGAAGGGTGACCAGCAGCAGGGGTTCCCTAGTCCGCAGCGGCTGTAACTGGGGAACCGGCTTGGCTGCGAGCCCAGCCTCGGTGACTCTGCAGCTGCGGGTACCGGGACAGGATAGGTGCTTGGAACCTCTCACCGGCTCAGCCCTCTCTCTGCTGCCTTGGGAAGATGTGCTAGGGAGCAACAGGCTTCCTTCCCATCCCAGAGGTTTTCATGCATCGTCCATTGTATTATCCCCACCCACTTGAATGTAGTTGTAAGGAAAAAATAGCTTCCTCGCTGTGTTTCTTAAACTAGGTCAGAAGCAAACCCTGATCCTTCCAGGGGATCAGGGTGGGGCTGTTGCCACCTAAGGTGCTAGCAGCTGACCCGTGTTTTATGGCTCTGACACCTTTGAGTCTGGAGTTTTGTTTTGTTTTTTTTTTTACTTGGAGTTGAGAGCTCGACCATTTTTCCACTTTCAAGACGAAATGTACAGGCAGTAGGCTGCTTGTGCTGGCTGTGTAAGCAGATCCTTATGCTCAGCCTTTATCCTGCAGTGGTGACTAATTTGAGTTCTGCATCTTTGGAGAATGACTCTTGTTGCTCTCTTTTTGAGTCTTTGTCCTGCCTGAAGCTTGGCTTACAGGCTAAAGCTGCTCTGGGCAGGAAACCTACCCGTTCATTTTTAAAAGAAATATGTATCTGCATTGTGTTAATCTGTTTTGATATGCTTTGAGCACACTCAAAAGTATTTGTTGGGGAGACTCTCATTGCCATTTCAGTGAGGTTTCATGGAGATGTCTCTTTCCCAAATGCTACTATCTATAGTTTTTTTTTCTTGTGAAAGTTTTCTGGCAAAACAGACTTCTTAGGTTAGTGCTTATGACTCTGAGGAACAGCCTGCTATGAGATACTGTGTCTGTAATGACAGCTTTGCTTTGGTCTTGGTATGGCTGATGTTTTGGTCTCTGAAACTTCAACATGGAAAGCACTCAGTATTTGTATGCAGGACTGTTTGTGGTTTCAAGGAATAACATAATACCACGGAATGCTGTTTATTACACAAATCTTTGACGTTCCACCCTATTGTAGATGATTATGAAGTAATCACCTTTGCAATTTTATTCCCTAAAAGTTATTTTGAAAATGAAATTAATTTTGAGTGAGTTGAAATCAACACTTTGGCAATGCCTGTAAGTAGATATTAATATGTGGCGTTGCTTTACTTTTTGCTTATTTCATCTATCTGTTACATCAAAGCATGTGTCACAACAGGGACCTGCTCAGTAGACTCTTGCAGTGATTTCTATTACACAACTGCCTCTCACCTGATTGCTAGAAATCCCAGCCTGTTTCCCCTTGAGATATTTGGTGGCAGTCTATCATTTGCACTGCCAAGCTATTTTCTTCTTGTTTTGTCCTGACTCAGCAGTTTACAGGTTTAGTTTTAATACCCTGCAGTGCCTGATGTGCGGGGCTTTCATGTCTCTTCTTGCAGCACTGCTATCTTGCTGCTCCTGACAAGGGACTTCTGTTGATGCCTCAAGCTCAGGGTGGTCCCTGAGACCCCTGCACTCAGGGCTGGATGACAGTGTGGCTCACACAGGATCTGTCATCCCCATGAGTTTGTGTAACTATTCAGTGGAAGCGACCGAGTCCACTACTAATGATCTAGCAAACAGTCACAAAAAAGGGGGTTTTAGTGCACTGATGCCTTGATTTGATTTGGTGCACAGATGTTTGTGAGGGTAGAACACAGGGTGGCAGGAGCAGAGGGTATGTGATTGCTTAGACCAGTACTGCCAACAGAGTTATTCCTAAGGAAGTCTCCGTTGTGCAAGACTTGTTCAGGAAATGTTTTGGCATCTGCTGTGGAGCCTGTCCACTGGATACCTTTGGCCTTTTGTCTTCTTCCATACACACATGGTATAATACACATCTCTGCTTCACTTATATCTACAAGCAGTTTGTAGCCAAAAAATGCCCATATTCTCTTCTGCTACTGCATCACTGTGCTTATTTTTAAGTCTGGAAAGCAGTACAGGGAAAAGGAGGTAAATGCTTGTGCTCACAATGCTTACACAGAGCATCTCTTGTTTTCCTTTATATTCACTCCTACGGAGACACATTAGCATTGGGAATTTTTCCTGGGGAAGAAAAGAGTACTGGCTTAGAATTAGCAGAGATGACTAGTACCTGGGGCTGTGGCCTAGGCTGTCTCTCTTAGCTCACGCAGAACATGGGCAAATAATAAATTATCCCCTTTCTCCTGAAAAAGGATGTGCAGGACCGAGTACCCTACTGTTAGCTTAAATCCAAGGCTTCTGAGTAAGTAGTTTCTCCTGGACTCCTTTGAATAAACTGTTTCTGAGAAAGCAAGGTCAGGTAAATTCCTGAAATTAAGAGAAGGAGGCAGTACTCCCATAAATGCCAAAAAAAACTCTCTAGTTGCATTGAAAGACCTCCTCTTACCTCTTGTGTACGTGCCTCAAAAACTTCTGGATGTAGCCTCACCAGAAAATGACAACAGCCTGCTTAGATCTTTCTTTCAAACCAGGCTATCTGGACATGTAACCTGTTGTTGCAAAAACTAGACTGGGTGCAACAGGAGAGAACAATCACTAAAGAAAAATGTTAAGAAAGAGGAAAATAAGAGGAAAATGCCCAAACCCTTCCAAATAGCCATAGGCCTTCCTTTCCACCCCCCCACCCTCCCTCAGGAAATGGTTTCAGAGTCCAAAACTCCTGGCCCAGATAGGGACTGATCCTGTCTGTGGTCAAGAAGGGGTTTTGTAGAGTCAATGAAGATGAGTAAATTGCAGCTGGCAGACCTGCATCAAGGATGGGACATGTGAGTGGCAGCAGCTTCTCTATCCCTTCTGCATGGCTCATCACCTCAAAACAGTGTCTTGGGGTGGGGGGTCGGCTGGAGACGGTGCAGAGCCTCACTAACCCCCGCTCTAACAAACATTCTGCTTTCCTCTTTAGGAGGACCCTGGGAGAGTCCTGGATATGGTGGCAGGTTTGAGCCATACAGCAGACACACTGTCGTGTTGTATTTTAATTGTAGCCCCAGCAACTGACCCTCTGACATAATAGGCTCATTTGGAGAATGCCAAAGAGGAACTGGGGTTTGTTCTGTTTTACCACATGGGTGGTATCTTGACCATAGCAATGGCTAACATAAAACCCTGTCTTGAGCCCTTCTTGGTGGAGGATTTCTTCTGAGGGATGCCTGTATCACCCTCCATTCTCGCTAGTGCCAATGAAGACAGTGTGGGACATACAATCACCAGCTGGCAAGTGCTGCTGAGACATGTCCTGGAAGCCTGGACCTGCCTGTGCTGTCAAGCTGAAGGTCAGGTCTTGACAGTGTGGGGCACAGTGGTGCCCAGGAGACCTTGGTGTCTTGGATGAAGCTTTGTGTAGAGGTGTTCCCACAGTGCTGGTCCTCTGGAGCATCATTACTGAAGCTCATTACTAAAATGGTATTTTCTTATCTAATGTTTGAAGAACCCCCACTCATAAAGACTCTGCTATTTTTGGGGTTATATAGATACCTACTAACTTGATTTTCCTCTATATTTCTACAAAACATAAGGGATAAATTTCCGGTACCATTGCTTAACACAGGTAATGTGTGATTTACCAGTAAATTCCCCTGGCAAGATGCTCATGGAATACTCATGCTATTTTCTGATGATTAGAATGACATTTGAGTTTTGGAAGAGGCTTTCTGAACGCTTGCACAAATTTCCTAAATGCCACTGACTGTTGCAACCTAATTTCCTCATCACTGCAAGTGTTGTGGCTTAGTTTGGGTTTGTCTCTCTGATGCTCTCCCAATGTGACTGTGTAATTCTCTATTCCCGCTCAACAATACAAATATTTGTGAAAGCAACTTCTTTATTGTGTATGTTCCAAAGTCAAAATCATTTTTTACTGACTCTGCTATTTTGCGCTGTTCTTTACCCACCAGTTTATTCCTTGTACATGCTGCCCCATTCTGGTGCTCTGTTCTGTTTTTGATTTAAGAGCTGTGGGGTCACTGAGCTGTGAGGTCAAAACCAGACTTGGTGGAACAAACTCTTGAGTATCCTGCCTTCATTTGGTCAAAATTTGCTGTGAACTGTCAGGTATTTCCTGTTTACTCAGGACTCTATTGTTAAGGTCATTAGAGTTTGACTTGACTTCCCTGAATGAATAGAAAATTGTAGCACAGAAATAAGGGATTGGAAGACCTGTCCAAAGTGCTTGAGGTCACAGTAAGTGTTGTTCCTAGAACAGAATAAGCACCTTCATACATGCAATCACCACAGAGAAACCAGTAGGCGAAATTCAGAATTTGACTGCTATCACTGACAAGACTGAGGTTTTTTCTTGGCTGAAGTTTTCTCTCTGACTGCTTTGATGATTGCTTTTTCTGATTTCCACTGAACTTAATGCTCTCTAGCTTAATACTTCCCAGTCATTCTTTGTATGGTGATTTTGGGTGTCTCAGGAATCCTAATGAAGTCACTGATATCACTAATATTCATACTACAGTGTTAAATAACCTATAAAATATCAGCTGTGTGCATCCTCTCTTTAAATTCATAAGCTTTGAGGCTGCCACCTTTTGATAGAGACAATTCGTGCCATTTTCTTACTGTGGATTACAGATTGTGACTATAATTAGTCTAGGGAACATACGGGTTTGTTTGAGTTCCTGATCTGGGGTGGGCAGCCAAAGCCACATCCTGACTGCATAGCAGGCTGAGACCCAGTGATGCAACAGCATCTGCCCATAGCCTCCTCTGCATGACAAGAAACCTTATGAATGTGTCCCAGGTAGGGGTTGTGGCACACAGGAGTGGTGGACTTGGCTGTGCTGGGTTAACAGTTGGACTGACTGATCTTAAAAGTCTTTTTCAACCTGAATGATTTTATGCTTCTAGAATTTAACACAGTTGAGATAAAAAGCAGAGAATTGTAAACTCTATTAAATAGCATAAAAATTTTGCATGGAGAAAATGAAAAAAAACCCCTGCAAATAGGTTAGTTTAAAACACCAATTAACTGTAAATCCTTTAGTGTTTATTTTTAATGCTTTGTGGAGACAGTACTGCATCAAAGGATCTCAATGAACTTTGCATTAGTATTTCAAAAGGAAGCTTTTTTTTCAGATCATATTAATGCTTGTAGATACAGTCTAATCATAGAATCATTAGGGATTGCAAGGCACCTCAAAGGATCATCCAGTCCAATCCCTCTGCCACAGCAGGATCACCTACACCAAGTTGCACAGGAACACATCCAGGCAGGTCTTGAATGTCTCCAGAGAGGGAGACTCCACAACCCCCTGGACAGCCTGTTTCAATGTTCTGTTACCCTCCCTGGGAAGAAGTTCCTTCTAATACTTATATGGAACCTCCTCTGTTCCAGCTTGCACCCATTGCCCCTTGTCCTATCCCCAGATGACCTTGAGAAGAGCCTGGCTCTTCTCTCCTGACACCCACCCCTTACATATTTATAGATAGTAATGCCTTTAATGTATTTAAAACCCCAATTTGAAGTAAGCAATCAATATGATAACCAGGTTTCAATTTTAGTCATGATCATATAAGACTTATTATTTCTCCCAGCCATGCTAGAAGACCCACTTCTTCACCCATTCTGAATTAGCAAAATTTTGTCTCCAATATTAATAAAGATCATGTCAAACTACTGTTTCAAAAGCACTTAGGAGTCAAAGATGCAACTGTTCTGTATAGAAAAGAATTTACAGAGTTTACACAGCTTATTGGGGTCGAAAGGGGCCTTCAAAAGCCATCGGGTCCGACCCTCCTGCTCAAGCAGGATACAGATTACTGAAAAGCATCACCACCTAAAAGCCTAAATCAAACTATACAAAAACTCATCAAGACGGGTCTTAAACATCTCCAGAGATGTGGACTCCACAACCTCCCTGGCCAATCCATTCCAGTATTTAATTACCCTTAATTCTCATGTGGATTTCGCACACAACCCATCTTGCTGAATAGCTAGTGGTTTTTGTTGTTTCGACTTCCTCACTTCTGGGGAATGTGGGGAACCAGAAGATGTTGTACATTTTACTCTTTGAAAGAGAGCTTCATGATCTTTTCTTGGCTTTCCCTTCAGGAAGTTCTGACTAAAGAGCAGCAATATAAGGTCTCCTGAGCAAGATGTAAAATGATCAAAAATTTCCTTCAAAATATCTGTTTGATTTGACTGTCTTGAAGTCATAATATTTCACTTGTCTCAGACTTACTTGCCCCTGCCTGTATCTGTATGCTGTCTTAGATATCTCTCCAATTGGTTCAAAGAGAGTATTTATTCATACATGAAAGTCTGTAGTGAAAATATGAGTCTATTGCTTGAGGTCTGGCTTTGTGCTACTACTGAGACAGCACTAAAGGTGAGCTCCAACCATGGAGACAGTGTAATGTGAATGTAAATGTAGCTGGTCAGTAGCAAAAATTTGGCTTTCTCTGTCAGTGATGTGCTAAGTCAGCAAATGAATACTACAGTGCTGTTCTTCAAGGCTGTGGAAGTTTAGTGGCAATAGAATCCTCATAGTGAGGCAATTCTTCCTAAGATCTAAAATAAATTTACCCTCATTCAGTTTGAAACCAACCCTTGTCCTGTCTCTAGACTCCCTCTCTAAAACTGATACCACCTGTATCTGAATTGGAAAACAGCTCACATTTCTACCAATCTGAACTGGAATCTACAGTCATGTGGTAGATTTGATTTTTTCCTAAAAGCCTGCTATTTTAAAGTGCTTTGCATATATTTGATCTCTTCTGCTTTCATACTATCCGTAGGAAGATATGCCAGTAATATGATGTGGGGATGAAGAGTGGAGGGGAAATAGAGACTTCCAGTAGACAGTCACATGCTGCCTGGAACAGTTTTGTGCTTGATCATATGGCTCTAAATGCAAATTTGTGGGACTTGGTACCTGGCCAAATGAGCTCTCAAACTCTATTGTTTAAAACTATGTCATGCTAGACGTGGCTTTGTTTCCCCTTGATTTCTATTTCGATTGATACATTGTCTACTTATTTTTTTTCCCTTTTCCAGGGTGCATAGAAGCTGTTTTAAACTAGACGACACTACTTGTACCAGAAAAGCTACATGCGGGCATGTAGACGTGTCTTAGCAGATGAGAGGAATGCACTTTTCTGTCCCGTGCATTTTTAAATAATATTTTCTCAGAAATTTTATTCTTCTCACTGTGGATCAAGTAGCTCCATGCCACAGTGTTAATACCAGAACATTTCCAGCAACTGCCCTAGCACTCTTAAAACTTTAAGCTGTTATCACTTTAAATACTAAATGACCCAATCAAAATCGTAATATAGTAATAGGAAATAGCATTTGAAAATGCAATTGTAAATGTAATCAGATGGGGTTTGAGGTCTTTTGTCTTTAGAGTCACTGGAATACAGGCCATATGAGCAGGTATGTACTGTGGGGTGGACAAATATGTGAAGACAGTAAATAGGATTTTCTCATGAAGGGGCTTCTGATCAAACTCATTTTAGCACCTGTGGAGAAATCATGTTTTATTTCTCGGGGGACGAACCCACTGTGTAAAAAGCTGCACTTCTGCTTTTCGGTTTTGCTGCCATCTGTTCCAGATGCACACAGAAACATGAAGTTTGCTTTTTCGGACAGACTAATCATTTAATGCTAAACCGAAAGCGCTGAAGATCAGATTCCCTTGGAGACATTGAATTGTGTTGGAGCCAACCAACAGATGCAGTGACTCTAAAGAGTACTGCTGCTGCTGCAAGTCTTATCCCTTTCTAGCAGTCAAGGGGTGACTATAATGAATATACTTGTAACCAGCCAGCTTTAATCTAGTCCAGATCCTAACCAAAGAAAGAAGGGTGTAGGAACATGGCACCTTTGCAGACTGGCACGCTACTATTACTTGTGACTTTTCTCTGGTGCTTTTATACTCTGCTCTTCTTCATCCTCATGACTTGCTGCAACTGGGTTAAATCTTGGATACATTTTCTTCCCCATTTGTCATCCTGTTTAGGGCATGGATTTACCCTGGATTGTACATAAGAAGCCTTAAAGAGAGTGCTTGTTACAGTGGGCAATTTAGCCCTGGCACTGATAATGAGACTTGCACAAGACAGAGGAGCATGGTGGAGGGAAATGTTTTGTGTCCTTTCTTTCTGCATGTGACTACTGAGCATCAGTCAGAATTCAGACATAAGTATTAAATTAAGTAAATGTATTTGTGTCCCTGCTGAAAAAATTACTGTGTATACTCACACCGAATGGTGCACAACATCTCCAAATTTCAATATTAAAGGGATGTCTTAAACTGAGGTTGTTTTTGCATAGTGCTGATACTGCTGACACATATCATGTGTTCAGCATCTGGAAAGTACTGAAAAAACATTTCTTTTAAAACCACTTTCCTGCACTGACCTGTATTACACACAGACAAGGAAAGTGGCTGGTGCATCTTTTCTCTGGCACTATTGGGTATTCGCAGTGCTTCACTGACCATAATGACTGCTGTGTGAGCATTTTCCTGTTCCTGCTTAGGAACAGGAGAAGTTCTTGTCTGTTATCTTCTCTTTTTTGTGTGTGTTCTGTCTTTTCAAGCCCTCTCTCTTCTGTTTCTGGGATAACTGGAATTGTATAACAGTATGTTCCAGGAGAGAAAGGCTACCGAAGAAAAAAAGCTCTGAAAATTATTCTTACCCAGAAGTAGAACAAATTTGAAATACCACCTTCAAATAAAAGAGTGAGGAGATCAAGGACATGGGGGGCTTTCTATAGAAATGAGTTTTTACCTTATTAGTTTTAAAAGCAGCAGACTACTTTTTGAAATAACAACAATATAAAATGTTATGATTGAGGGGTTTGTGTGACTGGGAAATGAGTTCAAGACTTTAGTGGAACACTTCTCTGTGAAGAAGAATTCCTCAGACTTTTAACTATAACTGTGAAATTTGTCTGTTGTCCAAGACCAAAAATATTGTTAGTTGTTGCAAAGAGTAAGTTTACACAGTTGGTAAATTTCATTGCATTAAGATGTCAAAGCTGCAGCAGATGAATAGGAGTGCTGCACTGTGCATCATATGTGTGTGTCATACAGCATTTAAGAGTAATTTAACAAATGTTTGGTTGTAACAGCCTGTATGTTTCTACTCTGAGAGTATAAAAAAATCAACTTTGACTGTCAAACATTAGGATTCAGAATGTATCTACATTTTTTGTCATCCCTTCAGATTTAAAAATATAAAGAACTAAAGAAAAAGTGAAAGAAGAAAGAAAATTTGATAGAAGTCTACATGTAATGAAACTTACATGTAAATTTGAATGCTCATTATATTGCAATAGCACATAGTAATCTTATAAACTATTATCCCTTTTCATTGAGGAGACTACAATCTAAAATATTTTAGAATTAAAGAAAGCTGCTGACTGGTAGCTCAGAAATAATATACATGAATGGTAGGGTATTTCAAATTTCTGGACACACGTGGGTTTTACCAATAACTGCAGCATTGACTTGGGTACTTAAAACATCCCTGTGTTGTAGAGACCTGTCCCAGTTTATTCTCTATATTTGAAATTGTCTTGTTATAGCCACAATTATGTTGAGTCAGGAATACTACCCCTCAGTTCAAGAAGGACAGAGAGCGCCTGGAGGGTGTCCAGTGTAGAGCAATGAAGATGAAGGATGTAGAACACCTCCCTTATGAGGAGTGGCTGAGGCAGCTGGCTCTCTTGAGCTTGGAGGAGACTGAGAGGGGACCTCATTCATGTCTACAAATATGTGAGGGGTGGATGTCAGGAGGATCATCTGGTGATGGGACAAGGGGCAATGGGTGCAAGCTGGAACAGGAGGTGCCATATTGATATCAGAAGGAACTTCTTCTGATTGGAACGGTCTGCCCAGGGGGGTTGTGGAGTCTCCTTGTCTGGAGACGTTCAAGATCTGCCTGGATCTGTTCCTGTGCAACTTGGTCTGGGTGATCCTGCTATAGCAGGGGGATTGGACTAGATGACCTTTAGAGCTCCCTTCCTATCCCTAATGATTCAATGATTCCATGATAAGCAAACTGAAGACTAGATGGTATCATTTGTAATTTGAAATGCTGACAAGGTATATGTTATTTGTATAGCTTTGTCGATAAAAGGTTTCTAATAGTTAGCAAATAGGAAGACAATAGTGATGCAATAATACAAGAGTTTTCCAGGGAGAAATTAGTGTTTTTTAAGATATAGCTTCCTTAAGAGTTGTGATTTCTTTCAAGTTTAAACCCTCGTCTTGAGATCAACTAACTTGCATAATAGTGTTCACGGGAATATTTCATCTTGTATGAAAAACACTCATCAATGTATTACAAGCCTTTAAAGAAGTTATGGATTTCAATTATTATTATTTCTGGTGGAATGGATACCACCAAGACTTTACTGAGTAAAAGTTCACAGTGTATATTTATTTGCTTCAGCATGATCCTTCGGGTGTTTGACTAGTTCAGTGAGTGATGGACAGTTCATACACCCATTTGTGCATGTGATTCTATAGCTTCTTCCTAGTGAGGGTGACAGAGTACTGGAGGGGGCTGCCTGGGGGGGGGTTGTGGAGTCTTCTTCTCTGGAGACATTTGAAACCCACCTGGACTTGTTTTGGGTGATCCTGCTGTGGCAGGGGGATTGGACTGGATGATGTTTTGAGGTCCCTTCCAATCACTAATTATTCTATGTCATATGATTAAGACCTTTCATCTGACCCAGAATTACTTTAATTTGACTAAGCCAATACACAAGAGTGTTAGAGTACAAAGAAATGTTGTAATAAAGGAACAACACTGCAATATTGCTGTAGAATAAATTTTGAGCCCGTCCAGTTTACGCCATGGGCTGCATTTCTAAACATCCTTGGCATATTGACTGTGAGTGAACCACAAATCTGTACAGAAAGTGGGGCTTTCCCAGAAATTGGTGTTCCATCCTGTGAACTTCGCAAGTTGCAAATGAGCTGCATTTGTTAGTTTTTAGCCTTTCTTAGAACTCCCTGTTTTATTTAAAGATAAACCAAATAAAGTGCAAATGTGGTGATACTGTATTGGACATGTTTAGTACTGCTTTTGGTTAAAAGCTGAAATGGTTGAAATTTTAACTTTATCTGTAATGTAGACCAATGAAGATGATGAAGGAAGTAGAACAGCTCCCTTCTGAGGAAAGGCTAAGGGAGCTGGGTCTCTTGAGCTTGGAGAAGAGGAGGCTGAGGGGTGACCTCATGAATGTCTATAAATATGTGAGGAGTGAGTATCAGGAGATGGAGCCAGGCTCTTCTCAAGGCCATCTAGTGACAGGACAAAGGGCAATGTGTGCAAGCTGGAACACAGGAAGTTCTATAGAAATATTAGAAGAAACAACTTCTGATTGGAACAGGATGTCCAGGGCAGTTGTGGAGTCTCCTTGTCTGGAGACGTTCAAGACATGACTGGCTATGTTCCTGTGTGACTTGGTCTAGGTGATCCTGCTGTGGCAGGGGGATTGGACTGGATGATCTTTCGAGTTCTCTTCCAATCCCTAATGATTCCATGATTCTATGATTCCACTAAGTCCCTAGGAAGGGATTAGTCAGCATGGAATACCTGTAATACCATCACATAAATCATACTTTTGTTTCTTTAAAAAGACAAAATAGTGACAGGAAATGACTTTGGATTTTTTTCAAATCTATCTGTTTGTGGGCTATATGTGAATAACACCCATCTAGTCATTAATTATTTCTTAAGGCATATTTGTACCATTAATACAAAAGAAATATAGCTGGAAGTTTATCCTGACATTTAAAGCAATAAAAACAATCTTTTAACTTCTTTGGTTTTGAACTGTAATATCAATTCATTAAAGCAGCATTATAGCTATGGCTTATATTCCCATGTATTTCTTCAGAACATTTCATCTTGAGCCAGAGGAATGAGGTAAGGGAGATAATTCTGATAATGGTAATTAATTATAACAGTCAGAACAGGGAATTAGAAAAGGATTCAATTACTTTCATAAAATGTACAGTCAGCCAAATGAACTGAAAAGGAGAAGATATTCTGAGAGCTTTGTAAAACAATAAAAAGCTGTAAAACTGGGCAATAAGGAACTAAATAGAAGAGATGACATTGTTGTGGTAGCAGATGTCTGGGGAAACTGAAGTGCCAGAGTTGTGAAGGAGAGACTGAGATTTAATGCTCTGTCAAAGATATCATTGGAGAGC
>VZRI01011787.1:0-11215 GCA_013397515.1 Upupa epops
TTGGGTCAGTATCTCTGCACAGCATCAATGAAAATGTTTGTACAAGACACAGCTCCATCAAAACCTCAAATCAGAAGACAGACAAACCTGGATCTTCTGCTGTGAAGACAGCCTGAAATTGTTAAGTGTGTGGGAGGGAAGGAAATTTCCTAAATTCACCTTCAATTTTGTGTTTTTTGCTTTTTGAGTTTTGTAATCTACGGTATGAATAACGACAGCTAGGTGAGTGGCATAAGCTGTGACTTTTACTCAATAGTCAAAAACAGTTTACCTTTCTCATCACTTCCCAAGAAGACATGTGAGGGCTAGGTGTCAGGAGGATGGAGCCAGGCTCTTCTCAAGGTCATCTAGTGATAAGATAAAGGGCAATGGGTGCCAGCTGGAACAGAGGAGGTTCCATATCAATATCAGCAGGAACTTCTTCCCAGGGAGGGTAATGAAGCACTGGAACAGGCTACCCAGAGCGCTTGTGGAGTCTCCTTCTCTGGAGATGTTCAAGACCCACCTGGATGTGTTCCTGTGCAACTTGGTCTAGGTGATCCTGCTGTGGCAGGGGAATTGGACTAGATGATCTTTTGAAGTCCCTTCTGATACCTAATGATTCTATGAAGACACATATATGTATGAAACATATATGACAAACATTTGTTTCACTCTTCACACCGCAAAATTACTAACAGGCACAGTTAAGGTCTAAAAAATCACTTTTCCTCAGTTTCTTCTTTGCATTGGTGCTTCAGGCTGTGTATACATAATTTTATACATTCAATTAGAAGCAGTGTTCTCAAATACATCTGCAAAACTAAAAGCTTTTATTTTCATATCCTAAATAATTTTGGCACCAGAAAACTAAACTTAAATGCTCTGGAAAGTAATAGAAAAGTGGTCATTGGGATGATTTTAGCTCCTATAAAATAATTCCTGCTTTCTTCCAAAACACCAGTGTATATGACTCTACTGCACCTAAAGTAAGAAAGTTGCCTAGGAAATATGACAAAGATTATAAAGTTATATAAAGTACACAGGCTGGTTTTGTTCCTCAGAAGAATACCGTAAACACTTCAGTCACCTACATCCTGTCTAAATATCTGATTAACTTTTTTGAAATGCCAAATATTAAAAATATGCCATCATTTTTGAGTTCTCAATGAGCTTATTCATCCAAAAGGTGGAAAAACTTCAATTAAGAAATCAACTTTCTACAGAAGTATACCACAAATTGTGAAATTTTCAAGTCCTAACTCCACATTTCTGGATGGAATTTCTCCATCAAGAATTTTAAATCCTCTATACCAAAAATAAATCTCAAAATTAATTTCATACCGAATACATTAGGCTGGAGCAAGATGGGGTTTTATTGCAGGCTTTAGGGTTAGATTTTTCATTTGCTTCAGGGCTTTTGTTTTTTTCTTTTAAGGAGCTCCTGGTTTTCGTTTGTGAATGCGGGGAGAGCCTGCTGCCACCCCTGCTCTGAAGAAGAAAGAGGAAAAGGTCCGTGTATACCATGGTGAAAGGCGGCTGTGAATGAAGGAGGTCCAAAGAAAACTGACAGAGAGCAGAGCCGGCAGGGCAAAGGTGCCCGAATTCTAAAACAGAAGCTGTAACCCTGAGACCCGCGGTGGAAAATCAGTTTGGTAGAGTCTGGCTGTAGGAGTCAGGCTTAAAGACAAGACCTAGGGACCGTCTGAAGCAAGGAGAGGGGTGGGCTAGCTCTTGAAAGGACTGTTTCTGTAGCTATTCCCTGAGGGCATGTTTACAGAGTGGGACTCTGAAGGTACTCTTCATCTCCCTACTTTTTTTTTTTTTTCAATGTTGCCCATTTCCTTTGGGTATTGGAGAATATAGTGGGTGACCTGTCTGTTGTTGAAAGTCAATGTGCTTGTCCAAAGTCAACATCCTGAGGTTTTTTTCACTTTCAAACTCATAAGGGGAGGGTTCGGCACTCCCTGTCTTTCGTTTATTTGCACTTAGATAGTTAAAGCAAATTACTCTTAGGCCTGATCACCTGACAACTGGTGAAAGAAGAGTAGTCTTAAACGTTGCTTTAGCTGACAACCTAAACCAGTTCCCTCCTGAGGGTTGGTGAACTGAGTAGAGAAAATAGGTTCTTCTGGGGGTTGATGCAGATGAGGGGTCTAATTAAGGTTGTTTAATATACTGTTCCTCATTTTTTGCACTTCCCTTTTTGTACTGGAAGTGATTTTTGTCTGTAATTCAGGCTTTCAAGGAGTTCTCTAGAATAAGTAATTATAAGGAAAGTAAACATAAAAAAGTAACATCACAGTGAAATTGAACTAACTTTTCAAAAGAGAAACACCAGAAAGAAGCTGAAGATCATTGCCCTTCTGAAGTGTTTCATCTCTTAATGCTTCAGGAAGCCTTTATGCAGCAGAGCCAAACAACATGTTATGAAACGATGGACTGCGAACTGAGAGCATGAGGTCACCTCAGCAACACACAGTGCCCTTCACCTGGCCCTAGGGCAGTCATGCTTGTGGCTTCAAGCAAGTTATAGCTGTAATAGTGGCAGTTAGCTGCAGTCTGTCTGCTCACCCTAGCAAGAGTCTGAATATGCTGAGGCTGGAAGTTCTATTTGCTTTGTTTCCTAGCAAAGGAGGGAGGACGGGAATGTTACACAGCCTCAGAGGGCTGTGAGAAGCTGTCTCCAGAAGCAAAATGGGATAACAAGATGAAAAGAAAAAGACAAATGAACTTCAACAGAATGTAAAAGTCACATTTCAGATCTGGCAAAACTCATTAGGAGGTGAAAGTACCCAGTATAATTCCATTTCCTTTCTCTTTCTTTCATCCCAAAGACAAAAAAAACCCCAAAAATAAAGTTCTGGTTTCCCATCAATGTAATGTAATATATCACCAAATATAAATCAATGTATTTTATTGTAAAATATAAAAGCTATACTGCTCATTTAATCTAAGACTGTGAATTATCTGAATTAGATCCCTTTTGTAGAAAATCTGTATTTTTGTTTGTTTGTGTATTTTGTTATAGTGGGGGACCATCCTAGTTTGAAACCATAACAAATATCAAATCCTTAGAAGCTGCATGAGATAAGAAATAACATGATTTGCTGACCTGTAGAGTAGCTTATCAAAAAGTAAATTCATTACTTTTATTATTTAGAACAGCCCTTTGCAAGCATTAGCAGAATCTCCTACCCTCCCATGTTTATAAATAGATATATTGAGGAAGGGGCAATGGATGTTTTGCGAGAACCATGCCCAGTAAGGAGAGTGGAAATAGAATAAATTCTCAGGAGCTCTGGGATTTTTATGCTCACTCTTCAGAGAAGTGTGCAGCCTGCACTTGGTTCTCTGAATCTCAAAAAGTATATGGAACAGAAGCCAAAGCTTTTACAGAATTGCTAGTCTCAGGCAAAAGGAGACATTTGCCTCCAGGCACACATTAAATTGATTGTGGGACGACTCCAGGAAGACCACAAGAGCTTGAGTCATTCTACAACTTGAGTCACATGCCTTCTTCACAGGAATACCCTGGAAGGCAAGGGAGTCAGAGAGAAACCCCCCACCCTCTCCCTTACTGGCAGATGGCATTGCAGCCATTTGGCAGAAGGCATGATATTACAGTTCGGCAGAAAAGAGTATGTCCTGGGTCAAAGAATAAGGAGTGTCAACCCATGGTTCATTCCTGTCTGCTTTTCTTGCAAGCAGCAGAATAAAGTTGGTCTGAAAGGAAAGAGAAAAAAGTCTACAATATGTATTTCCACACTTATTTACAGGCTTTTTTTGTGCTTCAGGATGTCTTTTGTAGGACAAGAAGACAAAGCTAGGAAACTCACTGATTAATTTAAAATCATCACCTGTCGTTGAGAGAATTTAAACCAGGTTTGATATGTAGCAATTTGAAGTTAATCAGAGAGATTTCTTCCATAATAGTGGAGAGAGGTAGCAGAAGATGACTTGCCATACAAAAGTGCCTGTATTTAAAGATGGATGAGTTGTACTCTGGAAGTACCTGTATTTTTTATTAGCAAGATGATGAAAAGATAAGGTTTGACTGGATGCTTAATTCAAGATAGCTAAGTCTAGATGAAATGAAAAGTTACAGAGAATAGTTTAATTTTGGATGAGATATATATGTATGTATTACAATGATAATTACTCAACATCTGTCCAAGTTCTGTACCAAAACTATGTATCATTACATATATTTTATTAGTGGAGTTATTTTTTCTAGTCAAAACAAGAAACTTCTTTATGTGGCAACCTCAGGGCAGAGTTTGCCCTTTCCTCCACAGCCAGACTCTCAAAGGCATATCAAACTCACTGCAGCTGTGAATAATCAAAACATTAATATATTACCAAACTTCCATCTGATCACTCTGAAAACAAGGATGACATATTTGCCAGGAAAGTGGAATAAAGTATGAGGTGATAAACAGACATAATTTTACTTGGTACCAGATATTATTTCTAAATTAATTATTTCTCCCTTCTCTGAATTCTTTGTAACACAGACATGGGTGAAAACAGGGCTACAAATACAAGTTATTACTAATACAAGGTATTAGTTCTGGAATAGCAGCATATCATTACATCACAAAGAAAGCATTTTAACTTAGGCTGATAAAAAATATTCTATAGTTGGATGATTAAATAGAAAATCAGACTACAAATTAAACACTGAGATTATACCTAAAATGTACTTTTTCTTTTGAGTGAGAGTGAGACAGAGCAAATTACAACTATCTGCCTGATCAATTTTTTCATAGGGCACACATTTTTTCTATTATTAAAAAAATGATAAGAGCATTTCTGAGAAAAATCAAGTATTATCTCATTCCTGTGAGATGGGTTTTGACAGTAGGAAAGGGTCTATAAGCAACAAAGCAGGTAACAAAAAAAGTCTTTGATGTCTTTTAAAAATATAATCAGACTATAACTTTCATCAGAAGACAGCAAACCTATACTATTAGTAAGAGAAGGAAAGGAGGAAAATATTTTCAAAGTAACAAGCTACCTTTTGGTGCTTCTTTCCATCTTTTTTCTTCCATCTCCATGTGGGGGGAAATCTTTATTCTTTTATGTCCTTTCTGTACGTCTGGTTTAAAATCACATTGCAGTCTTTCCCCTGATCTCAGCATGCTTTGGATCAGATCTTACTCTAACAAGCATGGGCTAATTTGTGTGAGATGTTTCTATTATCTTCTTCCTGCTGCAGTCATGTGCAGAAGTTATATTTCACTTGTTTGATGGCTTCAGTTAATGAAGAATAGCCTCAGTTCATTTCAGCTCATGCCCAAATATACCAGCTGGATGTGATATTATGACTGAGCTCTCATTATAAAGATGTCATGATAAAGATGACCTACAATTTCTGGAGAGAAATTATCGGACTTCCAAATCCCATGTTACTCACTCTTTGTTCCATGGCTGAAAATGTCAACAAACAAAAATATGTTCTCATTCTCTTCAAGAAGTCTCGCAGGATACAGAGCAAACATCTGCAAGTTAATTCAAACAACAACTGTAGCAATTTCCAACTTTATACTACACAGCCTTTTAAAATCCAGTCTATCAAACTTTTATAACTTACTGGGTGATAGTTAATTCTTTAATTGTGTAAGAAAAGCTTTAAAAAAAAATAAAAGCCAAGCCAAAGGGAGAAAATTGAGGGAAATGGGAAAAATGGGAATGAAGGAGACTGGAAGGATCTTAGAATCTGAATTAGAACCGTTTCAGCAGGGAACAGTAGCTTCAGTGCCTGCTAGCATTAACATAAATTTCCAATTGCTTTGGGGCAACCAGACCCAGGTGCCTGAAGCTTTCTCACAATAATTCAGCTTTCTGAAAAATACTGAATGGGAAATGAAAACATTGGAAATGTGATGAGAAATAAGGTTTTTCAGTGTTCTTCACTTGCTTGTGCCTTGCAACCATCATGCAAATAGAATCAATTAAATCTCTGACTCCCTTCACAGATAATGTGTAAACTAATACTCAGATTTGTTGTAAGAAGTCAAAATGAATCAAAACCCATGCAACTCTGATGATGCTAAATCATATCATTATGCCTAACAAAGAACATGTAGATATTCCCATTGAATACAAATTGTTTAACCTGTTAAAAGTAAGTAATATCAGAAGAAGCAGTAAAGGGACTCATGTTTGCTTGGTATTAAAAAGTTCTGGATGACAATTCAATGGAAGGATGTAACTGTGTATTTCTGTTAAGTATTGCTACAATAGCTCTTATTAGTTGAACCACTGAACTCCAAATTAAAATGAAATTTACTATTTTAAAAATAGCCTGCTACAAGATCTTATAAAAAGTGCTGCTTAGCAATTGGAAAATGCTAAATGAAAATGTTTCTTTCTCATGTAAAAAAATATACATTACAAAGAAAAATCATGGCTCTCAAACATGTTAAATTGATCTGAAAGGCCTATATACAGCTCTTCAGGCCTTAAAATTATGTGTCCAAAAAAAATTAAAGCAAAAGACTACTACAGGAAATTACTGCATGCATGTTATTAAGCAAAAATGTAGAAGCATTTCCTTTGAAACAGTAAAGCCTTCTGTTCTGATAAGTGTTTATTACCATTAACACATTATGTCAGGAATTATTTCTGCTTGGTAAGTTAAAAGTACTGTCACAAAGAAAACATATCATATGAAGGTTAGTCAGTAGGCTCAAGACATATGAATGCTGTGCATGGTCATTCTGTTAGACTTTGTCCTCAGTGCTTAATAAATTTATCACTTTAAAGATCAGCTGTTACTGTATTGATCAAAGTGCTGTATGGCAGAGCTGACAAAGAACTATATTAATTTAAGGAGATCCATCTGTGAAACACCTTACAACTCTACCAGCAAAGGAGACAGACTTCCATGGGTTCCTCACAATTACCAAGCTTTGGAAAAAGAGTAATATGCACTCCCAATAAAAAGTGTCATCTCAAAATGAAGTCGGTATTTTCTACCATTATTTAGGATGAACAATGAATACAGGAGAATACTTCTGTGAATCTATTTTTCAAGGAATAGTTTTTCTTTGTGCTTATATAATTAGCAAACAGTTTAAAGAAAATTCTGTTATTTAGATAGGATTTGTGATAAAATTTTGAAGGAGCTTTTAGAGAAAGCAGTTACAGTGTGTATTTCAGATTGTTTTCCTCACCACATGCAGTAGGGTCTTGATTTTCAGATACAGTTTTACAGCCTTATTTTTTTCCCTTGAGCTCCAAGACCTAACACTAAGGGGCACCAGAGAACTGAACTGCATCTGTTCAGATCCACCACGAACCAGCTGCCGCAACTAACTCTTAAGTTATTCACCGTGCTGTGTGTAGAGGGAATGGGGCTTTGGGGGAAACGTAACAGGCAAAACAACAGTTCTGCATGACACATTCTCTGTTACAGAAAAGTGTCAATGGAAAAGGAAGGATGTGCTCATTTGGGGAATGCTGAGTGTGTTCTTCCAGTTTATCGCTAGGTGTTGAAAAAGAACTCTTGTTCTATTTTTCCAGACAAAAGTTGGGAAATGTGTGAAAATATTGTACGATGTGAAAATGGTTTTTTGGAGAAGCTGACTACATCTAAAAATTCATAGCAAATTTACTCTGAGCCTACTTGCTTTGATCCTAAACAAGTGTAAACAGAGGTACACAGACTTTAGAATTCATTCTTGTATTAAGTTTCTAATAAGGTCTGGATTTTTTCATTATCAGTTCCTACAGTTCCACTAGAGAGATAAACAACAATTCTAATTTCCTCATGGGTTGCAAAATTGCCTACTGCCTTCTCATTTTCCCAACAGGACAAAAAGAAAACAATACTTAAAACCAAATAAAATTCGAGTCTGTTTGCAAGGTATGGACTCCAACTTCCTTCACCTCGTGTATGTCTGTCAAATAGAATATAACTATACAGCCAGCACTACTTATCTTAACAGAGCATTTTCTGAACATCTCAGACCTGATAGCAGAAACCCATGACTTATTCCAGTTTTGGTCTTGCTTTTTGTTTTTTTCTTATATTTCATTTCAATCACTAGATTCCACCACAAAATACATAACCAGGGAAAATTGACACTACATACTAGAGACACTATTTTGATTTCATTAAAGCTCTGTCACAGACTTGTCCCAGGACAGTAAGTATTATCAAAAAATGCAGACACAGTACAGGGTCCAGCATTTCAAATCACTGCAATCAGTACTCCAACACCAAAAATTCATAACGTACCATTAGCAGATGATGTGAGCTCATTGATTGCAAAGATACCCTCTGGTTTGCATACTGGACTTTTTTCCTCTAAGATTATAACTTATTTCTGTGTCTTCAAACAGTCTGTCAAGATGAAGTTCACAGATAACTTCTTGTCGTTGTAGAATTTGACTCAGAGATCATTTAAGGTCAGATGAGGCCATTATGATAATGTAAGTCATAACCTAAGTTATAGAAGCTCGCTCAACAATTCCTCCTGAGGTCTGTGTCTTCTGTTTAAGGTATACAATCTCCTTCCGAAAGTCATCCAGCCTTGATTTATTACTCACAGTAATGGAAATGCCAGCAGACTCTTGGTAAGGTCACCCCTCAGTTAACAGTCAGAAAGGCAGATGCAGTCAGAAAAGGTGCAAGTTTTGTCTTCCTCTGGCAGGGTTTACTTTCATATTTCTTTCCACTACCTTTTGAAGCACAATTAAGATAGCTGTTAGAGATCCGTATTAGCTAACAGGCCACTGTGTTGTTAGTTAAGGAATAAAGTACTTTTTTACCAAATATTCTTTGGGATACATTGTACACGTTGGTGAAAGTCCATTAGCACCTTACCCCAGCAGGGAGAAAGCATCCCAAACAAGGAAAGGTATGACGTCTAAACCTTCCCCAAGTCCAAATGAGAAGCTAAAGCATATGTCTTTATAATAGTATGGCCAAAGAGCATATCTGATGTCACAAGAGGAAGATCTTGTAACTCCAGGTATTTGGTAATGTTCAATATTTACCTGCTACCTTCTCTTCTTTTGTGTGCGACCGAAGTTTTCCTGTTATATTAAGATGCGTCAGCAAGCAAGATGAAGGTAACTTAAGAGCAACTAGTAGTATGTTTAAGTAAGAGACCCTTCTGATTGGGACCATAAGGTGATAGGATCTCTCTTGTGGGTCCAATTGGAGATTCATCAGCAATTCATCACCCCAGCAGGAGAGTTAAGCTCACTCACTGTCTTGATCTCTCTTTCCAGCCAGTGACATCTAAAAGGTAAAACACAAAGACCAGAAGCATTTACCCATGTGCTGGACCAGGGTATTGCTAAACTTTTCCTAAGGAAACAGCTTGGGGTTTAAGGGCATTATGCTTTCCAGCTCACTGACTGAGAAACAAGTAGCTTTGATCGGGTATTTCACTGTGGGGCCAAAACCTGTCAAGGTCCAGCACCTGGAGTTTCATACGCCGTTTGTGATTTGCTATGACAATGACAGGCACAGCGACAGACCACTCCAACCACTGTCCTGCGTGGATATAGTGTTTCAGGGCCATGAAGGGAGAGAGACCCTGAATGTCAGGGGTCTGGATGGTGGTATCGAGCAGTTCCTTCGGTGAGATGAGTAGAAAGAGTAGCACCGAGGCAGTCCTTTGGAGGAGCCATGTGGTCTCCAGTGCCTGTCCCACCTCCTCCTCCTCCTCAGGCAGGAGGAGGCAGAGTTGCTGCTGCTGCCAATGCGCCAGGATAGAGAGATCTCGGCGCGGGAGGAGATGACGCAAAAGGCAGAGCTCCCCCCAAAAAAGTGTTTCTCCAGGACGAAGATGGCGGCAACTTAGCCCAGGGGCCCAAGATGCCTGTGCCCATCGGGGGCCCCCAGCCAGGCAGTTCCGCCCCGTGCGCCCGGGGACACCGCGCCCGGCGGCAGCAGCGGCGGCAGCCGCAGCCCATTGTCGCCAGCAGCGGCGGCGGCCTCGGCAACCTCCTCCTCCTCTTCCTCTTCCTCCTCCTCCTCTTCAGCATCCTCGGCAGCGCTCCGGGAGCCCTGCAGCAGCGTCTCTCCAGTTAGAGCGGAGGGGGGAAGAGGAGAAAGAGGAGACGGAGACAGGGGTGCGGGCGTCTGTGCCGCGGCTGAGGAAGAGGAGTAGCGGCGGCAGGGAGGAAGAGGAGGCGAGGAGTCCTCCCGGAGCCGTCCGTCGGCAGCGGAGGACGCGGCATGCAGCTGTCCGGCGGCAGCGGGCTTTTCTCAGGAAGGAGATGGGGAGCTGCGATCTGACCATGCCTGGGTGAGAGGGGGAAAGGGCCAGCCGCGCAACCCCGCCGCCACCAACTATCACCACTACCACCACCATCTCCATTCCCTCCTCCTCTCTCTGCGTTATTGCTCTTATCTTGTATACGGCACTCCGCGTTGGATGGACTTGGGCTGCTGCTTCGTGTGGTGAGACCAAGGCAGAGCCTCCGGCGAAACCCGGCAATATCTCAGAGGAAAAGAAAGAAGAAAGAAAGAAAGAAGAGGGAGAAAGAGAGAGGGGGGGAGTGTAAGAGGGAGCGAACGAGCGAGCGAGGGAAGAGAAGGCAGGCAAGAAAATCCCCCCAATCTTTTAAGTCAATGCATATTGTGGTGACACTGGCAAAGGAGCCCTCACGGTGGAGTCGGCCAGGGCTGTGCGTTCCCAAAATATGACCAGGGGTGCTTGGATGTGCAGTCGGCAGTATGATGACGGCTTAAAAATCTGGTTCGCACCCCGGGAGAACGAGAAACCCTTCGCGGATTCGGAGAGGGCTCAGAAATGGCGACTGTCCCTGGCATCGCTCTTGTTTTTCACAGTCCTGCTCTCTGATCATTTGTGGTTCTGCGCCGAGGCCAAATTCACGGGGACCGGAGAGAAAGAGCAGCCGCCACCCGAGAAGCCGGAGCAGCCCGCGGAGCCGGAGCTGCTGGCGGGCATGGGGGACCCCGCGCCTCCCGCGCCCCGGCTCCTCGCCCCCCCCTCGCCCTCCTTCCCGCCCTCCCCCGGTAGCAGTGGCGGTGGCGGCAACCGCGGCGGCCGCATCAACGGCACCGAGCCCCGGCAGGGCAAGGCTGCTTTCTTGGGGAACTCCACCGCCAGGCCCCTGGAGACGTGCCCCCCTCCAAGCTCCTCTTCCGGGCAGTGCTTCAGCATGGGGGACGCGGAGGCGGTATGCCAGCGGCAGGGGGGGCCGGGGCGGCCTCGGGGTGAGGGGCAAAGCCCGGCCCCCGGCTGGG
>VZRI01011787.1:11350-44156 GCA_013397515.1 Upupa epops
TGAGGGGAGGAGGCTCCTGCAGCCAGTGCGTCCAGGCTTACCAGCGCTACGACCAGCACGCTCAGGAGAAATACGAAGAGTTTGAGGTTATGCTCCAGAAATATTTACAGTCGGATGAGTACTCGGTGAAATCGTGTCCTGATGATTGTAAGGTAGGAACTCCTGCTGCGTTCCCTGGCCCCGGTTGGCGGGCTGGCGTGCCTCCCTCGTCTGTTGTGGCTGCCGTGGTCCTTGTTTTGGCTGCTTCGGTCTCTGCTCCTGGCGCCGGCGGCCGTGGCTTTTCGGGTGCGCTCGGAGCTTCGGACGATACTGACGGGGAGACCCCGATAGTGTGTTGCTAAAAAAGAGGCAGAGAGAGGGGGTGGGAGGGGGGGGCNAGGGGGCGGGAGGGGGGGGCGAAGTATAAAAGAAGTAATTCTCGGTCCTCTGTGAGTGCAGCGTTGGATTTCCCCCTCATGAATATGCTATTGGCTCTGGCTCGGCTGCCGGCTTCCAGCGGGCTGGGATGCGGCTTGGCGGCAGGCAGCGACGGGGGCTGCATGCCAATGAGCGGGGCTCTGCGCGGCAGCCGGAGCCGGGGCCGCCCGACGGCGCTGCCCTGCCTGGGGACACTTCAGTGCTCTTCGGGTCTGGAGCATGAAGGTCCGCTGCCAAGTTCGCGGGAGGCCTGACCGGGCCAAGGCTCGGCCGAGGCCGAGGCGGCGGGTGGTCGCGGTGCCCAGGGAACGGGCGGTTCGTCCCCCTTCGGCTACTAGGATCGCGCTCCGGCGTCTGCGGGTGGGTTCCGTTAAGCGCTTGGCCCCAGGGGTGGCGAGCAGCGGCGACCGTGGAGCGGGGAGAGGAACCTTGTGTCTATACGTTCTGCCAAAATATGTGAAGCTGGAGGACGAGGGTGATTGTCAGCAGGCACTGCGGTGGCCCTTGCTAGGGAAGTGATGTTGTCAGAGGTTCAATAAGCCACAGCCGTTTTCTTTGATGCCACCACTGACTGCTCATAAAGACCCTGAGGTTTTTTTTTTTCCCTCCACTGTTAGAAGGCAGGGTCTCAATCTGGGTCTTTGTAGTTGTTGTTTCCTCTTTACTTTTGCACAAGATTAGTTGGCCTAGCTCTCAAGACAGGAAAGGGCAGGGAGAAAGTGTTGCTTAAGAACTTAAAATAGCTAATTGCACGATTTTTTCTTCATTTATTTTGAGTATTTGTTGAGACTGAGGCTAGGTGAATTGTTCCTGTCCTGAACGGGGTTATCTTGACTACTGTAGCACTACATTAAGAAGTCTGAGCCAAATTTTGCTTTAGCAGGGAGGCACAACAGTGCACACACTCAACCACTCTGAATGGAATGACCAGCAGTGTCTCCATGCTTTGTAACATCCCATTTGCCAAGAAGTTTGTGTAATTTGTACACATTTATGCTACAAAGGCTCCATTGGCAGTCCTTCCAGAAAGATTAAAAACCCTGTTATCTAATTGGATAAGCTAGGAAAGTTGTTTGCATTAAATTTTTTATTCTTAAACCTCACAAAAATAGCCTCATTGCTAATTTTGACTCTACTAAGTTTTAAACTGTGTGTTTACACACTCACTGCATTAATGTACACTGTTACTGATAATGTAAATGTATTTTATTTCCACAATGAATTGGGTAAGCATGTTGAATGTTAAGTAGATGTTTACTATTGCAAGGACATCTTTGTAATTTAAAGAATTCTTTAACTAGAAATTGACTTATTACTTACTGTGTGCTATTCAGTGATCAACAGCTGGGTTCTTAACGTGCAGTTTTGTATCACAGTTTAGTCTGACTGAACTTGACCAAAAACTCTACAGTAGCTCTCTACAATCTGTCACTGTGTAAAGGTCTTGAAAATGAACACAATAGAAAATGTACGCAGTGTAACAATTTCCTCTTCAGAGACTGAATAAGCAGAAATACATGTTTAATGATGGGGAAACAGGTGTTGGAATTAAAATGCTTGCATGAAACATATAGAAGAACTAGACCATTGAAGTGCTTTTGACCTGCAGTGCTCCAGTTCTGAGTGCCAGACGGTCTTGCTGCATGTTATGAGAACTTGGCCAACCTATCTGTGTTAAATGTAAAGGAATGAGGGAAAAGAAAAGCCACTAAACTCAGGGTGCAGTTAGTGTTTATTCCTCTAGTCAGATGTCGGAACGGCGCCGGTAGGTGCGGGGAGCAATGGGACGGCCGTGGGCTGGGGCCGGTCTGGTCCTTGCTGCATGATCGCGCTCTGTTCGAGGTGCTGCAGGACAGCTCACTCGGCCAGCGGTCACTCTGGGCAGGGGTCACTTCCATCTGAGTCCCGACTCGCTGCTTCTGGGTCTTTCTGGAGCCTTTTGGTGTTTTGGTGGCTGAGAGATCCAAGCGTTTAGCAGGTCCATTGGTCTGACAGGTGTGTGTGCATTGATGTGCTTGTATGTGTTCTATCCTGGGAGATGCAGAGGTGAAGCTAGAAGCTTGTTGTGAATACTTTGCTGCTGTTGTGGTATTTTGCAGGACCTTTTTTCCAGTGTTTCATACATAATTATTTTTTTTTTTCATGTATTTCAGTCAGGAAATCGCTGTTATGTGTGAGTAAATATTAATTTTTAGAGCACTGGACATCTGGATCATTCTTACCTTAAGAATCAGAATAGCGAATAACTTGGCACCTAACTATGTGTCTTAGGTACACACAATTTGTTTGCTTTATGTGGTGAGATGATCTTTCTTTTAAACAGAATGCTTAAGTACAGTCTTCAACTCAATGTTCATGCATGTAAGTACTGACAATTCAATGAGAGGCTTCTTAAAGAATCTGTTGCAATTTAAGACATCTTTACTGCTTTAGTAGGGTTGCTTCATGCACAGAAAAGGAAAGCTTTTAATCTGGTTGATGAATTACACAAAATCAATAACATTTACACTGAATAACAGTTGACATAAAACTTGTAATTGGGTATTACTTCCCTCTTCTCCAACTCTCCTCACCACTATCCTTCACTCTCAACATAGTCATTTCTCATGGTTAAGAGTGAAAATCATGGGGTTCTATGGGGGTGAATCTTGGTCCAGCACATTAAACTTTTTCAGTAAACACTACTGATTATAAGAAATAGTACATATGAAAATACTTCTGATGTATGAGTCCAAAACTTGGACTTTATAGTTCCAATTTTTATCTGAAACTAAAAGAAAATTACTCTCAAAATAGTCGGTGTTCCACTACCCAATTTCAGTCTCTGAAGAGTAAAATAAAAATTTTCTTTTCTTTATAATTTTTTTTTATTTTTTAAATTGCATTGCGTGGCAGAATTTTGCATGCAGGGCTTGTTTGGGTTATTTGATCACGTTTAGCTATTGCAGATGGTGAACTTTCAATTTTAATATTTTTTTTTTTAAAATAGTGCTGTCAGGTAATTAATGTTTTAGTATTCTTACTGAGTTTGAGTTGCATTGAAAGTTTTGACAATCTTCCAGAAAATACTGAGAATTTTGAATTTTAGAGCATTTTGAAATGCACCATTTATTTTGTTAATGTATTAATGAACATTTAGTGTCGTTAGGATATCAGTAGATTATGGTGATCAGAAATTCTGGATATCAAGTGTTGCTAAACAGTAAATATAAAAGGCATATTTGAACATACTGCGTGTTCATCAAAGTGACATAATAAATTGCTGTGGCTTTATAGAATGACTGAACTAACAGAGTAACTGAAGATCTAGACCTACACTTGTGTTTTTCTCTTCTAGATTAAATTTAGTTGCTTGGTTTCTATGAAATTTTGCTTTTGCATTTTATGAAGTCATGGTTATCTTTACAAGACTGTTCTTGGCAATAGCTGTAATTTCTTGGTTTCCAGAATATAATTTTTTATATGCAGTCTGACACAGGACTGTACCCAGACAATTAACAGAGAATTCTATTGTCTTGATGTTGGAAGACACAGTTCCGCATAATGACTCCTCCGCTTTCTATCAGGGGAAATACTCAACTTGTTATTCTTAAGACAGCAGGCAATCGCTCTGTGGAATAAAAGAAAATTCTGGCTACTTCTGATTAAGAACTGGGTCAAATAACTAAGTAGGACATATAAATATAAAGGTTTTAATTTTCTTTTCCTTTTAAAAATTTTGGCTTTGTGAAAAGCATCAGACACTAGAGCTTTCTTGGCAACTGAACAAAACGTCAGTTACCATTTTTTGATACAAGTGACTTTCACCTAGTCAAAGTTGAGAGTGGTTAAAACGCAGCTTTCCTTAGTGCTAGTTAAAATATTGGAATATGTAATGCAGATAAGTTTATTATCATTAAAATTATACCAAAACAATTTGTTATTCCTCTGAGAATATAAAAAGAGTAATTTAAAATATGCAAGCTCTTTTTATATCGACCTTGCTTGAAAGTAAACTTTACCTGACAATCTAGATGCTCAACATGTACTCTCAGCCTCTTTTTTTTTCTTCCTCCCACCCTCCCGCATTAAATATAATTTAATAACTTCCATTTAGAGTTTTATGATATTTGTATCAGAAATATGTAAGAAAATATCTGAGTTATTATACTACTAAGTTGAAAAAGTTGCTTGTCAATAAAGGGTTTATCATTAAACACAGATGTTACAGTTGTTAGGAATATAGAGCTGGTGGTTCCGTTACTAGATAATTATTATGTTTTTAATTAAAAAGCTGTTTTAAACACTTTTGTTTAAGAGGATGATTGAAAGTAATTTAAAACAATTAAAATCACATTTGTTTTCATTTATTTGGAAATATCGAAGCTTATATGAAAAATGACTTTTCCAAGAACTTTTTCCTGAACAGCATGTGTAGTCTAATTAGATTTTCATTTAAACTCTCAGTTAAGCTGGCAGAAAGGAGCAGATGAGAAATATGAAACCGAAAGCTCAAGTGGTAAAAGAACACTTCTCTTACAAAAGGTCACATCTGCTGCAAAGTTAGACATTTCAATTGCACATTTTAGTCACATATTATTTGCAGGAGAGATACCTGAGCTAATCAGAAGAAAACGTCACAAATTAAATCTTTAGAAAGTTGGACTGATTGACAGCATCTAATGCAATAATCATAAATTACCAAACTGAATTATTGAAATAGAATGATTTATTGTAAAGATCTTTTAAAAACAAATGATGTGGAGTATTGAAAAAACCCATGATACTCTAATGTATGTAAATTTTAAAGGGTTTTTTTTAAAAGCTTTGAAAGTAACATGATTGTATAAATTGATGTTTGCACATGCTATTTGTTCACTTGATTTAAAAAAAGAAGGAGTTGTATTATTTTCCAAAACTAATTTAGGATGGAGATGAGGATGAGTTTCATATAACCGTTCTTCTAACAGTGTGTTGGTATATTAGTAGAAGGAGAAACACTGTCTGTGTACTAATGGACTTTGTGTTTTGTCCTAAAACTGTGATTCCATAATCTGTTTCAGTCTCTTGTTTTGAGCTAGACAAACATCATAGACTATGGACATGCTTGTAGTGATTCAGTTGTTCAGATATTTTGTTAGATCAGGATCAGATCTCTTGACTCCTGAAAAAGCGAATTTCCCAGCCTGTTTTTTCCAGAATTGACTTCACCTCATCCAACTTTTGAAAATTTTCATCTAGTTGAGCATGTAGGTATTGTGATTCCATTCCTAGTGAAAATTTCTGATTTAGAAAAAAGAAAAATTTAAGGATAACTAACACACAGTCGTTGGGTTCCACAGTTCAGCAGCCATAATTTAACATTCATGGTATCAGCATCACATGCCTAGGGAACTCAGTGTGTCTGCCCTCAATTTTACTTTGTTCACTGTTGCTTTTTGCATCAATCAGTTCAATTCACATACACCTTGTAAAGAGTGCAGCAGTCTTGCTTCTTCATTTCATGTTCTTCTAGGAAAAATAATCAAAATGCAAATGATAACTCTATCACCCTGCCTAAAAATCATTTGGTCTATAGTTAGTAATTTAACACTTCAGTCTTGCACTAAGTTCCATGATGTATTTAGATCTGTGAATTGCCTAAAAGGGAAAAAGTAACTTAGAAGCTGAATTCTTAAATATTATTTTTTGGTAGCTGTCATGTATAACACCTCATAAGATAGAAAAATGGAATTATTCAGACAAAAATACCAAACCCCACAAGTGAAAGAAAGTAGATATTCAGTATGGACATCCAGATCAAACATGTAAGGTCAGATTGTGTACCTCAGTGGATATGCATAGGTAACTCTAGTCTAAGCCTCTGCACAATGAAGTGGACATCTAAAATAGGTGACATGGATTATGACCTAGAAGTATGTATTTTCTGTTCATTGTCTCTAAAGAGCACATACTGTCATTTTTCTTCAGATACAAACTCCTGTACTGCTGATTAAAGTGGGATGAGAATAAGAAGGGACTTTATATGAGTATACTTTAATTTTTTTGGAAGAGAACAAAGATCTTGTACATATTAATTTTAGTTGTTATTTCTAATGAGAAACTATGCAATAACAGCTATAGGTCATCTTTTAAGAGCAGTTCTTGCAGGTAAAGCTCCTACAGATTATTTCTCTTATTCTCTCTTTACAAGGACAGTGGGGTGTTTTTTGTGTGGAGGTGTCTGCGTATGTGAGAGTTCCTACACTTTATACTGGGTTTGATTTCCTTCCATTAGACCAACTCACAGGGAACTCCCAGGCCTCTCACTCTGCTCCATCTTTCTCACTCAGGAGGCACATATTCTTAGGCATTTATGCCACTTTACAAAAATAACCATACTGTAGTTTTCTATGTATTTTTCACTGTGCTTGTATCTTGTCAGAACTGTAGAGTAAACATTGCTAAGTGAGAGCATGTGATAGTTTGATTTACTTTACAGCATCAATCAGTTATAGGAATACAAATTTAAAGAGGCACTGGGGACATATATTCTGGCTTGTAAAGAGATTTTATGAAATTCAAGTTTTATACCGGATTTGTTTTTTTATTTATGATCTGATCATGTTTACAAACAGGGCAGATCTATGAAGACATAGATTGCTCTTTCAGAACGTGTGTGTTGAAGAACTATATCCAACAAGCTTCCAGACCTTAATGACAAAGAATAGGATATGAGTGGCTTGGAAGTGAAGTTGTTTAACATGTGATGTTATCCCACCCTTCCTCTCATGTCTTTAATCCATGGACATATCCTGAAAGCTGTGTTTGAAATAACAATGCCCTAAAGTCCTGGTAGGGCTGTTTGAAGCACTGATCAAATGCAATAAAATTGTTTGGACCAATGGTGATGCTAAATGTTGAAATTGCAGACTTTAGCAGTTCTGTATGAATGTCTTGGTTTTTTGAAGTATCTTGGACATTCTGAGAGGAATATTCACCTTTCATATGGTTTGATATTGAGAGATCATTCATCATTAGAAAACTCATTGAAAGCAGTGACAATGATCTGAAGTTACTAACAATCAATGTGTTTGACCTTATCTGCACCACTTTGGAAGTTGTCGTCAAAGTTTCAGGTTATTTCAGAGAAATTAGGGGGAAATTGTACATGAGAGATTACAAACTAAAAAAAAAAAGAAAGTCAAGTTTTCCCTTCTGCGATATGACAGTGGCATTTTTATGAGTTGTTTTTTTTTGGTTGTAATTGAGGTAAGTTCCTTCATCAAGCCTTCAAATTCCTTTCAAATTTATCCATTACAAAATTATAAAAACATTTTAAAAAACAATTACTGCTTTTTAGAATGTGCAGTATATTGCAGCTTGCAGGAGATATTTTGCAGGGAGAAATATGATCTCTAGAATGCTTTTTTAATGCAAGTTTAATTCCTGCTGATCCCTTGTTTCTTAGTTAGGTGTTGCCTTCAATTTGCCTTAATGCTTATGTAAATGGTATCTTGGGCCTGTCAACATGCTTCATCTCCGTAAAACATCGTAATGCAGTGTCTTTGGTACATTATTAAAGGTATTTGCAACCTAGAACCAGAGAACATTATTTTTTAGAGGGAAGGGGAAAATATGGTTTGTCTATAATATTTAGCAAAATATTTTTTCCCATTTAATTCCTTGTTTGGGAAAATAAGAGAGTTTCCTAAGTTTGTTGATTGATAATTTACTGATCATTCTTATTAGCTTTCTTTCCATATTTGAGGGGTTACCGTCACAGTATCTTCTCTTAGAAAAACTAATTTTGTATGAGACTATTAATTTTGATAAATACCTGCAATTAACGATCTGTTAAGGATGACTTTGAGCAACCCTTGTGCTTTAAGGTCTATATTAAAAGTTAATGAAATACCTGACAGATTTCTCTTTGCAGCAATATAAAACTAAATCTAAATATAAAAATAATATGTATTCCTGTATATGTAGTCTTCAAGAGGAACAGTATATCAGAAAACTAATTCACTCATATTCTTCACTCATATTAGTTATATCATATTTATGAAAATGTATAATTTTTTATTAGCATCACTTAATATAAAGTGATATCTTTATTACAGTTAGGGGTAAAGTTACATTTCAAAATTGACCAAAATGGTATCTGCTGAGACAAATTTTTGCATTTGTTTATGTACACACTGGATTAAAAACCAGACATTCTTTAAAAGAAAGCCCAACAGGGCAACAGAAAACAGCAAACAAGCAACAACATTTTTTGTAGGCTATTTTTATTGTAGAATAAATAATGCAAGCAGTTGTTTTTAAAAGATACACTTATAAAATTTACATAGCTATTTGCCACGAGTACTCTTAATGTTGCCTTAACCTGTGCCATTTGTTGAAATTGGATTTCCCTATAGAAGAGGTTCAGGATAATAATGGCTTTTTATTTTGCATGAGGTGCACATGAAAATTAAAATATTCAAAGACTTGTAAATGATTTTTAAAATAAGAAAATTTTGTAGTGAAATCTGGTATAGCATATTTCATTTTAAAAGTGAATGCTTTTAAAAATATGAGAACGCTCTAAGTTTCAATGTATAATATCAAAACAATAAAAATAAGATTATGCATGTCAGTCATAATGTTTCTGCTTTCATAAAGACTAAATTCTCTGGAATTTTTCTAGAGAAGAATTATCCTAGTATCTTCAGAATACAAATTGTTAGTAAAATCCTTAAGCAAGTTTCTGATGGTTTTTCCAGTGTGATGTGTCTGTACTGATTCCAGTCACGTTTTTGGCAAATCATGCAATCAGTAGAGAAAGATCTATATCATCGGAACCCAATCCATTGACCTTTTAATTACTGAATATTCCAAATGCATCTCTTTTGGAATATTGCAAATGTTACACCCCTTCAGTACAAAAACATTCATTCATGTTTTTCCTTTCCTACTATATTCAAGCTATTAATATTTAACTGAGACAGAGCTCTTTTCGTAAGAATCATAGAATCACTAGGGATTGGAAGGGATCTCGAAAGATCATCTAGTTCAATCCCCCTGCCACAGCAGGGTTACCTACAGAGAGGAAGAAGTATGGGAAGAGCCCAGTGTCCTACTCGTGCTGGACCCCGGCACTTGCTGCCAGGAGCATGGAAGCTCTGACTGATTGGCTACACAGCTGGATTAGGGCCAAGGGTGAGGGTGTATGGGTGTTAGATTCTACTGACTTGAGGTTCTCTACTTAAATAAATAGGAAGCAAAACAAAAACATAGACAGAGCCTCATGGGGTAGCTTTTAAAATTCTTCATGCATTCAGAGATGAGAGATGTTCATCTGCCGTGGAGTTCAAGTCTTCCTGTATATATTTCTATGGAGAATTTATACTGGTATTACAAATAAGTAGGAGTTTCTGAAGAAGGTGCATTTGAAATGTTGGCCACATTATCTGAAAAGCAAATTAATTTTTGTATTTTCATTTTTATTCTTGTATGCATTCTGATAGAGCAATACACAGAGAAATGGTGCCTATTCTAAGTTTAGCTAAGTGTATTACTGGAGATCAGGAAATGAGGCTTGCTGTTTTATATGCCAATTCAGTTAGAAATGTACTATGGTTTCTTTTGTCTCTATTCAAATCTTATAAATGTTACATGTGATTTTTATAGGTCTACTTACTTATTTTGTTTTGTTTTGTTTGCAACCTCAGTATATTAATTAAATTAAATCATTACTGTAATGATAGCTTTTAAAATGTAGTAGTTAAGATTGATAGCTAGGACGTGATCTGAGTAAATGTACTGCAAGCCAGTATCTGTATGATAAACTCAAATTTAAAAATATTGTTTTATTTTCATTTGTAAATACAGACCAATTTTCCTTAAACAAGAGTCTGCAGTGACACAAACCAAAACTAATCCCACTAAAATCAGTGGTTTTACTTAAACGTAATGCTGTTTTGAGAACAGAAGGCACATGATATACTTTAAAACTCAAATATATGAAATCAGAGGGACAGATTTGACTCAGAGTGATGTGTTTTGCAAACCTTGCTACAAAAAGCAATATGCAGGATGCCTTAAATGCTCATTGCCTTGCCTTTGACTGACATTACTGATTTGTTATCGTTGTCAGATTAAGGTTTTTTTCCCCTTTTCTTTGTTGTTGTACTTGGTCTTGATCCAATTCTCTTATTCTATTGATTTTTTCAGGCACACTGTAGGAAAATATTATGAGCTTAACGTGTTCAGCTATCCAGGGGGAAAAAACTTGAAGAAAATAAAGAAGAATTAATTTGCCTTTTCCAGTCAAGAGTGTAGGTTAAAAGAGAGATGCTGATCAGTAGTTTAAAGCCAGAGAAGCTGCTTTGATTTCTGCAAAGACATAGTGTGTTTACACTAGTAAAAATACAGTTAGGATTTAAGCAAAATTTGAAGAACTGCTTTGCTTAGGAAATGAAAATCTGGCTGTATGGTACATTCAACACATAAAAAAGCTAGTAATTTTAGCAGTAACTAATCTTAAATAAAAAATACAGGTGTTAGGTAAACATATGCATGGCTACGTGTGTGTAATACAAACATATGTGTCTTACAGGACGTGGCATAAGGAAATTACTGAAGTAGGATCAAGTATCTTACAGAGATTAGGACTAGACTTCTATGGAAATCTTGTCCTTTAACACTCTTTAAAATTCAGAAGTAGTTAGGAAGTACAGGAAAATGTAACAATTCTTTATAAATTATGTTTTTCTTTTTTTCAGTCAATGTTGTTTTGGGATTGATCTGGAGGTAAATTACTTAGGGCATTTTCTTTCTTCAAAATTTTAGAGAGGCTCCACAGTGAATGTGGAATACATGAGTATCAACCACTGCTGTCACAGGCAAGACGCACAGTCACCCTATTTTATATGTATAACTATTTTATATGTGTAACTTCTTTGCAGAATGCACATCTTGTGTTTGGAATGAAGTTTCAATAGCCAGTTGCAACAAAACCACCTCAACCTCCAAGTATCTCTGCTACATAGTATTAATAGATTACGGAAGAAGTTACCTTAAATGTTCTATTTTCTTAACTGGATTATATTTGGGTTTTTTTTGTTTTGTTTCTGCTTCTTTCTTTGCACATTACATAACAAGGTGGGGTTTTTTTGTTTGTTTATTTAGGGGTTGTTTAAGGCTGAGATGTTTTGATTGCTGTGATTATCTAGATGGGTGTTTCCTACTGTTGTATCATCTGAGATCTCTGTTTTTTCTGAAATATTCTAAAGGTCAGAATAGTTAAGTTTGTGCAATTTATGCATAAATTTCAGTGACTTACCAAATATTTATTTAGCTATTTTTATACAGTTTAGTGTCTGCTTGTGGTGGTTTCTTTTTTTGTTTGCTGGAGAAACAGTCTTTCTTATATTTTCATATTATTGTAAATATATATAGCGTGATTTTGATTTCTTGTCGTGTTTAGTATAGGCCAGCTTCAAAGACATCAGATACCTAGCATGGAAGAGGCCTTTTAATAGTTGTTTGGATCTGCAAGAGGTGAAGATTTTGTGTTTTAAATCTCAGAATTTGACTGAAATCATGGTTGAACAGGGAAGATTAGCAGGCTCACAGGGAGGAATATGAAGGCTATGAATATCAAGAAGAGATTTTTTTTTGGTTTACTTCATTTTGGTCTTGAGAGAGAAAATAAAGCTTCAGGTGTATATGAATAAAGAGATTGTTGAAACTATTTGATGATACATTTGAAAGAGAAGCAAAAGACCTAAAATTACTTTCTTTTCCTGTAAGTCATGATACTATTGGGGAACTCAAATATTACAGTAATTCAGCAATGCAGGGGACTCATGATATGCAACGTATCACCAGCTATCCTGCTGTATTCCTCAAAGGGTTGGTCCTGCTTCAAATTCTTAACTTTGTGTCTTAATAGAGTTAAAGGGCAACTTTTTATTTTTTAGTCTGTACACACTAGGGCATGAAGCTCACAAATCTTATGTGCTTGAACTGTGTACAGGGAGCTACCCTGGGGCTGTGTCTCCATTAGCATTTTATTTCAGGTCGGGGATGTACTTCTGAAACAGATCTCCCACTCACTCCCACTGCCACTCTTACAGCATCTTGATTCACATCATGGGGCAGTCTGGGAGCACACAAGCTGGATTGATTTCTGCTGAAGGTAAAGATAACACAGAAATACATCTAGTGGTTTGCAGTTTCTAAGTGATGTACATTATGTATGCATTTTGGACCTTAAAGGTCTCATCCAGCTGAAACTGTGCTATACAGGACTAGGGAATAATCTGATGAAATATGTAATGTGGGTACCAGGCTTTCAGCACTGTTTCAGTCTGCTGTGTGTTTCTGCAGTGCCACACTCCTAGTTAATATTCACATAGCCACAGTCAAAAGAATGAAACTCACACCTCACCTAGAGATAATTCCCAAAGTATCTCAGCAGTTTCTTCAGGACTGCAGCTCAAGACTCTGAGCTGGGGCTCTGAAATGAATCACTGCTCCTTACTCTTACGTATTCATGGCATTAGCGATCATATGTTAGACTTTTTTTTCTGTTTTAAAAAATTGTCTTTCCCTCTGTCTTTTCCTGGCATACCTGTGGAGGTGATGCACAGCATGGTGCAGCTTTTTGTGCTGTGCTTTCTGTGCAGCTGCCAAGCCTCTGTGCAGCATAACCACTGCAGTTCTGCTGCATTTTGGGCTCTCTGGGCTGCCTTTGTCCTTGCTGTGGAATTCACAGCACCTTCCCAGTACACAGAAGTAAGGCTGAACAAACCTTTCAGTCCCTCTTTGTGCCAACAATTCAGTTTTTAGTTTCAGAATGATGAAAAATTATCTAAACAATCCTGAAAATGAAACATTTGAGTGAGGATGGAAGGAAAGCAGCAGCAGTACAATATGATTGACCTTCATAACATACTGCCCTCCTTACGTTCTTACTTATTTTCTTGTTTTGTAATAGAAGAAAAAAAAAAGATTATGGGCCAGTATTTAGCCTGGATTTTAGGTAGCTACTGAACTGACAACCAGATACCCAGGAAAGCTTAAGTAATTGATTTTCTTTTTTAGTTATTTAATTTTGTATTTACATATGAAGAATTCTTTATTTTTTATTTTTAATTTTTCAATGTAAAGGGCAAAGCAGATTGATTTTACTTCACCAAGTGAAACTTTTTTAATTTGAAAGTTTAGAGAAATCCTGTGTAGTTCTTTAGAAAATATAACACTGGAAAAATATTGTCCTGCTGACAGAATAATAGTTGCGTGGCATTTGTTGTTACACTACTGCATTTCCGTATTTTATTGTTTAGACCTTTTTTACTGCAATATTCCCAGCAATCATGGGTTGGCATTGCTTTTGAACACTGATAATTCATTACATATGTAATGTAATGAAGGAAGTTTACTGTGTCTCTGGGAAGAAAATTCATTCCTCAAGTTGTATTCTAAAAGTTAACAATGATTCTGTAGATCTCTGAGGCTTGATTCATAGATTCAGAGAATGGTTCAGGTTGGAAGGGACCTTCAAGATCTTCTAGTTCCAACCCCCCTGCCATGAGCAGGGACACCCCCCACTAGACTAGGGTGCTCAAGACCCCATCAAGTCTGGCCTTGAACACTTCCAGGGAGGGGGCAGCCACAGCCTCCCTGGGCAACCTTTTCCAGTGTCTCAGCACTCTCTTTGTAAGAACTTCCTCCTGATTTCCAGTCTAAACCTACTGTATTTATGTAAAGTTTATTAAAGTGTTATAGCCAAGCTAGTAGTCACAACCAGAAACAAATGCAATTTTTAATATATTGAAATACTGGTGATGTAGATTTTGCACCCCTCAGTTCAAGGAGGACATAGAACTACATCCTGGGGTGGATTAGAAGGAGTGTGGTTAGTAGATTGAGAGAGGTTCTCCTTCCCCTCTTCTCTGCCCTAGTGAGACCACATATAGAATATTGTGTCCAGTTCTGGGTCCCTCATTTCAAGGACATACATAGAACTGCTTGAGAGAGTCCAGTGCAGAGCCACAAAGATGAGGAGTGTACTATCTCCCTTATGAGGAAAGGCTGAAGGAGTTGGGTCTTTTTAGCTTGGAAAGAAGGAGACTGAGGGGTGATCTCATTAATGTTAACAAATATGCATGGGGCGGGTGTCAGGAGGAAGGAGCCAGGATCTTCTCAAGTGTCATCCAATGCTAAGACAAGGGGCACTGGGTGTCAGTTGGAACAGAGGATGTTCCACATCAAGATGAGAAGAAAATTCTTCCTAGTGAGGGTGACAGCACTGGAAGAAGCTGCCTAGGGAGGATATGGAGTCTTCTTCTCTGTAGCCATTTAAAACCCATCTGGGTATGTTCTGTGTGACCAGATCTAGAGGATCCTGCTCTGGCAAGGGGATTGGACTAGATGATCTTTTGAGATCCCTTCCAGTCCCTAATAGTCTGTGATTCTGTGAATAAATGCTCCTGACTGATGAAGGCATTAAGGTCTACTTTCTTACAGAGAACAATTTTGTGTGTTGTACACATCAATGAAAAGAACCTCTGTACATCTACTTCAGTGCAAGATCTCTGCAGTTGTGACACATTACAGTGTAGGCTTTTATCTGTGATTCTTAACCAAACGGATGAATAGAAGTCCTCACTCTTGAAGCTTTCTCTAACAGTTTCACATTTTACTGTTTACCTGCTTTAACACTCTAAAGGACATTGGTATATGTCATACTTTGTATAATGCAGGCAGGCATGTGCTAAATGCAGCATTTCCAATTCATGCTCACCAGAGGTAAAGATGACAGTCAAAAAAAAAATCATTTACGATATAGCTGTTGTTTTTCATTTATTATTCAGCCGTTACCTAGATTTTTCTCTTTTCCCCTTCCTCAAGCTCTCTAACAAACTGACCTCTTATGCTATGTTTGGCTGTGGATCTTTGATATAGTAATATGCTGTACCAGCAAGGACGTTTAATGAAAGGGAAATGAAAAATAAGTACCTGTAACCCCAGACTTGCAACTGAACTGTATTTTACAGTATATATGATTTAGGATAGGATAAAGCTATGTGCCTACAAAACAGAAGAGGGTAACTGCAGACGTAGTTTAACTTTTCATTTATTGTTTCTATTGGTTTCACTCTGGCTTGCAGTACATAGTGCGCTTCACTGAAGTACATACATAGTTTATGCAAGAATACATAGACTTCAAAGTATTTAATTAAAATGATGTTTGGTCTTGGTAACATCACACACAGAGTTCCATCTGTGTAGTTTAAAAGAGGTTTGCTTCAAATATACAATTTTCAGTTTTGGTGAGTTCTTAATTTTGTCTAATGATGAGAGATTAGTAATGGTACAGTTTACTTTATTCATCTCTCTTTACTTGTTTGTTATGCCTTTGTAGCCTCTTCTTTCAGAGGTGTCAGGCTTCTGTCCTGAATAAATATTTTAGCCTTCACAGTATTTATACCAGTACTCCTTCAATTTCATCTCTTTTTCAGCAACGACTCTATTTTAGATTGTGGTTGGTCCATAAAGAATGTTTTCATTGATCTGTACATATGAAGAGGGTTTTACCTCCTTCATGAGGGGTTTTTTTAGCATGAATCTATTAGGCTTGGCAGTGCTGGATTCCATCTGCCATTGTTTCCCCTTTTTTTAAGCAAGACAAAAGCTCCTTGGCCTGCTTTGACCTTGATGAATCAAAGATATGTTGTGTCACTTGTGAACATTTCCATCTTATTGTTAGTCCCATTTCCAGATGATTAATAAATAGATTAAATTCTATCACCCCTAGCAGAGAATCTGAGGGACTCTGCTGTTAACCTTTAGCCACATGGAGCAGTGACCACTAATAAATGCTTTCTGCTTTTCTATTCTGCATTTTGTAATTGGTTTACAATCAATGACAATGATTTTCTTCTCACCCTATGATTATTTAGCCTCTTTAGTAGCCTTTTGTGAGAAATATTGCAAAGACTCTTCTAACTTTATTCCAGATATTTAACCCTTTTTTTCAAATGGCTACCTCGGTTGGTGCATTTATTACTGCAGTAATACATGAAGTGTTTAAATTGTCTCTCAGCAGTTACATGCAGATGATGACGCTCCTGCATGGTTCAGTATACAAACTGATTTCAGTGTGAGACTGGGGACTTGTTTGTTTTTCTTAAATTGCTTCGGGACCCTTGAGTAAACAACATCCCATTTGTGGGTTATGTTGATCTTTGAATTGATTTGTACCAGCCTTATGTTACCTGATTCATTGAAAGCTCCTTGCCTTTACTTTAACAGGCTGGTGTATCACTGGTGACAGTGTCTCAGTGCTTGCTGAGACAAAAAGTGATCTAAAACAATAACATTCTTTTCTATGTTCTTATCTTGTCCAATTTCAGCTTTAGCTTTTTGGGAGAGTAGTCATGATCTCTCTTTGCCATTATCTTTGTAGTTACTCTTCATACATTTAGCCATCCTTCTTCTCCATTAAGATGTGTCTGTTGTTCATGCATCTGGAAGACGGTAAGGTGCACTGGCAAATCCACAAACAGTTTACCTGTTGCAGTCCCAAAAGCAACAACTTCTTCAAAGTTCCAACTGGATTGAACTCTAATTTATTTACTGCATTTTTACTCCATATGACCTGGAAGGAAAAGTGACATGTTTTTCACAAAGAAAGGGTGAAGGGGTGGAGCCATGTGAGCCGGATCATATCAGGGTCATAGGTTGTAAGGGAATAACAGAGCAAACTGATGTTCTGATGAGAAACTTAGGATAAAAGAGAACTGGAAAGTTTTACTGAGATACTGTTCTCAAGTGGAATTTTTTTCCCAAATCTTTTCCTGGGTACATGTGTTACAGCTTCTGTGCACACACATACATCACTTTCTGTGGTGCTGCTTTTTAAGACCACTGTACTATGCATGGTTTCTGCCTCTATTCCTTCAGCAAAACAAACAGCGTGTTTTCTTTTTAAACAACTCTGCCTTCAAAAAAACCCAACAAACCCAAACAAACTGGGGTATGCCATTCTCTACCATAAATCCTGTAATTGCCGAGTTGGTAGAGGACCCAGTTGAGATGTAGGGAATTTGCAGATCTATATTCAGTGCTTCTCTACAACCTGAAGAAACTCAAGATCACTTGAACATGGTGAAGTAGGCAGTAGGAATAGCATCAAGCAGTGTTTAATGCATTTTGAATAAGAATGATTTAGGTTGTTCTGTCTTCAGTATTATTTGTGGTTGCTTTTTTGTTTTGTTCTCTCCATATTTCCAGGTAGATTTTTGGGGAAACTATTCCTATTACAAGTAGTACTAACAATAATTTTCTAAGTATTTTGATTGAAAATTTCCAGTGGTATCTGTTGTATTATTGATCCCATATGTCTCAGATGGCATTCACCTAATATAAACTCTACTGCTGCTGCTGATGCACAAGACTCCTTATCCTTTCAGCAAAGAAGGGTCTCCTGTGCTACAAGTAGTGTGTTATAACTACTCAGATTCTCCTAGCTACTCCACGAATTATTTCAGGCTTTGGACAGAACACTAGTGGAATGGTTAGCCTGTTTGAAAAAGCCCTTATCTGAGTGTACCTTCCTCAAGACATGTACCCCAGAGAATGTTTTAAACCAGTGAAGGTTGCAAGGTTTGAAACTACCAAAGTTAATATATGTGCAGCAAAGGACCCAGAGGAACTTTTGCCTCAGTAATAGCTGCTTCTGGCTCTTCCACCATACACAAGGGCTTATAATAAACACCAAAATATTCTCAGTGGGTATACAGTGCATCTCATTTCTCTCTAGTGATACTTTACAGGGATGGAAATATTATCCCTTCTAATCTCAGGAGCATCCAAATAGGAAGTGCTTAGGAAATGGTGTCCAAGTGAAATTCAGAAAAATGACCTGGATTTCACAGGTGCTTAGTCATATCCTAACTTAGGATATGTGAAAAAAGTTAACACAAAACAGATCAATACACTTGGCAGTCTGTTTTAAGTATAGACAAATAAATTGAAGCTGAACATTAAATACTTACTTAGAATTCTTGGTGTATGCCACTGATTATTCTGGTTACTTCTGTAAGATCCTGTTATTTGCATGATAAAGTAGTAGAATAAAGTAGTCCATAGTAACATTAGTCTGCTTTTTGTTGTGGCATTTGTTTTTATTTTCATGTACAACACAAACAGACGATGAAGGCAGCCTACAGGAAAATCACTGTTTTTACTACAAATGGCTGATCTAAAGATGATTTACTAATCATTCAGAGCCAGGTGCAATGTTTACCTCTCTACATGAGGAAAGAAAACACTGTGTTTAGACTGCAGGAGTTGAGGTCTCCAGATGAAAGAGAATGAGAGTGTTGTGCAGATTGCTTTAACATGAACCTGAGCTGCTTATCTGACTAAGTAGTAGGGATTTTATGCTTGTGAACAATTCACTTAAAGTTGACATCATATCAGGTTTTGCATTCTGTTTGGATGTGATCAGTTATACATGCAAGGGCTAGGGATTTTGTGGTAAATATTTATGCTTTTTGTTAAGTTGGCAAAAGCCAAACCAATTTGCAGCTGCAAAGGTATAATAATAAAACTTTTCTTTGAATTTATTTACTTTCACGGTTAAGTGCCATATGAAAAAATGTTACTGCATTTACAGTGTAAAATAGTGATAATAGAAGCCATTTGGAGACATCCTTACACATCGCTTTTCAAAGACCTTCTGAAGGTCGAAAGCTTTATAACACTGTTTTCTTTCTCATGAACCAGTTTTAAATGGTTTTCTTCTTTTCAGTAATGGTAAAATATCTACTTACTATCTACCTAGTTTTTCTCTGTTAATACTCTCACTCAGACATCCTCCAGAAGATTATCACAGCCCAGGGTAATATTTCAATCAAAAGCAGCCTCTCTTTTCTTTTGCAGAAGGTTACTGTTTAAAAGACTGAGTGAGCACATACACCATATATACAAGATGGGGTCTCTTTCTGTAGTGCTGGCTTTTGAAAGAGGTGCTGCACTAACTGCTTCCTTGTAGGTGACACTTGGTCGCTGTAAATGTTAAAAGTGAGTTATTCTGGACCATACTGCAGGGTACACACACTGAGTGCATCATTCCTTGTGAAAGCAGTTGACTGACCTGTGGTTTCCCACCAGAACAAATGGTGTCTGTTGCTCTCTCTGGCTCACCTGTATGATGTTTTCTCGTACAATGTTCCTTTGTGCTGAAAGTCACCAGCATTTGAAGCAGTTCCTTAAGATCATTTGCAACAAGAACAAATAGCAGTAGCTCATAGTTTTGGTAGTGGCTGGTACTTAGATTGAGCTCAAATAGACTGCATTTTGAAAGAGTGTTGGAGGAAAGGGTGAAGTCACTTTTTGAGCTATATAACTGTTTCCTCTATGTAGCATCTGTTTTTTGAGGTTATTTTCCACTAAACCAATATAACTAGCATTAAAAGCACTGGATGAGCTCCCTGTGTCTAGAGGTAAAACCTGTTAGGTCTCCCTAGGCAGTGGATGTTTTGGCCAAACCTATCTGGTTTTACTATAGGATTTATTGTTTGTTTGTTTGACTAACAGAAGATCATACATTTTCATGCATCTTTTAACTTGTGCATAAACTCCACTGCACTGGAGGAAGTTAAGGCTGCAACTGGTTTGAGCATTGGTATTAAAAGCAGAACTCAATGCACATTGATATAGTCATATTATAAACCTTACAGATGTTTCTAAGCTCAGTGTTCTCTGAAATCGTTTGATTAAAGACAAACATTATTTTTGAGGCATCAATTTTTGAGGGTGCTCTGACAGTAAAAGTTAAGAGCACCATTTTAAAGATCAAATTTTCCATGTTACAGAGTTTTGCTTTGAGATAAATGATGTTCTCTGTCTCCTAATTTGTACATAAGGCTACTACATGCTTTAGGTTGGTGATTGGCCATTTTTCAGTATATAAAAACATAAAATGATTTTATGTTTTTAATGTGAAAGAGCAATAGGGCAGTGGCCTTTTGAACCATTAAAGTGCTATTAAATGTAAGAATACAAGTGCTGTCAGTTAAGTCACTTTTCAATTCCACTTATAAATGGGATTTACAAGCAAATAATGTGTTCCCTCAGTACTTAGCACTTCAGTGTAAGAGATGCTGATCACTCAAAGAGCAATTAGATTTGCTAGCATGAAAATGGGTTGGAGTACTGGCCTCTGATAAGAGAAAGGGGGCTGACAGGAAGGCTGGAGGGGGACTTTTTACAAAGGACTCTAGTGATAGGACAAGGAAGAATAGTTTCAACCTAAAATAAGGTAGATCTGGATCTCGGGAAGAAATTCCTGACTGTGAGGGTGGTGAGGGCACTGGAACAAGTTACCCAGGGAGGTTGTGAATGCTTCCTCCTTGGAAGTGTTCAAGGCCAGGTTGGAAGGGGCCCTGGACAACCTGATCAAGTGAGAAGTGTCCCTGACTAGAGCAAGGGAGTTTGAACTAGATGATCCCGGAGGTCCCTTCCAATATAGCCTCTCTATAATTCTGTAATTTGTAGGTCACCTTTTCTTTCATACTGAATTTTTTTTAAGGTATTTTTCCAAGCTGACTTCCACACTGGTATTCCAGCTCTGTACTGATTCAGGAGCTGAAGATGATTTGGTACGTTAAAGTGATGTTGAGCTCAGAGATGTGTTGTCTTTTTTCAAAAAAACACAAAATCATCCCAAAAACCACCAGTGAAAAGGAAGAAAAACATCACCAGGCATCCCTACATTATATTTGTCTCACTGTCAGACAATTAAATCATGACATCTCCATAAAGTCTGAATAAACAAGCTTTAAGAGGTTTTTTTCCTAGGATTTGGAGGGATTGAAAAAAGTCCTTATGGGCTACAGAACACTTGGGACATAATTCATCTTAGCAACATTTACTGTCCAAAAGCTAAGTGTCTACTTGAACAAGTTAACTTGGCTCCCTATGTAGTTAATAGGGACGAAATGTTTTCCTCTCTCCTCTAAATGAGCATTTAAAATGGATGAGTTGAATTACCCTCTGGAGTTTCTGCAGTCTTTCCATTAATTAGAGAGAGATTCATCAACTCATAAGTTTAATGTCTTAAAGTTAGATTTCAAAGTCTTATTTAACTCACTGTATCAAATGGGGAAACAGCATTTTCCAAGAGGCATCCATCTTCCAGCACAGGCATTTGTGACAGGGCAAATGCATCTGTGAAGGGAACCAAAAAAGAATAGACATCTAAAAAAGATGATAAGTTAGACTAGATAGCTAAAATTACATGAGATTAGTTTCTCTCTGGTTACCTGGACAGCAGGTTAACCACCATAACTCTTCTGCTCTCTGAGAAAAATAGGGTTGCCAATCCATTGTATTATAGATATGCTGCTGATCTTCCATTGCCTTTTGTTCTGATTTTGTGTGTTAGGAGAAAACCTACTTCAAAATATGTTTGAAAAGTGAAGTGCCTCTGCTGGATGTCTCTGCATCAGAGCCTTCTGCAAAGTGGAGGCACTTAAGTGCTGTGCCTTCTGAGGCTTTCCATGGACATTCTTTAGGATTAGATTTCTAAAGGAGGAGGTTTTTTGCAACAGGACTTTGCGAAAGAAAATGCTACATTTCCTAGGTGCCAAGGGATGTAACTTTGAAGTATTTTCCATGCAAACAAAAGCAAAGATTAGAGGATCTAATGAGCAGGATCACTCTAAGTGTAGACTGTGAAGTTGTTGTGTATTATGTTCCCTGGACTTGTACCATCCAGTGATTTCTTTGTACCCCACACTTATATTTTCAACTGCTTACTTCCAGTGATTCCTTACTGCCTAGTTTGACTGCAGACTCATTTCTCTAAGCGTTGGTTTCTTTAGTACGTTGCTGCAATACCGAGAGAATGCANCAGAAAATTGTGGGACAGAAAGAGACAAAATAAACAAACCTCTACTTGTCTCCAGTTCATTGTTTATGGAAGAGGGGCAGTTAAAATGTGTATAACAACAACGGCATTTTATTGTAGTTGGAATGGAATGTTGCTCCATATGTTAGAGCTGTAACAGAGAGCTTAAGGTCTTCAATCTACCTACACTTTCTCACCAAGGCAACTGTAATAAGTAGGATATCCTTAAATGTAATCCTCGTGATCATAAAAGCATATTTTATCATCTTTGTTCTATAGCTTTACTCAGTCCTGCACTTGAATATTTAGTTTCCGGCATCATCTATCTCTTCACATGACTATATCATCATCCCTTGGGTCCATTCTAGTCCCTTACAAGAAAGGAACTGAAAGTAGCAGTTTAGCTGACCACCTGAACTGAAAACTGACCTGCCTCAGTAAAGCACATGAGCTCAAATTAAGGAATTATAATATCTACACATTAATAATAATAATAATAATGATGATGATAATTAGCTAAAATTACATCTATTTTTTTGTCAGAAAGATTTATATTTTCTTGTGTTCCTCATAAAGATTGAGGACGAGTACTTGCCTCTTTTTAGTCTGATTATTGTCTCCACATTACCTCTAAAGAACGTAACTCCAAGAGGTGACACTTTCGCAAAGGAAAATGCAATGCTAAGAGGTAGCCCTAATTCAGTGTCGTCAATATCTCTGAGCATCTTTTTTAGAGAATGTTCAATGAAGCATGTTCATACTAGACTTCTTTGCTTCTCTTATAGCCTGAGTTGCAAAGGATAGGTAATGATAAACATAAGACACATGCCTGATTANAAATGTGCAGGGTGTCAAGATACTATCCTGTAATTGCCTGTGTGAATATGTACTTGTTCTGAAAGTAGTTCAACACTACTTATTCTACCCACCTTGTCAGTATTATTAAGCATATATATAGAGATATTGGAAGATATAGAGATATATTAAGGAGTGGGTTTTTTTCCTTCTCTTTTCCTACTGCCCGTCCCCCCCCCCACCNAACTGTAATAAGTAGGATATCCTTAAATGTAATCCTCGTGATCATAAAAGCATATTTTATCATCTTTGTTCTATAGCTTTACTCAGTCCTGCACTTGAATATTTAGTTTCCGGCATCATCTATCTCTTCACATGACTATATCATCATCCCTTGGGTCCATTCTAGTCCCTTACAAGAAAGGAACTGAAAGTAGCAGTTTAGCTGACCACCTGAACTGAAAACTGACCTGCCTCAGTAAAGCACATGAGCTCAAATTAAGGAATTATAATATCTACACATTAATAATAATAATAATAATGATGATGATAATTAGCTAAAATTACATCTATTTTTTTGTCAGAAAGATTTATATTTTCTTGTGTTCCTCATAAAGATTGAGGACGAGTACTTGCCTCTTTTTAGTCTGATTATTGTCTCCACATTACCTCTAAAGAACGTAACTCCAAGAGGTGACACTTTCGCAAAGGAAAATGCAATGCTAAGAGGTAGCCCTAATTCAGTGTCGTCAATACCTCAAAGCATCTTTTTTAGAGAATGTTCAATGAAGCATGTTCATACTAGACTTCTTTGCTTCTCTTATAGCCTGAGTTGCAAAGGATAGGTAATGATAAACATAAGACACATGCCTGATTAGCACCACAATGTAGGCAGCAGAGAGATCAGGCTTCAGAACCGTGCAGAGATCAAGTGATGAGAGACTTCACATTCTAAACACCACAGATGGAGGGTTCATAAATAAGATTTCTCCAGCTTGTTGCTGTTCTTTTTAATTTCTTTTGTCCTTTTCCTAATGATCCAATGTTCTACCTGGCTTCAGCTCTGTGGTTTAGACTTCAGGCATTCCATCCCTGGGTGAGACACATAATACCAGCAAATGGATTTTAAACTTCAGGATGTGATGGGGGAAATTATAAAGCATAATTAGGCATGATTGTGCCATAAAGGAGGATTACAGTGGAAACCACTGGAAAAAGGGTCACTGTTACTACGTAATCTAGATAAAAAAGACTAAGGAATGAAAATAATTTACATACTGGAAGCATGCAACATATATAAACATAAGTACCATGGCATTGGATCAGACTCCCCAGGGAGGCGGTAGAATTGCAATTGCTGGGGGTGTTCAAAAAATGCACAGATCTGGCCTTGAAAACATGGTTTGGTGGGCATGGTGGGCTTGGGTTGGTGATCCTGAGGTCTCTTTCACCCTCAATAAGACTATGGTTCTGTGTAATGTAGGTTTACAGGTGTGGAATTGCAGCACTTAGGAAAGAACTAATGAAGCCAGGGAGAGGTTTATGTCGTTGTTGACATATTTGTACATATTTGGGTAGCTCTGCCCTTGCACTTCTGAGTGTGTCTGTCATAAGCAGGTGTGATGAAGAGGTAGGATAGAGGGAAAGGAAAAGAAAGAAGAAAATCTGGGAGAAAGATAAGGAAGCTTTTATGTGTTACCAGGCTAAAACAAATTGAAGGCAGTCTTAACATCTCCAAGAGGTAATTTGAAAGCCATCTGTGAGTTTTGTAATATCTGTAGTAATTTTAACCAAATGAAGCAAATTTCAAAATAAACCACGTGAACCTCTGTTAACAGAGAGGCAGTGAAACACCTGAAACAACAATATGCTGTGGTTACCTCACTTAGAAAGGTAAGAAGAGGTATAAATGTAACAGTAGGTGAAAACGGGTAGACTACATTGTGATGCTTTCAGAGCAACATTGCACAGTTCACTGTAATGCGCATAACATGGTAACATTCCTCCAGAACAGCAGCATTGCCTGTCCTAGTATTGTACAGAGCACAAAAAATAGATCTCACATTTAAAAGAGAATCTGTGGTGACTCATGAATACAAAAATCAAGTGATATCGGAACTGGAGAAAAGCTTAAATGTTATACACTTAAATCTTCAAGATGATGGGTTATCCTTTTATTTATACACTGATCTCTGAACAGAAACAAGACCTTTGCTCTGAAGTTCAGAGAAGAAAGAGCCTTAGCCATGGAAATTTTTTATATTCTGGTTCTGGGAAAATAATGCAGAAAGCAGACTTTTCAGAAAATTATATTCCAAGTAAGTTTTCTTTATAAGCATAAAATAAATAAAGAGAAAGTTTTAGTCTGGTGTTGAAGATAAGCTTGCATTTGAACCAGTCATAAACAAATGGTGCTGTTTGATGTCTGTGAACACAGCATATTAAATTATTACAGGAATGTTCATGGCATCTTATTCAGTAATTCTGAAATCTAACAATGCCAGTGGTTTAACACTCATAATTTAAAACAGAAACAGTTGAATATCTTGATCAAAAATAATATTAACACATCCTTGAGCCGACCTGTCAGGTGCAAGCTCAGCTGCTGTTCACGAAACATGATAGGGAAATAATGCAGAGATTGCCAGCATACTACTCCATTGTTTTTACTCCTGTGGTCCTTCGATGGTCGTCACTAACAGGTGCACTGACATAGGGCACAGGTAAATCCCTCAGGTTTTGCTACTACTTTTGAGATGTTGCTTCCTGATTAGGTTTGATTTCTCTTATGCCAAAAGCAGATGATGCATGTATTTTGTGAATGGAACAGATTAGAAAAGAACATGCCAACCCACTATATCAGTCACAATAAAAAAAATCAATAGGCTCTGAAAGTCCATACTTTATTTTGACTGTTTGTAACTCCAGGTAATAGATGACAGTTATATACTGTCAATATATTGGCAATATAAAAAGCCAAAAGAAATGTCAGATTTTATGATTCAATTTTTGGGCAAACAAAACAGGCTTCAGAACATATATGGAGCTATGGTGGAATGAGCAGTTATAGCACAGAATTGCACTGCACGCTCGTGGCATTTACCAAAGGAATGTAGCTTTGGGTTTCCATGAGGTACAACACAAGAGCAAACAGGAATAGATTCTTTTTACAGCTTAGTCACCATCTTCAAAAAGATTTTACCATGTTGTGACAATCTAGGAAATATATGTGTGGACAACTGAATGCATTCTGCTGAATCACTGAATATGCCAAGTATATGCATTTGAGAGTCACTGGCTGCTATTGCAATGGTGTATTATGCAATTATGCAGTGGTAGCATTGGAGAGTCTTTAAAACCTGAGCTGATCCCATTGACATGAAAGTGTATCAGGCTACTAGGATAGCAGCATCCTACGTGAAGCAATTTTTTATTTCCCATGTATAGGCAGTATAGCCTGGAGCATGAAAAGCAGATGTAGATAACAGCACACAATCTTGAAACCAAATGTCCTTCCTCTCTCCACTCCCCCAAGGGAAAAATAACAGAGAAAATATATGAGAAATAGAGAGGAGAAATTCAAAGTTCAAAAGAGCAAGGAAAGCAATGAAAGAGGGTCATGACTATATAGCAGAGAAACTAGGTTAAATTAAGGACTTTGCCAGGAAAGTCATATCTAGAAAAAAGACCATCCTGAACTGCTCAGATGTCTATGTAAAGCCAGGGAAGGGAAACAGTACAAATTAGATTCCTGTGTATTTGTACATAATTTATTAGTTTAAATGGAGAATCTGTGACCTTGCATTTGGTTGATTTCTTTATTGCCTCTTCTTGAAGAAGAAAGAAATTGCAAACTCACAGGTTTGCACTCGGGAAAAGACAGAATAAAGTTACTGTAGAAGTGGCAGTGAATGGTGCTGGTCAGGAAAATTACATGGGAAGGGATTTCCTTCTTTTCCATAAATCTTCTATGGGAGTCGTCTTATTCAAGGGAAGTTTAAGACATGGACCTATAGTAAACAACATCAACCTACTGAGTGTTCAGCTGCAGTCATCTACTAAAGCTGTGATATATGTTTAATTTTCGCACAGTGAGTACTTCCTGGAAAGACAAACCAAGGCAGCGCATATGTCTTTGTGAGACAGAATCCTCAATTTAAAGTATCACTCAGCTAGCACCTTGAAAGTGTCTCTGCCCATCAGGTGTCACTAAAATACTCATGTCCGTCAGCGTATTCTTGATTTACAGCTTCAAGTATGTTCACTGCTCTAGAGAGAGGCTAATAATGGTGGCAAAGGGATGCTCTGTTAGTAGAAATAAATAAATCTGATAGACAAATCTGATCATCACTGTAGCCCACCAAAATGATGCTGATCATGAAAGTCAGGCTTGAGAATGCTGTCAGTTAACATTTCTGTCTGTGTGTGTATAAACTGAACTTAATGGTTTTAAATTCTTACGAAAATGTTTGAAAACATGTCTGAAAAACTAGCTGGTGTAGCTAGCTACAGATGTATGTTTAGAGAGCAGGCAAGGACCAAGTGAATTTCATATTCAAGTAGTTTAGGTTATTGCTGGAGGGTAGAAATTTAGTTCACAGAAGCCAATGAGGACTTTGTCAATGTGGCATTTCAACTAGCTATTCACAGGTGGCCTGTCATTGTAACTGCACTCAAAATAGCATTGGCTTTTTTAAGCTATAACAATAATTGAAAGTTTGGCACTGAAATCCTTCAGCCCATTCAGCTTGCAGCTTGCTTGGTGGAGCTAGTTAAAGAGAACACAATATACTGATCCTCTGGTAATTGCATGGGAGCAGCTATTGTGGCTGAGGGTGGGCTTAAAAAAGGAAAACTATACATAACTCGAGCATGGATCACTTGGAATGCCCTTCTTCTTACTGTGTATGACAATTGTAGCTGAGATTAGCCTGAATGCCTGTCCTAGCGGAAAATCACTAGGAACATTTCTTAGCAAGAATCTATGGTATCACTGAGGTAATACCACACAGACTGTTTAGTCTAAAATTCTGTCTGTCTTCCTAGGATGTTGTCTCACTGAGGCTAGGTGAATGGAGTCACATCAGGTTGCTTGAGTTATTGAAGCATGCTTGGTGTGAAAAGCTGCCTGTGTAATAGCTTATGTCTTTTGTTAATCTTTTAAATTTCTCTAGAATACCGTCCTTGTATTTAATTGCAGGAACTTTAACAACATTTAGATAGAAATGCATTGAAAGACAGAATTCAATTTGGAATAGGATTTTTCTGAATTGAAATAAATAGGGAATCTCGGGTTTTATATCTTTGGGAGCTAAACTGGGCCATGGAGAGACCATTTTTTTTCCGAAGAAAAAGTGAGATACCACTTTCTGGCAACTGTAGCCTAGCCATCATTCATCTTAGAAAGGCTTTTCTAAAATAACTTAGAACATTTTTTTTAGAAAGAGAAAAGCTCTTCCAAATATGATGCTCCTCACAGTGAAATCTGGCCTAATAATTTGTTTCAGTTTATAAGTGGATAGATATTGTTATCAGATTTGATTGTGTTTGTTTTGGGAACTGACATTGAATTCGTGCAAATGAGCACATAATCAGGGCAGTGAGGATTCACGCTGTTGAAAAATGGGTTAGCTAGAGCTACAAATCTGCTCCCCAGGAAAATGGCCAAGTAAAACCTTCACAAACTTATTTTTGCTTGTCTTCAGGCAAGAGAGAGAATAAACTTAAAGTGTGAATCAGACAATTTGTAGGTTAGTGAAAACCATGAACAAATCTGTATTTAGGAACCAAATTAAATAGCTGAAACCAGAAAGACCATTCGAAGTAAGATCATTCTGGTTTAATTTTGAACTTTGTCTTTTCAGTGTAGTTTACCAAGCAAGTTGGTTTTTTTCCCACCAAACACCATGCCAACAAATATTTACCTGGGCCAGAAGAGAATTATTGATATAAACTGGAATGAGGAAACATTTGGCTGATTGCGCTGGGTGAGGTGAAAGCGTAACTTGAGATTTTTTAACAAGTGGGAAACCTGGTGTAAATCCTGTTAAAAAGTGTTTCTTCTGTCCTGCACGTGTGTGTAGTTCGGGTCTAACACAGTTAAAACGATGTTATGCTAGGCTGCAAGTTAGGAAAAAAGTGTGAAACTCCAGAATAGACCTGGAAAAAAACCCCAAGAACACTTAGACTATAAATCTAGAGGGAGCTGTAAAAGAGGAGAAATACACATTGCTCTTTTTGTGAGAGACAACTAAGAGTCAGAGGGGACAGAAAACAAGCATCTGAATAATTTTTCTTTAAAAAGCCTAAAATTGTGTTTTCTGCAAAAATGTTTTTTCACTACAATATCCTGAACATTTTGAAGAGATAAGTGTTGCTCTGGGAACCTTTGTGGGTTTTTCCACCCTCTGCTGTACTCTTAAGAAGTCTGTTTTCTAAAAGGTTTGGCTCCTCTTCTATAACCAATATGAAGTACTCTCTAAGTACTCTGTAAGTGTGGGATTTTGTTCAAATAGCAGAAATTTCATGCTTTGTCAAAAAATACCTCATCTTCGCTATAGCTACTGTACACTTACACATCAGTTTTTATGGTACTTTGATAAATTTCCGCTCTCAGATGTCGACTGAAAAGATCCCAAAGCAAATGCTGCATTGTACTTGGACTTTTCTATACTCTGTCTACAAGAAAAATGAAAAAAAAATCTAAATACCATTATCGGACATTTTCTAGGAATATTCTGTCAGTTTCTCTTGACTACTTGGATTGCTGTGGGAAAAAATAAAATTGAGATGTCTTTTTTTGAGTCTTTAGAGATTTTGTGTAGCTCAGTATATCTCTCTGGTAGTCCAGAGGAAATAGAAATTGAATTTGAAAAATTGAATTTAAGCTTCAGTTTCTTCCGGATGTATTCTTTCATTCCAGCACCCATGAGTCAGGGCACCAAATGTTCCCAGGGAGGCTGCTTCCAGTGCCTGGCTGAAGTTACAAGCAGTTAGTCACAGATGAAAGAGGCATGGATAAGCATTTATGTGGTATCAGAAAAAAATACCATGGAGATTTCTCTTTCAGCTGAATAACACCTGGCTGAGATATTTACAGGCATAAGCAGCCTTATTGTGTGTGAAAATGGAAAGGAACACCATGAGGTGTTAGGGGAGAGCGCAGTGTCAAAACAGCAAGCATGATCTGCATGCAGAAGCTAGACTGAAGCAGATGAAGAATGAAGAGAAATATTAAAGCACTTGTATTCTTCAAAAGTGTATTCATTCCACTGTCAAATTCTGAGCAATTGTTAGATCTCTTTAAATCAAAGTATGATTCACATAATTACTCTATTGTGATTATCTTTATTAAGAGGCTCAACATTTTGTAAAGGTTTCTGACAACTAAGAGGGGAAACTAAATATGAAAAAACGATTGTGAAGGGAACTACTACTTTGAATATTTAAATTAATTCCGTAACCGACATTGTCTCTCTCAAGTTTATGTATGAATGGAATATTATGCATTCTGACTTCCTCAAAGTGAACATGTAAACATAATCTGCAATACAGACTCCATCAAGACCCAAGTTTCAAAAGCTCATAGACAGGAAGAATTTGCTATAAACATTATTCTAATTATTGAGATAGTTAGAGTATGAAGTGATGTTATTTGTTCAGTCGATTGGTTTTATTTGCTTTCAGTTCTTTCCCTACTGGAAAACAGTAGGTTTCTTTCAGCTTTAAAAAACCCACATGCTACATGTGTCATGTTATCTGGGCAAAGTAATTCAACATTTAAAACCATATGTAATAAATGTTGGTTAAATAGGTATATGAACATTGCTCAAGTCAACACAAGAGACAAAGCAGAGAAAGAAAGGAAGAAAGAAGACCTATCAGTTTTTAGATCAGGGAGTAGTAGAGCTCGTATCATTAAGTAAGGATTACTGACCTTGTCTATGTTACAACTACTTTGGCAGAGAATTATAAAATGGAGAAATGTTGTTGTTTAGGAAGATTAATTGGCAATATCACATTTATAACTAGTTTAAAGCCCATCTGTGTCTCCTGAGTAATGCCAGTATTTTATGTTTCTGAACTGGTCTGTAAACCAGAGATTTACTTATTACTAGGATTGTTCAGGATGTAATTATATTTTTCTCTCTATGTGATTCTAGTGGTTTTATTCAGTGTACTTAAGAAGCCTAAAGCCTCCCACTCTGTTTAAGTACCACCCACTCCATCACGTGCTCTCCCTCATCGTGGGATGCAGTTGCACTTACTGAGTCTGAATAAACTGCTGTTGCCTACAGCATTCTCCTAGAGAAATTGACTGCTCTTGGCTTGGATGGGTATCCTCTTTGCTGGGTAAAAAATACTGGTTACATGGCCAACTCCTAAGAGCTGTGATGAACAGAGTTAAAGCCAGTTGGCAGCCTGTCACGAGTGGTGTCCCCCAGGCTCAGTACTGGGGCCACTCCTGTTTAACATTTTTAGTGGTGATTTGGACGAGGGGATAGAATGCACCCATACTAAGGCCGCAGATGACACCAAGCTTGTGTCGAAGTGTTGATGCGCTTGAGGGTAGGGAGGCTCTGCAGCGGCATCTGGAGAGGCTGCAGGTCTGGGCCAAGGCAAATGACTTAGATTTCAGTAAGGCCAAATGCCGGGTCCTGCACTTGGGCCAAAACAACCCCCAGCACCACTGCAGGCTTGGGGAGGAGTGTCTGGAGAGTTGCCAGGCAGAGACGGATCTGGGAGAGTTAAGACAGGGCCAGCTGAACATGAGCCAGCAATGTGCCCAGGTGGCTAAGAAGGCCAATGGCATCCTGGCCTGTGTCAGGAATAGTGTTGCCAGCAGGAGCAGGGAGGTGATCATCGCCCTCTACTCAGCTTTGGTGAGGCCACACCACTTTTGGGCCCCTCACTACAAGAGGGATATTGAGGGGCTGGAGAGGGTACAGAGGTGGCTACCAAGCTAGCAAAGGAGTCGGCACATGTGTTGTATGAGGAATGGCTGAGGGATCTGGGGCTGTTTAGTCTGGAGGAGATTGAGTGGAGACCTTATTGCTCTCTACAACTACTTGAAAGGAGGTTGTAGAGAGACAGCAGTTGGTCTGTTCTCCCTAGTGGCCAGTAATAGGATGAGAGAAAGTGGCCTTAAGTTGCACCAGGAGAGGTTCAGATTGGATGTTAGGAGGAATTTCATTACTGAAAGAATTGTCATGTGTTGGAACAGCCTGCCTAGAAAATAGGTTGAGACCTCATCCCTTAAGATCTTGAAAGTCTCTTCCAGCTGAAAGTATTCTATGATTCTATGATTCTGTGATATTAATGTTTAACCTGAACATTAAAGTTGGTGAGGTAGGATTTGTATGATATATGGCAGATGTTTGAGTTGGAGCTTTCTGTAGGTTTTTATTTCTTATGTTTAATGTAAAGGCAGTTTAAATATCTGGCTTAAATGTAGACATCAGTTGTTGGCACCAATGAATCCCCGCGTAAAAGTTGGTTGTTTGGGGTTTTGTTTTTTGGTTTGTTTTGTTTGGTTTTATTTTCCTTTGGTTTGTTTGAAATTTACTGCAATGGGCATGGTACTTAACTCTCTTGCAGTTAATCTCCTGGTGGATCTTGGTTTAGAGCTTTGAGGTTTTGAGACCACATTACTGTGTGAGCAATGTTTAATGGATTTCTTGGGGATGAAATTCAACTGGAAGATGTGCTTCAATGGCTAGAGAA